>LR537690.1:233185-416421 GCA_900883565.2 Caenorhabditis panamensis | reverse complement strand
ACTGGGAAACCGGTCACTGGGAAACCGGTCACTGGGAAACGAGACGATTCATCATCATGGGCCTCGGCGCGCACGTCTCACGTGGCCGCGTGGGTCAGCCGGGTTGAGGGCCAATTGGGAATCTTGAGACGGGTGTTCGAGACTTTTTGGGGTTTTTTCTTTTCTTTTTTTTTGCGAACACTTTTGACTCTTTTCCAGAGGTTTCATGTTCCAAATTGGTAATTGAAAACGACCGGAATCTCAATTTTCAGATTGTGCCCACCTCTCGACGGTGCCCATCTCTCGTCACTGCGCCAGTACTTTCAAAGCGTTTATCTCGGATGAAACTTGACGAAAAAGCCTCAACTAAACACAGGAATGTAGCCTGATAGTCACTGAACAACCTACAGGGATGGAACAAAGTCAAAACGTGCACGTGACACCCGTTCCGACGTATACCAACGGTGCAAATGGCCAAGTCACAACGTCATACGAGATCGGAGCACCCATACAGCCGTCGTCGTCTTCGAGAACACCACAAGCCGAAGAGATCCGTCAACGTCGACTCGCACGTCTTCTGGAAGAGGGTCCAAGCTCCAGTCAGAACCATGATCATCAGGAATAATAAACTGAATCTGTAATTTTCTTCACCTCCGAACGGTTGTTGTGTATTTTCCATGTGATTCACCACTTTCTTTTCTAGATATTTACTCTAACTTCCTCCGTTTTTTTGGGTTTCCCCACGTGTATTCGAGCTATTATCTTTTCCTGTTTTGTTCTGTAGTAATTTATTCATTCTCTCTTGTCGCTCTCAAGTCACCTTCCCTTTCTTGTCATGCCACCCCCTTTTTTTGTTCCGAATGAACTTATCATTTAATAAAACAAGGTATAATTTTGTAGTTGACAACTTTTTGATACAATGCATTATGGCCAAGATACAGCACTTTGAATACAAACTAAATGCAATAAAATTCATATTTCAAAAAAGCAGTGCTAAAATTCAAAATCAAACATCAGCATAAACACAAAAGCAAAAGGATTCCCAGGCCGTCTCCGATCCAAAAACTAACTGGACTCAGCGTTGCTTAACTTGCCAGATCGGACGGGATGGCGTGTACTCAACGTGATGTGGTCGTATCCGGTAGTCCCCTCATCAAAGTGCGCACTTATACGCGATGGGATCTCAGACATTGCCTATCGACCCAGAGAAGGTTGTGGTGAGAGTCGAGAGTCAATGAATGAGAGCGAAACATCGCGGACCTGGTTTTTGTCGGCTGCCGAGAACACATAAGACCTGGGACCCTCTAACCAATTCGGTTCAATTACCCAATTTGAGGTACGGCAAACGTTCTGACCCAATGGAAATTGGTGTTAGCTAGTAGCTAACAGCTACAAATTTTGCCTATGGGCCTGTAAGGCTGGGGGGCGCTGAGGCGCCTGGGAGGCGCCTGGGGGGCGCTTGGGCGCCTGGGAGGCGCTTGGGCGCCTGGGGGGCGCTTGGGCGCCTGGGAGGCGCTTGGGCGCCTGGGGGCGCCTGGGGGGCGCTTGGGCGCCTGGGAGGCGCTTGGGCGCCTGGGAGGCGCTTGGGCGCCTGGGAGGCGCTTGAGGTTTTTGTGCCTCGAAAAGTCCAGTACATGGAGAGATCATTACATTGGACCCGTAATGATCTCTCCATGACTTTTCGAGAAAAGATGAGCGAGATGGTTTATTAGGTCACAATAAGAAAGTTACAATATTACAATATGAAAAGAAGATCACTCGTTGCAGATCTGAATCATCCTCTTCTTCTTCGTTATCAGTTTGTGTGCAGTGTTGTTCTCTGCAATCAAGTCTTCTCTCATCTTGTTTCTTCTCATCCATCCGATATTTCTGACGATTTTCGAGAACTCCTCCTTGATCTCCTCATTCAGTTTCTCTGCCACCTTCTTTCCAGGGAATCTGTCCTTCCACACGACGACAACCAGTTGATGCTCCTTGACGAGTACACTTGCAATCAGCCCATCTGGTCTCCGAATGTCTACTGCCTTCGACATGTCCACTCCTTCCATAAAGTCTTCTGGAACGAGAATCGGCTTCCCATCGGAAGAACGATAAGCGAAGGAGGACTCTGGAGCAAAGTATCGTTTCCCACGGACCTCCGGGTCGAATGGAGACGTCGGTAGTTCGAGGAGAATGTCTTCCTGTGTCCCCGCATCGAATCGGTTCACTGTGAGAACTTCCAGTTTCGGTTCTGATTGGTAGAACCATTGCCAGAGGTAGTAATTGATATCTGAACTCTTGAGGCAGTTGGTTCCGATGTGAACCCTCTTCGAAGAATCCATCCGCATCAAATGTTCCTTGCCCAACCATTTCCCGCAAGAGATTTCGATACTCTCCAAGTGACGAATCTTCTCGACGTCCACGTGGATCCTTGGAGCACTGATCTTGACAGAATCGGTGACTTGGAGAGATTCCATCAGTTCGTAGACTCTCTCTTGTTCCCTATCCGTTGCCTCTCGGTTCACAATAATCTCTTGACGCTTGCAGGGTTCCACGAGAGTCAGAGATCCTGGACAGATAGTTGGGTCAATGCGAAGAGTGTCGAGGTGTCCTGGGAATTGTTTTCGGAGTTCTTCAAACACACCAGTAATCCTTTCTACCATTTCCTTACTGCTGCAGAGATTCAGCTTCCACGAGAAGTTCTTCCCTGGGATGCAGATCCCTGCTGGTCGGGTGAATGACAGATTGTATGCTCCAACTGGGATCTTGAACTCAGCCACTTTCTTCTCGAGTTGTGCGTCGTTATTGGTGATTGAGAAACTGAAAGAAGAGCTTGAAAAAGAAAGAGTAAAGATAGAATTAACTTACATATCTCCAGTTTCCAATTTATGGAGGAGAACCTTCAGGATTGGATAGGGAAGGTCCATCAGACCAAGACGAGCTGCTGGAATTGAGTTGATGGAGATCATTTTGTTAGGGAGGTTATGATATCTGGAAAGAATTTGAAATTTGTACAAGAATGCGTCAGTAGAGGTGAATGGATTAACGGTATTGACGAAAGAAAGAAGTAAAAACCAACGCAAAATATATCGACTTTCGAATCACCTAATAAATAAGAAACGTTGCGATTATAACTGGTCATTGAAACGTTTGTTTCCAGTCCCTTCCCTTCTCTGTTCGACTACGCTCTCGATTCCCTCTTTCCCCGAAGACAGAGCCAGTGGTCGGGAGTCAATACATAGAGCCATTCTCATTACTTTTACAATTTGCAATCGATTTTTTTGTGTGTTGTTTAACTGTATAACTTCTGTACATTGACCTAACAGACGTATATTGTTTCAAACGTGACATTGAGAGTTCCCTTTCCAACGCATACCTTTCCACGTCTTCTTCGCACGAAACCTTGCCATTTCTATCAAAATGGACGGAGCTCATCGAAGAGTTTGCCAACAAGAACGACAAAAGTTCGAAAGTGAAGTCAACGATGAATTCGAAAAAATCAAACTGTAAGCGGGATCATGAATGCAATGGATCAGAAGTCATTGTTTCAGTGAAATGGAATCTATTCAAATAACAGTGGAACCAAATGACATTGAGATTACTTCACAGAAACGGGGATTCTGGGAGGTTGGAGTCTGTTGTAGAACCCATCAAATAACTTTGTTCAGCACGAGGTCGTCAACGAATCTCTATTTGAAGTCGTTGTGAGAATACGTGCCACGACTTCCCGTCTGTTCACAGTCGACAGAAACGTATTCAGAATCGGTCCAGGGCAAGTAGTAGTGTTCAAGGTTTGTTGCGAAAGGAACATGTTCTTCTTCACATATCGCTTTCAGATCACCCGAGCCGACCATCGGATCTGTTCACATCACATCAAACTGGATGTGACGAGATACACAAGCACTTCCAACCCGCGCAACATGCATGACTACTTCGGCGGCTCCTTCCCTCACAAAACCTTCATCATCCGATACCACGGTGCTCCGAGGTATTGGGAAGACGCGCTAGAGCTGAACAATTGGTGTCCGGATGTGGATCTGACTGCGAAAATGAAACAAGAGATGAAGAGGACGTCGAGGGAGTGGAAGACGTCGGCGGAGGGAACGGAGAAGGAAGGAACCACGACGAACAGTGAACAGGAGCTGGAAGAGACTTCTGGAAGGAATGAGGTAGGAACAAAAGACAGAGAACAGGAGAAAATCGCTTTGTTTCAGGCAAAGGTGAATCTTGCCAACGTGATGCTGATGGCAATACAAGACATCAAAGAAGTGGATTACGATAGTGACGGCGACTTCGAGGACGCGTGTGACGATATGGTGACAGATGTCAACGAAGTCATGAAGACGCTAATGCTCGATCCTACAGTTTCTGAATAAAGTTTCTGAGTAACGAAAGTTCAAATATGTTTATGTTGCACAATGTTAAAATAATCACAAAGTCTTTCTCTCTCTATTCGTGTTCCCTGCACTCTTCACACTTCTCCTCCTCTTCTCCTTCTTCTTCGTCGTACTTCCTCCACAGGAACATCTTCTGACACTTCACACACGTCTTCCGCTTCGAATCGTACTCTGCCTTGTCCATTATCACCTCCGCCGCCTTCCCACTTCCATATCCACCACCAATTCCACCAGTTAGACCTCCAACAATGCCACCGACGATCGTACCGACACCCGGGAAGATGGCTGTTCCGATTGCAGCACCTAGAATACGATGAGTTCAAAGCACTGCACCTTCCGATTCACCTGCCACAGCCCCTCCGATGCCTGCTCCATACGCCGAGACAGTCGTCGTGACCTTCTTCACAGTGTTCCGACTCGTTCCTCTCCTCCGATCCTTCTCCACATTCCGTCCGATTTGATAAGCATCGTATGCCACTGCGGCGACCTGGAGACCCGGAGCAGCTTGTCCGATTGCTGCGAGACCCTCTCCTCCAACTGTTCCGGCAGCTTGAGCTCCAGCTGCTGACACGTGAACTGCCTTCCCAGCAGGATCCTCACGAAACTATGTGATTCCTTACACTAGAGAAAAGTTGAAGAACAAACCCAATTCTTTTTCTCTTTTTTCTTCTTTTTCTTCGGAGAACTTGAATCTTCTTCCTCGACTGTCATGTTTTCAGAAAAAGAGGTTTGGTAAAACGAGCACTTTATTAGAATTGAAAGTTCACGACAAATTGATAAAAATGTGCAAATATACAGATTCTTCGAAGAAAAGTTAACGTTTCGAACGATTGCAGTTTGACGGACAGAACCTTCGCCGGTTCTGAAAGCCCGTCGGTCCATTCATCGTCAGCCTTCCAACTTCGAACCTCCCAATTACATCCACTCCACCCGGTCCATCTTCAAACGCATACTATGTGGAGGATTGTGGTGATCGATACGATTCTGGAAACAAAATGGCGGCCCCAGTAAATGCAGTTTTCGGAACAGGAGCTCGACTCCCAAAACCTCAACCTGCTCGGAAACCGGGATAAATTGGTGGAAGACGTGGGATTCGGAACGTGATATCAAAGAGGAACTCCAAACCGATCGTTGCCCTCCTGTTCCTATTCCTCATCATGATCCAGACCAAGAATTCTTCGGATGGAACTTGACCACCGAAAATCACAATATTCCGACGATCGGGCCTATTGCTTTTTGTCTTCGTCTGCTACTACAGTGAGTCCTCGAGGATCTTCTGAAAATGAAACGTTATTTTCAGGCAAGAGCCACGATACGCGGACATATCTAGTACCGATCCGCCACTTCCGAATCACCTCTGCGGGGATCTGAGATGGATCTTCAGATTCCGGCTCTTGAACAACTCCTCCCGACTTCTGCAACAAGCAATGGCAGCACCGGGTTTCCATGAAAGAGTCTTCGAAATAAACAGACGCATGTTTGCTAACGAGGTCGGTCTGGCAAAACTTTCTTATGTCATACCTGGTTTCAGCAGTCCGAATTCGTCTTTATTTCACATCCTGCCGACAAAAATGGACGTACGTGTGCAGCATTTTTCGCAGCAATGGCCGAGTGAGCAATTTTCTTGAAAATCTGGAATTCGATAATTGATTTGCAGTGAAGCAATCAGTAAGGGCCATCAAGTACTATTATGCGTTCCTCAAAACGTGACAGTTGGCGCTGTGCCAAGGTTTCGGGTCTCGTTAGGTTTGGGAGCCGGTTCTTTGTGTCGATTTACGGGGTAGATTTACGGGAGCGGCGGCGAATTGTTTTTCAGCATTTTTTGGTAGGTTTTCGCTGTTTTTTCACTGTTCTTGGTAGTTTCTAGTGAAAAAGCATTGTAAACCATTAAAAAATCTTCGAAAACAGTAAGAAAAATAGCGAAAACCCACCAAAAAATGCTGAAAAACAATTCGCCGCCGCTCCCGTAAATCTACCCCGTAAATATCCCCCGTAAATCGACACAAAGAACCGGCTCCCAAACCTAACGAGACCCGAAACCTTGGCACAGCGCCAACTGTCACGATTTGAGGAACGCATAATATTTCTGTCGATCAATCAAGTTGCGATCAGGGATGGCGACCAACCGGTGCTGGTATTCAGCCCTGACAATATGTTTGATGAAAGCAACATATACCGCTTTGGAAACCGGGTAGGATAAATTTTTCAAACTGATACTTAATCTTTTCGTTTCAGCGAATGAGCGCAGCTGGCATCAAGAACTTGTACCGGATGTCTGATCATCGCAGAATCCCGAAGGAGTTCTGGAGCCCGCCGATTCCCCAAGATGGCGTGCATGAGAGAGACGAACAAGGATCCTAATACCCGTATTTCCAGTTTTTTAAAAAACATTTATCAAGACATTCCATTCTTTATTGCCCTACCCATTTATCCCTGTTTAATTACTAGTCAATACGGTCACTGTGATCTACGGAAATGTATCAGTTATTGTTTTTTAGCCTATATTTCGAATTCTCTAGTTCCAACAACTTGATACGAGTTGTAAATACCTGTTTTTTTTGTACAAAATCCTTGTCGATGAATCGCTGGCTGATGTTGATACGGGAGACGCGGGGGAAACCTGAAAAAGCTGGGGCAGAGAAGTATATAGGTGCTCATCATCCACTAACCGCGAAATTCTCGTTTCCGGCATTTTCGTTTCTTTCCTTCGCCGCCTCCGCCAAAATCGGAGATAACGAGAGCATGCTTCATGGAGAGACGCAGAGAAATCTTGAAGTTCAATCGCGCTCTATTGATAAGAATTTGTCTGCGTCTCTTCAAAAAGCGTGCTCTCTACTTTCTCCGGTTTCGACCAGAAAAAGAAAAAAGGTTTGGTAAAACGAGCACTTTATTAGGATTGAAAGTTCATGAAGAATTGATAAAAATGTGCAAATATACAGATTCTTCGAAGAAAAGTTAAAGTTTCGAATGACTGCAGTTTGACGGACAAGCTCCGCCGTCGTCTCCTCTGTACTTTCTGTACTCGTAATTCGCCGAGCATCTGGGGCAGTTGGCTTGAACAGTGTCCCATTTGTAGTACTCCAATGTTTTCTCCGCACCGAACTGACTGGCCTTTCCTCCGTAATATCCAGCAAAACCTCCACCGATCAGAGCTCCAAAAATTGTTCCGATTCCGGGCAAAAACCAAGTTCCAATGGAAGCACCTAAAAATCGATGGGATGACACTCTATGGCATAAAGTAATACTCACCAGCAGAGGCTCCAGCAAATCCACTCGCATAAGTGCCAGTAACTGTGGATACTCTTTCGATCGTGTTTCTTGTCGTTCCATTATCGTAATCCTTCTTCACCTCTTGAGCAACCTTGTATCCTTCGTAGGCCATCGTCACTGTTGCCAGGATCGGCGCCACGTCGTTCGCAACCTCTGCCACTTTTCCGAGGTATCCCGCAGCCTTGGCAGTTGCTCCGGAGATTGGGATGTGCGGATCAGGGATTCCCGTCAGCTTCGAATTCATGTTGATATGGGGAAACTTAACGTTTCCATGCGCCCGATCGAATCTGCACCACCATCGCGGATTTCCAAGAGCAGATCTCGAGGATTTATCGAAGATGTTTACGATGTTCGAAGATCTTCCTGTTGTCTGCACTACATACTTGCTGGCGTTCTTGCTCATCGCCACGATGGTTCCTCGGTAACTATCTCGAGCAGATTGTGCGGATTCTTCTTCCGATTGAATTTCTTTCGGCGTTGTCCACCAAGTTTTGACTCCATTTGCAGCAGCAGTGGCACTGGATTTCACTGCCTGAAAATACGGGTTACTGACTGAAACGGGAAATACGGCAAAAACTTACATCAGTTCCTGTAACCATGGCTTCCGAATTCCAGGCTGCTTTAGCTCCATTCGCAGCAGCGGTAACTCCAGATTTCACTTTCTGAAGCATGAGGATATGTTGTGAGACTTCAGGGTTGATAGACGAACTAACAAAAACCTTTTCTGACCACTTACCTCTGATCCCGATGCAAGAGCTTCAGAGTTCCAGACGCTCTTCGCTGTTCCGCCGACGACATCTGCAGCGCTTCCTGCGTAACTTCCGATATACGACGACCAGCTGTTATCTGTCATTTTCGTTGAGAGAGCACTGAAAAGAAGGAAATTATATGGAAGTGAATGAGGAAACCAGTACGAATAAGAAAAAAACATGGAAATCCGGGAGAAAAATGATTGGAAAACGTTGAGATGGTAAAAAAATTAGAGTGAGCAAGTCGTAGCGAGACCCAAGTAACAAATATGTTGTGCGCCTTTGAGAGTAGTGGGTTACTGTAGCAATTCCCGAGCTTGAAAACCGATGAAAATATGGAAATTGGAAGAAACAAAGAAGAAAAATTGAAATTTCAGAAAACATTTGAAAGTCAGGAATAAAATTTAATGTGCCCTAAAGTTACGTGACCCGCCCTTTCCCTAAAGTTCACCCCTTAGATCGTTATCGCTCGGTATAAAAGGACTGCGAATCGCTCAGTCCGGCTATCGAATACCGGATACAACTCTTCGATCGACCATCGTATTGTGACTATCGATGGCGCCGAAACCGAATCCACCACCGAAAGAGGACACCTGGGCGTTCCAGCCCATTGGATCTCCGTTCCCGCCGAGCCCCGTCAAGTGCATGGGCGAACAGAACATGTACGTGGCACTGTGGTACAAGCACGGAAAACCGATTCACGGACGCTCGTGGAACAACGGAGGAGTCGTCGAGTGCTCGTTCCCGTACAAGGACGCCGAGTTGACGACGAAAGCGCAGTTGGAGGGGCAGATCCAAGTGTTGCAGTACGTCGGAGACCACAACAACCAGGGTATGTTGCACCGAACGGGAGCAGTGGTTTATTGGTTTGTTTAGGCTTCTGGTATGAGTGGATCAAGTACAAGGACCGTCTCGAGAAGATCGATGACAAGCACCAGCTCGTGCGCTGCGGAGACTCCTTCCCGATCTTCTGGAAACGCAAGGAGGGCAATCTGCTCGGCTACGTTGACAACAAGACGGAGGAAGCATGGTTCTCGATGAACGGAAAGGTGCTGAAGCAGCTGGGACCGCAGCTCAACGACATGTACATCATCGTGCGCAACTGCATCGGAGGACCACCCCACTGCGAGTGCGACAACTGCCCGAAGCCGCCGCCACCACCACCAATCCCGCCACCAGGCCCACCACCACCACGTGTCATGCACGACGAATGGATCGACATCCGCGAGGGAGACCCATGGCCAACCCGCAAGCTCGTCCAGGCTCTCGACAAGTCGCTCGACACTCTTCCTGGAGTCAATGCCGACCAGTACGTCGCCTTGTGGTACATGCAGGGTGAGCCTGTCATGGGACGCGTCTGGAACGAGAATGGCAAGGTGAGCGATCTGGAAGCGTCCAGAGGATGAATTCTGAGTTACAGGTTGCTGCGAACTTCTCGTGGTTCAACAATGAGTACGCAAAGAACGTCGGTTCCATCCAGTTGCTTGTTCGTCTCGGAGAACACGTCGTCGGCTACCAATACGGATGGATTCCATTCGTCGACGCCGCCAAATTCGATGAGGGCAAGGACTGGAAGCCGGTGCACGTGAACAACCACAAGGGAGACATCTCTGTCGGAGTGGTCAACCTGCCTGGTGGAAAGCAGATCCTCGCAAAGGTCGACGTCCGCAACGAGTCGTACGGATACGGTTACCAAGGCAAGGAGCACGCCGCCCGTGGACCCGAGTGCGCCAAGAACGTGACTGTTCTGTGCCGCAAGGCTCTGCCAGGATACAAACTCGACGGATAAAACGGAGCGAAGGACTACGAGCACATGAACACATTGTATGGAATGCCCTCCCTGTTTGTGAAATCATTTTTTTGGGAATAAATGTAAAAAGGGAATTGTTCTTGTTGTTGTTTCTGGGGACTTTCTAGTTGCTTTGAAGTTGATTCCGTAATTTATTAGATCACTACAATATACATAGATTGACTAGTAGTTGCTGGTTGATCACAGATTCGGGAACGCCGCATACACTTTCGCCATGCCGTCCTTGTATTTCAGTCTCAGTTGTGGTCTCTTCGCTTTGAGTGTCGGTGTCAACAATCCATTTTCCACTGTGAATGGCTCCGCGGAGAGGATTACTTTCTTGACCTGCAAAACATGGAGTTAGTAAACTTCTGATTGACGTCAATCAGAATGCAGAAGCAGTTGTGCTTTTTCTTCCACCTGCTCTCCCGATACCAAAGAAGCTGATTTCCCGAAATACCCATTCATGAATTCAACCACCGAAATTCACCGGGATGGCCCGATGCGTTCCATGGCTCCCCATCTCTTCCTTTTATTCTCTGCTTCCGTCTCCCAAATTCTAGTAATCTACCGTCAGAAAGTCGACACTCTCCCCAAGTTTTTCGGCTTCCACACTCTCTTCCTTGCTCAACTAGTCGTCAACACCTTATGTTTCACACTTTCCCTCGTCATTTCTCTAGCTTCTCTTGACCTACAAGTCTCTAAACCACTGGTTCACACTCCTTTATGGTGTCATATATTCTTGAAACTATCCTTCTTGTGCTCAATGTTTCTATTAATCAACTGTTTCGAATTACTGATTCCCATAAGGAGAAAGTTCTCTTTTCGTGGAATAGCCATTCAAGGAGACCATGTGTTGGTTGGAGTTTGTATAGTTTACTATCTGGGATTATATCCTTGCAATCCAGTTTGTGAGTTACCTAACCAAAACCAAGTCAGATAAAAGAAGGGATTTCAGACCAAACAAGTTTTCAATTCCTCCCTGAAACAGCGGATCTTGAACAGATTGTGAGTCGTTACAAATAGATTCTGTTGATGTTGTATTTCAGGAATTCCAACCATCCAACCTTCTCTGTCATCTGTTATCAACTGTATTGATTGTTTGGAGAACCAGAAAATCTCTAAGATCCGGGCGTTTCTGGAACCTTCAAGAGTTCTCAACTCTGCTGGTCCTCATTGTCACTTGCTCAACGTTCTGGGTAAGAACATCCCCATTTCTTCAGTTTTCCTGCGTTTCCAGGGAATCCTAGTCTTCAAATTCGCCTATTACTACAATCCGAATCAATTCCACTTCTCAAAAAAGTGTGCCCTGTCTGATTTCTCACTCATTGAATACGGTTTACTCTACTTCAATTCTATGATGACATCTTTCCTTCTGACTTTTCCCTCGTTACTTGATATCTTCGGTGTTCACTAATAAAGTCCCTTGCATACCTGTTCAATTGAATTCAACTTATTCGCTTTTCCAATGGCATGCAGCTCGGCGAGCACGAACTCCTTTGCCTTCTCATCATTACAAATCTCCTCGAGACTCCTCTGTCCGTGTCCATTCTTCTCATTCCACTCTTTCAGAACATCCGGTTCTGGTACAATGACTCCAATCAGCCACCTCTCAAGACTGTCTCCATCCACGTAAACCTGCTGAACCACTGGTGTTCTGATGTACACATTCTCGATCTTCTCCGGTGCCACGTACTCTCCTTGAGCCAACTTGAAGATGTGCTTCTTTCGGTCAATGATTCTGATGCAACCGTTTGGAAGCATCTCTCCGATGTCTCCGGTTTGAAGGAATCCTTCCTCATCGAAGAGTTCTGCAGTTCTCTCTGGATCCTTGTAGTATCCCTTCGTGACACACGGTCCCTTGATACGGATCTCTCCCTTTCCGTCCTTCGCGAAGTAGTTCAAATCAGGAACATCTCCCAATTTGATGAGTGCACACGGTGCTGGTGCTCCACAATGTCCCGTGCTCGGGTCTCCCATCCAGGTGAAAGTGGCAAGGGCGGTACACTCAGTCTGACCGTATCCCTCGACAATCGTGGCTCCAAGAGTCACACGACAAGTCTCGAGAACTGTAGATGAGATGGGGGCGGAGCCAGTGACCATCAGGTCCACTCTTCCTCCGATCTGCTCTTGGATCTTTCTGAATACCAGACGATCCCACACAGTGTCACGGCCTCCCTTTCCAGCTCGAACTTGGCTGAGCTTACGGGCAAATGCAAAGTTGTAGACAAGTTTTGCAATGAATCCTTGCTGTTGCACTTTGCTCTGTAAATTGAACATTGTATTGATGGCTCAACAAACCAACTTACAGTGATAGCATCATAAAGTCTGTTCAGAAGACGTGGCACAACTGGGAACACAGTTGGCTTCAAGCACTTGATATCATCAGTGAGTCCCTGGATGCTTCCTCTGAAGTAGCCGATCTTGGATCCGAATCCAATCAGTGTCCAGTGAGTGAGTTGTTCCATCATGTGTGACAATGGGAGGTACGAGATATGAACCTGAACATTAGAACAATGTTCCAGAAACCTGCTTTCTTATCTACAAACCTGAGTTCTATCAATCAAAGATGCCTGGAAGGTGAACACAATTTTCAAGAATCCACTGATATTCGCGACAATGTTGGCATGAGTCAGCATGACTCCCTTCGGTGTTCCAGTGGTTCCAGAGGTATAACAGATGATATAGACATCTTCCGGTTGTGGAAGGTTGTTGTGGAACTCGTACTTGGATCCCAACTCCAATGAACTCTCAAACGTCTCAACACGAATAGTGTCAATGGTGGTGGGTCCATCGAGATCCTTATCGATCACAATGATATTCTTCAACGACGGCATGTTCTGTCGGTTCTTGATGAGACTCTCGGCTTTCTTGAACGAGTCGACGATGACAACGGAGATCTCGGCTTGCGAAATGATGAAAGTGGCAGCTTCAGCTCCAAGAGTGTCGTAGAGAGGGACCACGACCATAGATTGCTCGATGCATGCCAGAGCACTAACCAGCCATTGCGGAGAGTTGCGGGCGTAGATTCCGATGTTGGTGGAGTTTCCTGGGGTGAGTCCAAACTCGTGGATAAGCGTCATCGATAGCTTCTTTGCCTTTTCGTGAACCTCATCATAACTGAGGAACTCGTAATCAGCATCTCCGGATGCACGTGTTCCCACACACGGACCCCCTTTGCTCTCCTGAAATGACGAATTGTTTCGATAATATTTATAGGGCAACTGATCTCTTCTTTGGGGTTTTCCCCTTTTTCCATTTCCTTCTCGTCGTGTCTCAGTACCCGCAATAGTTACCCACAAAGACTGATAAGATAAGAAAACAAAGTTCGGAGAGAAAAACGAAAAGGACACCCGATGATCACCCCATTCCATGTCCGGGGACAACTGACCTTTTTACCCTGAAGGAAGATGTCGTGGATGGTGGCGACGTGCGGGTAGAATCTCTGGAGCACGTCTTCCGACTCGTTCTCCATCAAGGCACTCTTCCAGACACCTGGCTGGCCCTAGAAGGAAGTAATTATTCCAAGGATTCTTCAATTAGTCCACTTCCTCCTTACCTTGACTTCGACTGCTTGTTTATCCACAGAATGCCCATTTGGAAGTTTCAGTTTGGCTGATTTCAGCAGTTTACAGTACAAAAAGTACGTGGAGCCCAGCAGAGCTGCCGCCAGTGTCAGTGCTGTCTCATTGGTCATGGCTCTACAAAAAGTAAATTGGACTGTATTCAACTAGAACACGCCCCTTTAGGAAAACGCCGTATTGAGATTCAGAAAAACGGTGAAGAGAAGAGAACCATGCGATTGAAATATTAACAAAAAAGCATAAAAAAGCAGCGTCGGCTTGTACTGTGACCACCACAAAACAGGGCCTAATAGGGAGAACAAAGAGGAGAGACAGTCGGTTACACGGGGCATCACACAGTGATAACTGACAATCCCCGGGTCTCTGTTGCCTTGTCTGCACTCTCTTCCTCTCTCACACTCTCTCCTCCTCTCATTTTTGTCTTATCAGTGCCACTGACGATGGACAGAAAAGGGGGAGACGACGATCACTACCAGTGCTAATTACGATTGGGGCAGGCATGCGACGGAGGTGCAGACCGACAGAAATGATAGGTCTAAAGTGCAGAGAATATGCGAATGATCGGACGATTTTCCGGATGGTGCAGGCCAGAGTTTGTAGTTAGATGCTCTGGAATCGTAACCTGGAAGATGAGGGGTTCTTTGGGGTATGAGAGCGGGAAATGAGTAGGGGCTTTGCTCCTTGTGAACTCTGATTGTGAGACCTCTAGAAACCGGACATCGTACATCTGAAACTGCACGTAGAACATTTGTGATTATGGAATCGTCGGAAAGTACTTTTGAACTCTGCAGGGACTTTGTTCCCAGCTACGTCTTGTGGTCAAAGTTGCAGTACTTATTGTTTATCATAAAACAGTTTTGAGAGGGTGCAGCTTACTTGCGGAACTGAAAAGGAAGCTCAAACATCACAGAGGACACCTAACTTTTCCTAGGTTGTCCCGTTATTTCGGAGCGTCGTTATGGTGACAAAGTACAAAAATAGACCTGATGACTGTGGAATCTGCGTCCAGCTGACTGTCGGGACACAGTGTAACAAATAAATATCATAAACTGCATGTTATTGTTGCCCTTGACCGAGGTGTGTCGAAGGGATTCTTCCAGTTGATCGGAAATTCAGAAGGAAGTGCGCTCTGTTGCAAATGTTCATATGAATGTTTGTTTATAATCAAATATTTTCATAATCATCATCATAGTACAAGTCATCAATAAGGCAACAATGGTGGAGGTTTGGAATGTGAGAAGGTTGTTGGAAAGGGTCTACACTGGGAACTAGTCGGCACTAAATCAACTGTTTTTACAAATTATCTGTTCACAAAGTTTTAAGTTTCTCTTCGATTTCTAATTTTGAAGTTATCATCGGCGGGTTCATCGTAGATCGGGACGGCGGACACGTGAGACGGAGGTAGATGGAGTGGCCGAGTTGGAGCAGGTAGGCGGTGGCGATGGCCGAGACGAGACACAGTGCCAGACAAGGGATCAGGAGCACCAGGATGACCAGGGTGGATATGGCTGGAAAGATTGAAACGTTGGAAGAGCGATTCAATGAAAATAACTCACTCTGTGCAATGAGAGCGACACCGAAGTTGAAGATGGCGGTGATGAGGAAAACGGCGGCAGACACGGAGATGGGCAGAACACAGAAGACGACGACGATCTGGCCAGTGCACGATGGAAGGTTCTTCTGGAAACAACGGAGAGTTAGACTGGATGGGATGGATATATATATATATATATTCTTTTCGTGCCAAAATATACCGAGAATGCGTGCAAGTAGACTATAAAGGCGTCAAGAAACGGCGTGGACCGCCTGTAGACGTCCGCCTCTTCGTCCTCTCCAGATGTCATCTGAACGGAACTTCATATTCTTCTTGAGATTCAACTTTTCGATTAGAAGTACGGCCCTAGATTGTGCAACTAAACGGAATGTTCGAGAAAGGGGGGAATTGAAAGTTGAACAATTTATTCTACTTCTGGAATCTCAAAACATAATAAAATACGAGGGGAAAGTGACTATTTACAATGATGCATTCAAAATTTATTGAAGTTTCCTCTTTTTTTCAAACTAATCATTTTACAGAAAAGGTGGAGAACGAAATACGTGAACAACGGGGAGAAATAGGCGGCAAATTGACGAAGAATCGACTCATATGGCATCTGAAGACGGGTGGCTCGTCGGTTTACTCATCGGTCTGAAACATACAGATTAGGTTTGAACATTCATTCTGGGATGGTTTACCTCTTGAGTGACCTTGCGGAGAATGTCGCTGACGACGCCTCCATCCAACGGCGCATCCGTGAAGATGGTTCCGACAAAGGCGTGGGATCCCCAGCAGGCGTGCTGCAGCACCTTGCAGCAACCAAGATCCTCAATCTTGAATCCCATTTGCTGGTAGGCTTCATTCGTCTCGAAGAGGGTGTGGTTGGTGTAGTCTCCCATGTACGGACGGCCAGACGAGGGATCGATGAAGTCGGCCCAGTAGCCGAAGCGGTGAAGTGTCGAGCAGATCGCGTTGGCCGACATGATGAACGAAGCGGTGAGCTTTTCGCGTTCCTCCTCCATCGCCTCACTCCACGCCTTCATGTCGAACTCGGACTTCTGGGTCAGGTTGAAAATGGTCACAGTGCCCATTTTCTGAGTCTCCATCTGCGGGAACAGGTACTTCATCTCGCGCTTCAGCAGCTTCGGGCAATCGATCGCACTCAACTCGATCTCTACGTCAGCGGCGTTCGACTGGATCTCCTCCATGGCTTCTTCCTTAAGCTGCGCCAGATGGTTTCTGTCCACTTCGATGTTGTTCGTCGAGAGCAGGCTGACCAGTGTGTGCGACGTCTCTGCCATCGCCTTCTCGACACGGGCGCTTTCGATCTTCTGGCGGATGGCGACTGGCTGAAAATAGGAAACATAATCTCTCGGCAAAACCCTTTTTTCATATTCCAATGCGAAAATTTCGATAAACTAACGTACCTTGTGGGCGAAAGAGACATCTCCCTGGAACGGGTACTGGCTGTCGTTTGGTCCGAGCAACGAGTTCTGGCGGGCTGAAACTCGAAGGAAATTGATATTTCGTGTAGTCTAAAGCGTTTTTCTTACGTGTGGTTCCTTTTCCGACGAACAGAACTGGAGTGGGATCGACCTGGACTTGGGTGGAGAAGGCAGCGACTCGCTGAGTGAATGCGCGCATTTGGGGGCCTTTGGCGGACAGCATTCTGAAAAAGTAAAATTGAAATCTAACAAAAAGCAATGAAAAATTAAGAAAAGTGAAGAAAAATGACATGTTTGTTGGAAAAAAGAAAGAAAACGGGTCGATGTGGTGAGGCGGCGGCGGACAGAAAAGAATGAGAAAGATGGAGAGAGACGACGAGAGAGTGTGTGGGGAGAGGAGACGCAGAGAAACGGACAGATCGAGAGACAACGAAGAACGAGCGAATCATGTGAACTTGACAGAGTCTTTTTGGCGAAAAAGAAGAAACAGAAGGAAAACGTTTGAGTAATAACAAAACAAAAATACTCTTAGATACAGGTTATCATTCCCTGAACGACAGTTAATCAGTGATTACACCACTGGAACCTCGACAAGCTTCAGATGTGTTTCTTTCTTTCTGACTGACCAAAAGACATTTCGTGTCATCCGTTTTCTATTACACTGAAGTGCACTGGCCAGTCTCGAAAAGTTGCATTTGGCACGTTGGATTTTCGCTGGACATTTACTGTGGGGAGAGGGACCCATACGGAGATACTTTGACAGACGAATAAGTTTGGACTGATCGTTCTTGTTCGAAATACAAACTCCAATGAAATCAGTGAAAACTTTATGCAAACAGTGAATCGATAAGGCACAAATAATTACTATTTACATGTCAGAGTTGGTACATGAATCAAAGTGAAGAAGGGACCCGTGGGGAAATTGAACAAAACGAAGAGAGGGCTGAAACTGGGTTGGAAATGTCAGGGTTAGCGGGATGAGTAGGCGAGAAGGGAATGATAAAGCTAGAGCCGAGGGTGTATCGGGTTATCACGTGTAGGCGTGGTGGTGGAATCCGTTGGGTTCTCCTTTCGGAACGTATGGAGGCAGGGGTTCCGGGGACAAACCGTCGGCGCGTTTTCTGCGGCGACCGAACAGGAAGTCGAACAGACCGAGCTGGAAACGGAGTTTGTGGTTTGGGGAAGAGAGAGGAACACATACCATAAGAGCCAAGAACAGGAATCCGATGAGCAGCATGATGGCTCCGATGACCATCATGGCCTCGCAGGACGTGTAAGCGACCCATTCGGTTTCGTAGAGTTGAGAGCGGATGGCTTCCAGCGAATCGTCGTCGATCTCGGAAGTTTCGTGGAGGATCAGGACAGGGATCAGAGAGGACTTCATCTTTTTTAGGTTGACACTGTAATTATAACATCAGAAAAGTGAACGAACAAAGGGAAACTCACGGGAATGTGACATTCTTGCCCTTCCACATCTCGACATTCACCTGCGATACTCGGCGAGCGTAAAGGACTGCTCCGACTCGCTGGAATTATATCAAGGTTCGAAAGCTTGTAAAAATAACACTAACCGGTTCGATATCGACAATAATCGAATCCCTAACATCGTCGGTCTCATTCAATCCCTTCACACTCTTTCTCACTTCATCCGGAGCATACAAGAAGTTGGGAAGTGAAACAGTGATAGGCGGCTGACTTTTCTGGCACTTGGAGATTTCTTGGAGACCCTTCGGCAGACATCCACTGGTCTCGTTCTGCGAGGAGAAGAACATCTTGTCAGATGGGTTGCAGAAGCCTTCGTTTCCTTCGTGAGTCACGTCAAACACCTCTGGAGGGACCACGTAGCGGTAGGCTCTAAGACCACGGTACTCGACTTCTTCCTTGAATTCGAGCCAGATAGATCTGCACAACTCGGCCACATACACGTACAGCTTCTCGTTCTTCGATAGGAATGGTCGGAACAGTGATCCATCTGTTCCACGAATCTTCAATGATTCATCGGTGCTCCACCATGTCTCATCCAGCATCGGCTCCTCGTCAAACTTCAAAATCTTGCCGAGATCTTCTGCATTGCGGGTTCCATCGTCAATCTCGTACATCTTACTGCCCGTGTTGTTGGCCTCGTAGAACAGTCCGATTCTTTCGGGAACATCGAGGATCGCTTCGCAGACAAAGTTCATGAAGGGGATCTCGCAGACCTTATCGAGGAATGGATCCTTGTATCCTTCGAAGAGTAGCTCTTCGACTTCCACCTCTAGGAAAGCCGTCTGAGAGAGCAGCGTCGTGGCGGCAGCCTTCATACCTTCAGTTGAGGCAGCTTCAACGAACTTCTGAAACAGGAATTTGCATAAAGGAAGGAATCAACACTACCCACCTGATAAATCATATTGGGAACCCATATCCGATTTCCCAGAATGCATGTCTGACACGACTCCTTCTCGTTGAAATGGTATGTCAAGAATCTGCGGTACTTGACTGTTCCGTTTCCGGCAGATACCACTCGATTCTCGAGTTTCTTGTCAAACACGTACGGTCCGGATCCGGAGACTTCAGGGATCGAGCCAGTCATGAACTCATCGGGGTTCTTCATTGAGTACACGAACAGATTGAAACGGATCTTATATTCTGGTTTCGTCCATTTCTGCCATAACAGGGATCCTTCGATGAGGCGGGAGTTCTGAAAGAAGACAGTTGACACTTGGAAATACAGAGTTGCAGAACGGGGATGTTCCGTTTCTATCTAAAGGTAAATACTTGAAATAGCAAATCTGAAGAGGTCGTTGATAATTCTGACATCATCAACCATAAAATGTATGACTAAATTCAAAAACCTCACGAGTTATAAACTTGAAACTTTTCTAACCAGAACGTCTAGTTCCAGTCCAGAAAACCCCCACTCTCTGACCCGTACTGTCTGGGTACTTTCCATCAATTCCGTCATTTTCTGACGTCATCGACAGAACAAAAAACACTATGCGAATCAAGATAACCCCTGCCTTCGTCTTTCGCTTTCTGTCAACCGTTCAACCAGTTCAATCACGCGGACTCACAATTTTGATCTTTCTTCTATCGAAAATCAAGGTATAATGAGTAATAAGTGGTGAGAATTGGGCGAAAACCGATAACTTACTTCCTCAATGCTGCTTTTGACGACACTTGGCACCAGAATCGTGTGCGTGACGAGTCCTCCGAACAGCAGAAGAGATCCGAGGCCGATGAGGGCCGATGCGACGGCCAGCTGCCAACAGGGCATTCGTTTCAGATCCGAAGAGTACTTGGAAGCGATCGGAGAGGAAGAAGACGTGCCGTTCGACGCATTACTGCCTGCAAAGACTTCGAGGGATGAGTGTATTCAGAGAGGAAACATACTGGAAGGCATGGATTCGTGGTACGTGGCGGCGCTTCTCGAGATTCCACCTCCTCTTTTCGCTGAAAAACGAAAGAATTGCAGGGAATTAGATGATCAAAGACGGACAGAAAGATGTCCCTTTGTGGGGGCTGAAAATCGAAAACGAATGGCGGCAAGGAACAGGTTAAATAATTCCGCCTACTCTCCCGACGTCTTCTGATTCTCTAATTCTCCAGAAGACGTGGATGAAGTGATTGCGGGAGACGCAGAAGATGGGACAGAACCACAGAAATACTTGAAAAAGTTGTGTGATGTGTGGACGAGAGAGGTGCTTCGGATGGGATCATTCCATCATCATCACACTTTTTCAGAAGAAGAATCAGAAGACGTTGAAAAATGGAATGGACGAAAGGAATTCCGATTGGAAACGGAGAACTGATGGCACACCCATGTTTACGACACTGTTTCTCAGAGAACACGACGAAAACGACGTCATTTTGATAGAGAAAAATGGGGTTGGCAAAAAGATTGATGAGGGTTCCAGAAGGATTCGATGAGAGACAAAGTGCAATGCTCGAAATAACTTTGTTATTCAAAATGAGATACGGTAGGAATAGTCACCAAGGATCGGTCTAGTTCGTGGCGAGACCCAATGCATCAAAAGTGTCATTTCTATGCGAACTTGCCATAAAACACTCTCAGCCCACAAGTACTTCAATTCACCCTACAAGTACACTTCCGATGGCTATCATCACCTCGTACTTTCTCTGCAAACCAACTCTTATCACTTCTCATCACATTCTTTGGTAACTGATCGCCTATATGCTGATCAGAAAAACAATTCAAAAATAGTAAAACGAATTGATTAATTTCTGAAACATTCTGGGTTCCCGTAGTATCTGAAAGCGGTAAACATTGAGAAGACGCACTACGATTACAACATAATGACGATGACACTTTTGATGGCTAATAGTGGTTTTTGAGTAGGTCAGAGAGACACTTTCACCCTTTGAACTGTTCCAAAACGAAATGAAATGGAGATGGAAAGGGGAGGAAACGAATAAGGAAATGGGGGGAAAGACAGTGGGATTAATCACTAAGCGGGCAGAACTACCGGGGACAAAAAAGGAAGAGAACAATGGAAAGAGACAGGAAGAAGGGAAAAGGAAGTGGAAAACAGTGTCGATTGGGATTAGGAACGACTCAGACAGAAGAACTCGAATTGCAGAGACTGTTTACGATTTTTGAATTCCAGAAGTGCACATGACGGTTGTGGTTCTTTGTCATAAAATGCAGAAGAAAAAAGAGAAAAAGTCCGTTGGAAACCTTCAGAATTCTGAGAATTGAGTGGCCGAGTGCATCAGAATAACGATGATCCGAGTCACCGACATAAATCCAATCAAGAGTGACCCCTTACGAATGGAACGTAAGCGATGAAAAGACGCAACGACGACTTCTTCATCGCCATGACAATTATTAGTTTTCGGGAAGAATCGAATGTCCTTGGCGTGTTTCGTGGTGGGGAAGGCTCTTGGCAACTTGGGTTAATTAGGATCAGAGGGGAGGTCAAAAGCTGTACAAGTGGGTTGAACCACTCGAAACAATAATTTCAGTTATTCAGACGAGAATCCAATTTTGACAGGAAGAATGGGGAATTGTGAAGAACTGGTTAACAAGATCGTATCTCACAACAATTCGTCTCAATTTTCAGACAGTCTTCCCAGTTAGTAGCACTGATCTAACCAGTTGAAATTAAAATTCTGAAAAAGCTTTCAGTCGGAAAAAATGTCAAAGTTTGTCAATTTATACATTGGAATGACTCAGGTACGATAGTCAGGCGACAAATTATACAAGTATGACTTTTTATCTCGTCTATTGGAGATAATGATCAGGGAAATGGAAGAAAATGATGAAGAGTGTAGTTGGCAAACTACATGGAAAGGGCGGGATTGACTGGGACTCTTAATTCGAGACTTTCACGTTCAGAATGCTAATTTCTCCTCCAGAACCTTCCCGACGCCTTCAGGTGTGAATCAGAGCGGTAAACCGCGTCAACCCGTGCACCAAAGCAGGCGTACTCAAGTGATCAATGACACACTTCGGAGGACGCGGGTAAATAATGGGAAGGTTCAGGGTTCAAGTCAATTTCTCAACTAGTCAATTCGAAACAAGGAAAAATCCCCAATTCAGGTCAAGAATCTTTGCAAAAAAGACGTCAAAACACACGAAAACACGCCGACAACGACGACACGAAAACAGCATATCCGTACTTTGAAGGGACGTCCGTTTCAAGTGTATCGAGAACAGAACAAACCAGCTTTTTGTGTGAATCAATTCGCTCGATTTGTACATGTAGTAGTCGTATTAGCCGTGTGAGTGACGGAACTTGTTCTGCCAAAGTCAGCGAAAAGGCGGGAAGAGAGGAGGAGCTGCGAATGGGAATGTTGCGATGGATACGCGCAAGAATAATGAAACTGATGCGGTTCGGCGGTTTTATGACCGTAAAAGGGGTTGACTATGATTTGTTGGTGGATCCGAAGTGGATTCCGAAGGTGGGAAAGGAAGTGGATTTATGGAATTTTCGAGAGAAGCTGAGAACCTCTGATGGTCAGAACATGCTTCAAAAGAAATCAGAAATGGTAGTTAGACACTGTTAGATTCAAAATAAAAGACAGTGTCTCACAGAACACGAACCACGATGCCCGTGTTGAGCACATGATGACAGTGGTTTCTCTCTCGAAACGAAGAACCAAGGAGAAGTGATGTCATCAATCTTCCTCGCCCAACTTTCAACTATTTTTACAGCTAACATAGAGAAATACCTCACACCTCAAAAAATAGAAAATTATGAGAACAGTGAGGGAAATGAGGTGGGAAGCAGTGTCGGGAGGAGTGAAAGCGGAGCGGAATAGGGTCATCATACGGATATTCCACGAAGAGAGATCAACAGACGCAGACGGTACGGACAGCCGATTTACCGACGTTTCCTGTTTAGGTTTCGTCAAGGTTAACACCTGATGGCAGAAGGGACAAAGGGACACAAGTTACAAATTGTTCGACGAAGACCGAGACCCAAAATAAGAAGATTTACAGGCGGTTTGGCGGTTTTCGGAGAAGGAGGACAGGAAATATTTACCACATTTAAAAACACTGGCTGCAAGTGTTTATGGCATCCCAATTGGGAAATTCTTAGCATTCCGAAAAAAAAATTTAGGAGAGAAACTTCAAACTAGGCAGGAAATGGACGAGTTTTTGGTTTGGCAACGGAAAGTTGTAGAAAATAGGTAGTTTTTTATTAAGCACGCAGAATATCAACAGAAATGGCTTGAAACATTCGAGGAAATGGAGGAAAAAAGTCCAAAACAATCGAAAAACACGAGAAACAGATAGAAAAATGTAAAAAGCGCCAAGAGATTGAGAGTCGTTGCGAGACCCAATGTTACGAACGAGCATGCGCCTTTAATTTTACAGTAACCCTGCACCAACTGACTTTCAAATCCAAATGTTATTCGTTCTCTTTTTCAGTTTCTTATGCGCATTTTTACCGAGTTTTTCTTGTTTTAATTTTTTATTTCCAGAAAAATGAGTGCAAAGCCTCGTTCAGTGCTCAAAAAACGACCGGGCAATCATGACGATCGGGTAAATATACGAAAAAACCAGCGATTCCCGAAGTTCAAATTTTCAGAGAGTCAGCTTTGCGAATCCACTGTCTTCGGATAAAGAAAAAACTCGTGTTCCACTTCCAATTGCGACTGCGTGTCCGGCACCGAAAAAAGCGAAACCCGCCGATGAAGTTGTTGATATTATCATGGTGAGTGGAAGATAATTGATAGTTTTCGAATTTCTGAAATTTCAGCTGGGAAACCAACAAAGTGATCTGACGGAAAATGTGCAGGATGTTGAGAGAAAGCTGGAGAAACAACTGAGCACAATGTACGGAATGACGAATGAGCTGATGGCGTTCGCCGAACCGGTTGCCGCGTTCTCGTCCGAGTCGAGCATGGTTCACTCGAAGATTGCCGAGCACCAGAAAGTTTTGAAGGAGGTGACGGCGAAGAGAGACGGACTCATCAAGCAGTGCAAGCAGTTCGAAACGGTACGGGAACCAGACGTCTGTCGGTAGTCTCAACATTCCCATTTCCAGCTCAACTCCTCTCAGCCACAAAGCTCATCGCAGATCGTTGAACTCCAGAAGGTCGTCAGCCTCATAAACTGCTTCAAAATGGAAGATTTGGAGCAGTTGAACGAAGTCTCCGGCTACTACGACAGACTCCTGAACATCTACGACCAAATCATGGCTCAAATTTGATCGCTCCCTTGTTTTTCCTCTTGTAGAATTCTTGATCTTGTGTCATTCAGATGCTTTTCAGATTCCTTTAGATTATAGAGTCAGAAATTTCATAAATCATAATGTTTTAATTGAATAAATTAAGAGTTTTGATAAAAATCCAATTGATACAATACAATTTTCACCAATTGTGAGTCCGTGTGACTTTCCTGAAAAACCGTGAATATTCGGGGAAAATGAATGAATCGGAAGAATAAATGGAGAGTACGACAGAGCGCACTTCCATTATTCTTTATTTTTGATAAGCTGCAACTGAATATTATTGAAATTTTGATTGAAAAATGCAGGTGCGCTCTAGTGGAAAATTCCAATGGAGCTCATTTGCACTATGAATTTGACCGAAACGTTCGATTATTTTTGGAAAAAAAACTAAAAGAATAGAAGTAAAAAGCCTTGCCCGGTTTGAAAATGGCAGAAAAGGTGCACAAGAAGCGGTAGAAGCGGTGCGGGTGTGGACTGTCTGTGAACTGTGGAGGTGCGGGTGGAAACGAGAGACAGAGAGAAAGAGAGAGACACAGACAACACGAGAAGAGGAGCACGACGGGATGGTCAGATGGTCCTGACCAGCAGTTTGCTGAAAATACGGAAAATGAGAAGAAAAGAGAAGAAGCGGAACTGAATAAAGGGTGGAAGCAGCCGATTGTTTCGTGAGTTATGGGACACTTTCACAAGCATACGTTCGAAACGTACAACTGTGAAGTGCCCCGGAATGCACGCATTCCAAACTGAAACTCTATTTTCTGTTGAACCAAGTGTTTTTTGAACATAAAAAGAACCGAAAAAGAAGCGCGAAACGTAAGAAAACAGATTCCCGAAGCTGAGTTAGCTGGGTGTTTCATACGTTTCTCTACTCATGCTCGATCTTTCATTTTCTCCATTTTCTCATTGTATTTCAGTGTCGGCGACAGAAGAAGAAGCGTTTTTGGAGAAAAGAAAACTGTAATAATCGGTGGACGGACACATGCCTCGGACACGGATCTATTATGGAAAGAAACGAAAGAATTGGGGACATACCCGAGGAATATGAACCAGTACCAGATGTTGAATGCGAAGAAACTCAGTGGGAATACGATGGATGACATCTGGATGTTTTTGATTCTCTAGAGAAATGAGTGTTCACTCACTTGATCTATTTTCAGCGCCGTCCAATCTTTACAATTCATACATAACCACGAGCAACGACATCTGAAAGTACTTCTAAACTTTTGCTAATTGTGCATGCTTACTTTATCGATCCATGCTGCCCATCCCTTGATAAGTATCCAACCACTGCCAGTTCTATCAAACTTGCAAAGATAAAGGCCATGGAACTCAATATCCAGACATCTATCGCCTTGACATCCGAAGTTTTCGGAAGATTGTTCACGACTGCTCCGAATTGGAATCTTCAAAAGAATCGTCACACAACCACAATGCAAAAAGGACTTACGTTAGAGCTAGAAGAGAATTGACTCCAACAGTAGTCCTAGAAGGGATTTGCTCGGATCCCAGAGTGAAAGAGACCCAGGAGATAAAGACAGAGATGTAGGCAGGCACGTAGACCTGTAGAATGTAGAACCCGTAGAGACGTTGGAAAGTGAACGTAGCGATTAGTTCGTTGAAGATCCCGGGAGGGTATAACTGAAAGAGAATAGTTGGATGTGTGATCCAATTGCTCACCTACCCTGAGTTCACTACTCGCTGAGAAATCCACTAGAACATAATCAGGAAGAGTGATATTCCCTTTGAGGATTGTTATCGGAGGTACCGTTGTGATCCAATCCATCTTCACTTGATCTGTGTTATGAGTGAAACTTTCGTAGAACAGCATACACCTCTGCTGATCGATTGGAAAGGTTCTGGAAGTGTACAGTCAGTGGTTTTCGTGAAAGGACTCTTACCGTAGTGTACTGGAACACGGACCTGTCAACTTGATCCGATAGTTATGCCAGATTGACCCGTTACTGGAAATTTGACTCTAAATTAGAAACTTGAAAAATGGAAACCTGTAGATCTGGAGGAATATGTTCTTGAAGGGACTCTCGTGGATGTTTGCCAGTTTACTGTTCACGAAACATGCATGAGGATTCCAGATCTTGTTGAGAATTGTGGCTCCGTCGACAGACATGTTGCTGAAGTAGAGAAACATTAGGATAGCATTATCTTGTGGTATATGTACCTTTTGCATGGATTCAAATGTGCATAAGCTAAAGAGGGGTCAGTCCATCTCTCCGTCACATAGATATCCAACTCGAATTCCGAAGTGATCTCGATGATCTTTGACACCTCTTGGACCCATATTTCGATAGAAACCTCTACGAATCCACCTCCTGGAAGGTCCAATTTGTTGTATCCATCGAGGATTTGAGCTGGAAAAAGAACAGTTAATGATAGGGTGCACGGACAACACGAACCTATAATTGCGTCGTCTCCCATACATGACTTTTCCGTTTTCGGAACACTGACGTTTCTGGCTCGTTTCGGACAGTTGAATAGGCTGTAATTTGAAAAAAACTTGATTGAATGCAATTGATAACCAACCATTCAGTACTGTCATCATCGAGACTTCTCAACAAACTTCCGACAATCGGAAACAAGAGAAATATGAAGATGAAGAGGGGAAAGAACGAGTTCATCCCTGTTCCATGACGGGGATGGATACAACTGGGGTTCTGAAATAGAAAAGGATTAGACTCAATCAAAGGAACATGCCAGGGAAACAGAATTTCCCAATGAAATCCATCTCGTTTAGATGAATCTCCTCCGCATTCTTCCCTTTTCAAAAATACTAAAAACGTAGAGAACAAAGAGAAAAAGAAGAGAAACGGGCTCTCCGTGTCGGGAAAATCTTCGTTTCGTCTCGTGTTCCCCGGGGAAACCAGAGCACTTTTGGGCCAAAAATCGACCGAAAAAAGGGGAAAAGATATCCGAGAAAACGGAGGAAAAGAAGGAGGAAAGAGGAGACGACACTCTGCATTTTTAATCATTTTAGAATTTGGTACGGGTTGACTAAAGTATGGATTTGGGGAGGGTACGGCTGCATATTCTATGAAAAAGTTAAGAAAAGATTGCAAACTTCTGACTCAGATTTAGAGAGTTTACAATCTTCCAGCTAGCTCCTAATCTTCTGATCATCAGAATCCAGTAGACTACAATAAAGAAAAAGACTGAACAACTGGGGAGGGAGTCAAAAAGAAACGGATGGAGCACTGAATTGATTAGCAGTGTGGGAGAATTTCCGAGGGAGAAAAAAAAATTTCTGGGGTTTCGGTTTCGGGTTTTCCCATCAAGAAAGTTATACTGAGAATCTGAGAAGCAACTGGACAAATACTGGAAATGGTGGGTCTCGAAACGAAAAGAGGAAGGAGGTGTTTGAATGGGAGTGGAATCTTGTTATGGTAATGACAATTGAGATGTCTTCAACAAAAACGAGATCCTCTGAATATGATCTTGCAAAAAGAGTAGGCTCTAAGTTTCTAGTACTATTCAGAAGTTTAAACAAGGTTACTCATCAAAATAACACACGGATCCCTGAAAAATCAGACCACCCAAAACAATACGAATCCTTTCCTCCGCGGAGTCAGTGTCTTTTTCTCTCCATTTTTCGGCTACAAATATTGGAAGAAAAGAAGCGAAAAGGCGTCGAAACGACTCCGTGCCCGCCCGCTCTCTTTCTTTTTTCCCTCGTTTCCCAATTGGATTTTCGAAGAGAAAACGAAGAAGATTTCGGACGGACGGGGAGGACTTGGACTGGAAGAAAACGGGCACAAGGCAACAATACAATTGGGGAAACAGACGGAAGATGGAGCAGATTTTATTCAGAGACAGGTCATGAGTGTTCCGTTTGTTACTTCCTCTTTCTTCTTCAGATTCTCAAAGCTCATCCTCAAAAGAGCACAGGGAAAGTGTGAAAACGTAAAAAGGGAAGGGAAACGAAACGAAGAATGACACTAATTAGAGAAAGAAGAAGGAGAGAGAAAACGAAGAGGGAAATACTAATTACTTTCAGGAGAAGAAATACGAGTAGATGAGCTGAGAAAGGATCAGATAGGGGGTCCGGGAAATGAGAAAAGTGATTGAGAAGGTTACGTGGGTGATTCATAGGTAGAAGGGCCATTCTGAAGTTTACAAAGTGACAGAGCAATATTTCAGAAGACTACAGTACTTAACAGATGCTTCCAGTTTCAGATCTTCATCATCAGTTACTTCCAACATCGTCTACGAGTTTTAGATCTTCCCATTCCTCTCTACCGTACTCCCTCATCAAACCCGTTCCTGATCTCTGCTGCTGCTCTCTTCTCCGCTTCCCCCTTCTGCAAACCTACCACTTACCTCGTATGCATCATCACACCTTCCCTCTGAAAATCTGCATCTCCGACTCGAAGCAGTGACGTTTTCCCCAAGTCAGTCCCTCCTCTCTGCTCATTCTTCTGGTCATGTTCCTTTCGTTTAGTATAAAAGCGAGCGAATGATTTATGTGTTTCGAGAATCATCCAATACGAAAATGTGTCATTCAATCAGTCAGTCAGACTCAAAAGAACGTCGTCAGTCGTCAGAAAAAGGGCACCGAGGTACAAAACCTTTCGTTTCTTCGAGAATTTTCTAGTGGTAAAGACGGAATTTAGAAGTAGAACGTGTCAGAAGTCTCCGGAAACACGATTAGATGCAGACGTCACTTCAGAAGATTCTGATTCGATGATAGGAGACCACACACGATGGAAAGTATTGTCCAGGTTCAAGAGGTTCCAGACATTCATTGATTTTCTAAAATTTTATTTGCCATGAAAGTATGAGTCGCTGTGTTGTCATTTGTTTACAAGTCTCTCTGTCGATTCTTTTCTTCATATCGTGTTTCATAGATTTTCTAATATTTCCCATGCCATGGACGTATGTTTATTGCCTTTACGACTGCCACTTATAGATTTTCTTAAAATTTTTGACGAGACTGTCTCCCGATCCCCCACAAGACCCCCTAAACTGTCGCATGACCCTGCCACCTGTCCAATCACCTTCCAAAGTACTAGCTCCCTCCATCCATCCGTTTCTTATCTTTCCCATCTCCGGCGCCCTTCCCGATCCTAGCCCTCGCCTCCTGCCGTAATCTCGTCGTTTCTCTCTTTTTCGTTCGCAATTCCAACTAGGTTAAATCGAGAGTTGCGCAATCCGCAGTCGCCCTCTGCCCCCTTCCAATACATAATAATGTTTATTTGGCCGGCTATTCGGACGGCTTCGATTGCGCCGTCCGTCTCTCGTCCTCCCGAATGACCTGGCCCACATTTCCGCATTTCGACGCTCTCCGACAGACCCATCATCCCGAGAGAGACCGTCATCCGGAGACTCGGCCCGATCACGTCATCGGCATCACCGACTGATTCCGATCTGTATTCTGTGACTAAGCTTTCTTTCTCAAGTTCACTGATCCTGGTGTCCAATGATTCGTTTTGAAGTTATATAAGGTCCCTTGATATTTCTGATCGGTGTTCTGATTCTTACCCACTTTGTTTCTTCCCTGAATGCTCCGCCTTCATTCTGTCAGTTACGTAGCAACCCAACTCCTCCCCGACTCATCTTCTTGACCTGTCTCTGCGTAACTCTAACCGGATCAACCGAGTCATCGACTCACTAAATCCTCCGACCGACGCAGATTGATAGCAAATGCGCTTAACCCTGATGCCACTACAAGTGGAGTAATGCGAGAAAAGAAACTCGAATCTCTTGAAAACTGTCACGCCAGAGTCCACAACCCCAATCCTCCAATCCCACCATCCCCAGTTGCATCACTCCTCTGATCCTTTGCATCGTCACAATCTGCTCAAGAGCAACTTTCAAAAATTTCCCGACTTTATCTAGTTTGTTGGCCTATCTTGCACCACACCATACGAATTTCTACGTCAGGAAAGGGGCAAAACGGGAGATTACCAGATACAAATTCTCGTTGTTTTCCAATTTTGTGTTTACCAGTCTCTATGACATTAAACGTGTGTTCTGTCCGTCGCACGAGATTACCGTAGCCTTGGTTACCGAGAAATAGGACTGAAGAGTCTTGGCAACGGGCCAAATTCAAATGCGAACTGTTGTGATGATAGACCACGAGAAAAGAGTGTTGGCTCCGTTCCAAACTTCAGACCGTTCTGTTTTCGTTTCCATTTCTATCTGGGGTTAAACATCTTTACTTGCTATAAGTCGGGATGACTCTCTTGTCCCGTTTCAGCATACCTGCTTATCGCTATTTACCCAGCTAGTAAGGCTTAAAGTGATACTGTAACTCATCTCTCCCTTTTCATGACCCGATTCCTAGAAAATACGCTACTTTCTGTGGATCTATGACTCCTATGACTATTATGATCGGTTTAGATCCGACCTAGGTAACTTATTTCTCTCATCACAAACTCTAATTCTCATTGACTCATTAGATTGACTCACATTGACTCGAATCCGTCCAAGTCATTCCTCATCCCGATTCAGTCACTACTAATCCAATCCCTTGATCTAACATTTCTCCATCCGGATACTGTAGCTCAAATCCGCTGAGCCGACCTGATCTATTCGACTATTTGTGTGATCTGGAAGGATTGTGTTCTGCAAGAAATGTTCTGTGCTCTGCCGAAGATCTATGCCACTGACAGCGGATTTTCGGGCTATGGATCTGAGTATCGGGCAATTGAGACATGATTCTCGTTCTTTTTGAGAGGAATTTTATCAGAGATCGCTAGATCCAGGCTCGGGAAACTACGGAATCTTGAGCAGGATAGCTGGAAAATAAAACTACCAGAGATCCGAAACGAGCATTTTTGAGATCTCTGGAAATGGAGAAAAGAGATCCTTGATATTTTTTGGAAACTGGCAGTCGATCCAGATTCTTTGTAGCATTTCCATCCAGAGAGGCAACTCTGTTCGAACAACAGTTTCGTTATTATTTGCCGAATCAGTGTCAGTTGTTCCAACTGTTCCAAGCGCTCTTCCACCCGAGTCGTTCCCTTTTTGATAATCTATCCTGTTGAATGAACGATTCCGAATAGTTTGAGTCTCTGAGAAGACCTCGGTGCTGCTGCTGCCCGAGAACTTTCAGTTAAGCCTCTGCTGATCCGACACCCTCTCTCGGATTTATGAGCATCTCCAGACTGACATTTCGCCATTGCATCTTTTTCAAAAAGGTCTAGACAAGTTTTCTGGATCATATTGGGCCTTCAAACTATCAGGTATGCAATTCAACCAGTACCAACGTATAACTTCCGGAACCCATTGAATCCATGAGTTCCCAACCCCAGGTGTTCCTAGAAATCTTGAAGGACAATAAACACAGGTCCCTGAAACTTGCAGAACTTCTTATGCAAGTCTAGACCGTCCAAACGCATAACCCATATCCTTTCCTCAACAATTTTGTGGGTGCAGCACATAAAGAAATACTAAATGTCCCGAAGCTTTTCCTTTTTTCGAGACCACTAAGCTTCCGGAGACCACTTCTTTTCAGCTCAAAGCTCTGGAACATTGCTGGAGCTTGAATGATCTGAAGGCTTTGAGATCTTCTGTTCACATCTCACTGAGCATTTCACATTGTTACATTCATAGCTGTTCTACTCAGAAAAGCATAAATATAATCTTCTCAGATCTCTTGCATTCCAAGCATTAAGAACGGTATTCATGCTCCGCTTCTATGCAACATGCAGAAGCAGTTGACTCAGCAAGTTGCATCCAATCAGTCTAAAGTTCTAGTACATTCAGCATTCCGAGCTTGAGAGATCTGTCGGCTTACACCCTCCCTGAGCTTCATCTCCCAACTTCCCCTGCTCCAACCCATTGCCTACGTAACCAACAAGCCCCGCCCTCTTCGGTCACAAGTCTCTTTGCAACCCAAATCCCAGCAATCGGGACCGTCCGTGTCGTCGTGGCTCTGATCCTCGCGGAGCTCCTTATGTGCTCATCAGATCCGCTTAAGACCAATTGACTCGACGGCTCATCCCTCAAAGAAACCACCCCTCCCCAAGCGAGAAGCTGCCCCAACTTTTCATCCATTCCTCCCGGCAGTTTCCCTCCTTCCACACACGCACTTTTTTCCACTTCACCTACCCTTACGTCACCGCCTTGTCTCTGCATCTCTTCATCCACCATTCTTTCTAACTTCTCGCCGGTTTGACCTAGTCTATTGACACTTTCCTCTCCGAATTCTGCCGTCCGAAAATGATCTTCTCTTCTCCGTTTCGTTTAGCCGTGACCGACCGAAGACATTGTCAGCAGCAGCGGGATGCGATGGAGATGGATAATTAGCCGTCGCGGGGGCCTGACCTTCACTTTGTTTTGGCGCACTGTTTGATCATGCAACATCTCACTTATGTATCCCCCTGCCACGTCATTCCAGTCAACACGTCTCGCCACAAAAACACACGATCCTATTTCCATCTCCTTCCAGCTCATCCGCATGTTGAGCTGGAAATTTATGGATACATCCAGATAGACTTGAATGAGCCGCCGCGCGCGTCATTGCGGTGATCTAGTCTATAAGTAGATGAGGATTTGAGCCATGTGCCGAGCTATTTTGACACTCCCAGATCTGGATTTCAGACTCATTCCCTTATCTTGATACTATCATAGGATAGCTTGAGATGTAGAACAAAGAGCTTCTGGTATTCAATCTCCCGATACCTACTGTGATTTCTGATGCTGCAAGCAATAGAAAAAGCGAAGAGAAAGAAAAGAAAAACCAGCAGAAAGCTCATAAAATGCACACTTCGCCGCCACGTCATAACTTCCCTCCTCATAAAATGGCCCGTCTCTACTTTCACTTCCGCTTTCCCCTCTCTATTCTTCCAGTTTCTCATAGTCAAACCTTTCCATTTTCCAGCCATGCATCTCGAAATGGACACAATCATCAAGGAAGAAGAGAAGACTGTGCATTCCCCGACCAACACCGAAGAGGGTTACGGTAGTGATCTGGACATTGGAAGTGGACAAGTAAAGGGAGGGAACGAGTTGAAGAGACCTGATCTCAAAGGTAACATTCATGGGTTACTGTAGTGTACTAAACAGGGTTTGCAGGGTCCTTCCGCTGCTCTATCTGCTCCAAAGTGTTCTGTCACTCGTCGAGTCTTTCCCGTCATCGGATGCAAGCCCATTTCAAGAGTTACAAGTGTACCGTATGCCGGAAAGATATTTCCAGTGAGTAGGGGCTTTCTCTTTCGAACAAGTTTCTTCCTCCTCTCACAAATCGGCTTTGATTACGCTTCTCGATCATTCAAGTCTCTTATGCTCCCAATCAAAAGCTTATCAGGCACAGACTGAGAAGTGGAGATGAGCTGGGATACAGGCGGATCTTCGTGGCTACTAAGCCGTTTCGAATGACTTGTCGCTTGAGCTGCTTGCGATGGAATATAGGAAAAGTCACGGAGCCAGAGGATTACTGTATCCGACGGTGATCTGCGGTATTTGTTGTGTCTGTCAGGATACCGTACTCCGTTGTTTACGTGTTCCTGCCATTCCTCCGGGAACCTGTTCATTCGGTTCGATAAGCTTGCATCGTTGTTTACCCGTTCGTTCGCTCGCCGCTCCTTGATCCCATTCTTCCTTGTTTCTCTGTTTCTCCCGGAACGAATGGGGTCATCCGGGGGACGAAGCGAAGCGGCCAAGATATATTTATTCACTTTCCGAGCGGCGGAATGAGGTTGCGCAATCGAGGAGGAGGTGGAAAGTGGACAGGAAGAAGCAGAAGTAGGAGAGGGTTATGCAAGAAGCTGGGGAATTGGAAGGGATATTGAAAAGTGATCAACCGATCCTTTTTTCAGGTAGTGAATCTCTACGAACCCACATGTTCAAGCAACACCACATCTCTCGGATGTACATGTGCCGATGCTGCAACTGGGCCTTCCCTGACAAGTCCCTTCTGCACATCCACCTTCAATCAAACAACAATAACAATGAAGGCATCCCACACGCAGTTATCAACAGAAGCTGCCACATCATAACTGACCCGTTTCAGTGTAAGTTAGGAGAATATGGAGACAAGTACAAGAAATTTAAAGTTTCAGTGATCCGCAGTCCCCTCCTGCCCCTTCCAACTGCATCAGTTGACCCATCCACTCTCCCTCTTGCCAACTTCCCAGTCCCCACCGTCCAACCACTAGTCATTCCCTCTCCAGAAACTGCTTCATGGCTTTCCAGTCTTCCAAAACCTATCCCAACCACCACTCCAATCTTCATCTCTGAAAAGAAATCAGAAGTCATCGATGAGAAATACACTGCGCAGTCACCTACTTGCTCTTCTGTCAGCTTCAAATCTGATCTCAGTGCCTTCCACCAACTGGTAACTAGTCTACCGTACTCTCAGCAAGCAGTAATCTTTTCTTTCAGAGCTCCGACCGCACCCTTATCGGTTCTCCAGTGGACACTGCTTCTCCTTCTGGATCCTCCTCTTCCAGTCGGATATCTCCACGTCACGAATGTTACGATTGCCATTTGAACAAGACGAAACTGTCGGTTTCTGAGAACAAGTGCAAGTATCTGGAGGCTCAGATGGAAGCTGTTAGACAGGAGACTGTGGAGAGTAGTGCACAGATGAATGGATTGGAGCAGACAGTGTTGAGGATGCGGATGGAGGCACATGTCATCAGAGAACACAATGACTTGTTCCAGAGAAAACTTCTCGAGTGTCAAGTGAGTTATCAGTAGAGCTCCCCAACTTCAATAGTTCTTTTTCCAGAGTCTCGCTGTCCAGTTCCTTCAATCCGACAAGTCCCAAGACGCGGCGGAAGTGCAGACGTTCCTCCGTGCCCTCATCAACAACACAATCCTCACCCAACCTGTCTAAACTCTCCTTCCAGTTCCTCTGTAAATTCTCCTCTCAGCTTTACGCCCAGTGTACATTTTCGTGTCTTTCCTCCTCATTTCCTCCTAATTCAAACATCTCTCAGTCCGTTTCCCTCCCATTCTTGTCCCACTTCTCTGCAGAAAAAACAAAACAAAAAAACCAAGAATTCGACCGATTTTTCATGAATAATCAAAGTTTCGTCTCGTGTTTTCTCATGCATTTCACAATTTCACAAAGTTTTTTGATGGAAAAGTTGGCAAAGTTCATTCGGATTACGGTGGATTGGCGAGTACGATGCTCCGGAATGACGCGAGACATCAGTGAACCAAGAGGCGCTACTTTGAGCGGTGATATCTCGAAAACTGTAAGGGATTACAGAAAGTTATCAACTACAAAAATGAAGCCAAATTCATTTTCTACAATTTGAGGTTAATAACGTGTTGCCAACGTTTATTGTTCCCGAGATACACTCGAACTTGTAACTGTAACTCTACAAAGAAGTCGGTTTTCCCTCGAACTTTCGTCTTCCAAAGAAAAGATCTTCATAAGAAAGAGCTTCTGAAATTGAGTTTCCGCCGCCGGAAAACGCGCAGAAAGTGGCTCAAAAAATGAAATTTTCGAAAAAAATGAAGAATAAGTGGTTTTGGAGACGAGAAATTGGACGGATATCCATGGAAAATGGCCATAAAATATACGAAAATGGACGAAACGATCAGGAGTTTCTCCATTTTCTGCCCATTTTTCGACCGATTTTTTGTCCGAAAATGAAATTGTCGACTCCACAAAGAAGATGCATTGAGGAGAGAGACATCTGATGACGTGGCGATTCAGATGAACATGACTTTTGCGAAGAAAAAGTTGATATGCTTTGAACGTGTAGTTTAGTGTTGTGACCGACAGATTCGAAAGTTCAAATCTCTCATTTTCTTTGTTTTTCCTCTTCCGGTTCCCAATTTGACACTATTATTTCATTCTCCGTTCCCTATTTTCCTGGAAGTTGGACTCGGTGTCTGCCAAGGAAAAGTCGCTTATTTCCGGGTTTCAGAAATAGGTTTTATGTTTGCGAAATTGGTAGACATGCGTTTTAAAAATAAGGAAATGCGGAGGCTGCATAACACCTGTTTTTAGGTCAGTTGGAGCAGTGCTCTTGAAGTTCAGAAAAGTTATTTCGGAGGATCGTAATGGTTTTTGATTTAATATAGACCTAGATCGAATTCATCAGAATACAGAATGAAGTTTGAGGGGGAAGTATCGGATGACAGGTCAGTGGATCAAGTAGTTTGGTCAGTCTTTGAGTGTACCATGCTCTGTGTATCCTACAGTAAACCCGAGCCCTTTATGATCTTTGACTTTCTTTCTGGAGTTTCGAAGAAGATGTTTTGCGATATAAAAAGCCAAAAAAGTGGTGAGACTTGCGAATGGTGAATTCCCTCGGGAAAACACACCGGAGCAAGGTCCGATAACCAGGAAACTTCACACATAACACTCCCAAACATTTCCTTCGCGTTGCTTCGAAATACCGCCCTGCCAACTTTTTCTTTTTCCGAATTCTCGAACCACTAACGAAAATAATAGTGTCTAGGGGTCAAAAGTTGAAAACAAGGTTCCCGTGGTCCTCTTCCTCGGTCCCTCTTCCATAAGCCAATTAGTCGCGTTTCGAACCCATTTTCGCCCGAATTCCCTCTTTTTTCCGCTTCCAAATTGCTGTTTGATGAATAATTAATGTCTGGATTGTTGCTGGATGGGCGGTTTCCCCTCTGTTTTTTCCCTTCTGTCCTCCCCTTTTTCCTCATTTTTTCCTCTCCCAATCATTCCCGATTCCTTTCTCCGGAAAAGTCACAACATATTCGTGCCGGTGTCTCTGGAGAGTTCCAGAAGATTCGGTCACGGCTCTTTTTACGTGTTTTTGGTCTGAGAATACGGAGAAAAGAAGCGAAACGAAGCGATTTATCTTTGGAAGACATCCGCCAGACACCAGCCATATACACTTGCAATTTACCGGGGTCTGACCCCGAAGGACTCGAGGGAATTCACATTTTGAGAAAGTTTTTAGGACAGAAATAGTTCAACGGGAACTGACTTTGGTAGTTTCGAACCGATTACTCACTTTTAGACCACGCCCCTTTCAGCCCGGTCCCTCTGGTCCGTTTCTCCAGACAGGATTAGTTCAAGTTGCTCATTGATTTGTATCTCTCGTTGCTCTCAAAGTTCCCTCTTCTCAATTTATATGTAAATGAACCAAAAAAGGCAAATGGGGAAGTGGAATGTTCTAGGAATCATTCTGAGAACTTGGAGAAGAAATACGTAGGTGCCTACTTTTTGCTCTTTTGCAAACTATCTCAATTTGATTCATAATTCTCCATAATTTCCCTTATAATTATGGGAAAATGGGTATAATCGAGAAGTTCAAAAACTCATAAGAATAGAAAATTAGCTGAAAGGAAGTATCGGATGACGGGAAGTTGGGAAGTCTAAACACCTCCGTTTGGGCAGTTTTGTGGGTACAATACTCCGGGATAACTGCTCAGAAACCATTGGTTTTTCGATAAGCTACATCATTCTTCGTTTTCGAAAATCTTCCAAAAACTTTTCACAAAAAGTAGGAAAAAACGTAAAAGATATGAAAAATAGGCAGATCCCAGGGGGAAATACACCGGAGTCAGGGCCCGAAAGAGATCCCGCAGATACATAGGATTGTAGCTTCTGCGTGAAATCTGAAACTTTGATTCCGTGACCTCATTACCCATTATTCTTGAACTTGTGATGTGTTCTTCTCCTTCCATTAACTCTCATCAATCATTCCCATTTCTCCCCCTCATTTTCCCATTTTCCTCCAGATGTTCGCCCCCGTCCCTCCTCCTCAAAACCCTTTCTGCAACCCTTCTTTCCTGTTTTTTGCATGTTTTCTGGAACACTCTAGTCCAATTTCTTGCTGGAACTTCCATGAATTATGCGTCCGCAACGAATTGAATCCGCCCGTGTTTTCATCGGAAATTCGAGATGAAAAACACTGTGAATATTGCCTTTTGGTGCTCTCTCTTGCTCATTTTTTGCCTTGTTTTGGGAATGAAAATGAATGAGAATTTCGGTCTTTGAGAGATTGTTTAGGTCAGTTCAAGAAGATTCTCCTTGATGTACACAAACAGTACAGAAGAATATCCAAGTGTTTTTTGCTTGACCCGGAACATGGAACAAGAAAAGAAACAGGTCGATTCTCCACATCTTGTTGTTCGAAAAATATGAAATAAAGGAATAATCAAAAACGTCTAGACGCCCTCCATAAATTCTTAGAAACCCACAGTTCAACCTCATTTTTTCAAATTTTGCACGTAGTGTCATGCCTTAAATTAGGGTCCCTGCTCCGTCCACCACTTTTCCAAAGCCAATAACTCGAATTCTATGTTTTATTTCCTGTTGTTTGATGATTTTTAGTCGTGATTTTTGTTCAGGGATATTTGAAATTCATGAAAAAGAACCGAAACTTCGAGAGGACCCGTATGAAGTCATGGTTGTTTGATGAAAGTTCAAGTGATCTCAAAACGTTTCGATAACTTTATAATACTTGATATCCAGATCTCCAATCCTTGTCTATCTAAAGAGAATCTTCCCTAGAGTCCCAAAGCATCTCCCAAAACCCCATGCTCATCCGAAAAACCTCAAAGATCCTCCCCATTCCATCTACCTTTTTGCTCTCTGAGCCCATCTTCTTCCCTTCCAACTGCTCCCATTCCTCTTCTGATCTCCCTTGAGAATCGGTGTCCAGATGGAAAAAGAAACGGGACCAAGATTAGACATACATCATCTATGCATGAGTGATAACCCCTCCGAGCCGCCCACCGAAAGTAACGAAATGGAATGAAACGCCACCGGGGGACCGCCTCTTTTTGACAAACACAAAGGCTTTTAGGCCGCGGAAAAGTGACGAGACAACGGGTTCTTGTGACCTACGACTTTTGCCCTTGCTTTGAGAAGGACTGCTCGGGTTACTGTAGGTTCATTCGGATTACTGTAGGTATATAGGAACATGCGTTATGATGTTGAAGTGTCTCTGTGCACATCACCAAAACATGCATCCTCCCCCACCCCATAATCATCTGTACCTGCCAATTCCCTCCGAATTCCCCGAATTTCATCTAAAAATACTGCCCGATACCCTCAAAAAGCTCAAAGAGCAAATGCTCTCGGCTCTTTTTGTAATAGAATAAAAACAAAATGAAATTGGACGGAAGAGAAAGAAAAATCAGATTCATAAAATGGATGAGTTTGTTTATCCCCTCCGGTCCATCGAGTGACTCCTCCTCTTCGCGAAACAATTTATCTAATGCATTCTGGCAGTGTTTTGTTCTAAGTAGCCAAAAGGTCTTTTTATCCAATTTAGAAGACTGGGGGACTTCCAGACGTTCACTTTACTTTTCGAGTTACAATTAGTGGAGGTGGGGATGTTGTATAAATAGAGAAGTAGTTTTCCAGGAATAGCTAATGGACTTTAGTGCTAGACCAACACAGTAGGACACTTCCTGTCCGTGATTCTGTTAGTCGCCAATTTTCTGATACCTGTAATCGCTCCCAAGTTATTGATTGATCTCCCCTTCCGGTGCTCCTCGATCCTTCCCCTTCTCCCCCAAAACAGGAACCTTCCTCTTCCAATTTTCCTCTGTTTTTCCTGTTTTCTTCCGGTTTTCAGTCCGATTTGCATAAATCTTATGATTGGGACATGGGGAAAAGGTCAGATACATTTGCATAACAATTGCATTCAATGTTCTCTTTTTTTGGGAGGCGTCGCACGAAAAGTGTGCAATTTTTCATGAATGTTTTGTTAAAAATGATGGAAAACGTTTCAGTTTTTGATGTATTACGTGTTGATGTTACAATTGGCAATTTGAAAGCCTTGAATCTTTAATTTGAAAAGTCGGATGTTTGTCTTACTGTAAGCGGCATCCAGTTTGCTCCAATAGGGAACATGTTTTTGAAACGATTGTATCTTTCCATCTGAAATTGATATCAAGAAATTGTCAACTAACAAACTGTTTGTAACTTAACGGAGATAATTTTTGCAGTTGACACTTCCTCGATAACTCGTTTGCTTCTCGAGTTATGACTCAACTCGTAGACTGTGTTTTCAACGTTTTCTTTTTCAATTTTGCAATGGAATTCGATTCGAAACCATCCACCTGGAATAACCTTGTTATTCCCCCTTCCATTGCAAGTCCAAAACGATCGGTCGTGACAAATATTGTCGTGTCGAGACCCTCTAAATGAGTCTGCTCACTTCCGGCTCGGCGGGCCAATCAGTGCTCCGAGGAGAGTCCATCCATATTATGTTCTTCCTGCTCCGTGTCTCTTTTTCTGCTCAATTCCACCCTCATATCTTCCTTTTTTCTGTTCCTTCGACTTTTCTCTCTTTTTTCTTTCTCTTTTTCTTTCTGTAATCCTATCCGTTTTCCACCTGACATTGCCCTCGAGTTGTCAATCATTCTGGCACTTTTTATGTTCCAAAATCACGTTGCGATCTGGAATTTCACACGTCTTGGTCTGAGAATTCCAGAACTTTGGCTCTTTGAGGATGTCTTCGTTTAGATAGAAGAACTACAAACGAATACTGACAAAGCCAATTTAGGCACTTATTGATTGGTTTATGATGTTTAGAAGACAGAAGCTTTTGATTTTTTATCCTTCTTTCATCTTTCATTCATCCTTTATTTATCAGTCTCCCACCCATTCTGCATGAATATTTACAGCTAACAGACATCTAGACGTTATCTAATCTTCCAAATCTTAAAAATCCGGAAGTCAAAAAGATATCTGTGAACGATGGATGTTCCTGGATCCTCTATCCTCCTGCACCTCTATCGATCCTTGAATTCCAAACTTCCTTCTTTTTACATGTTTGCTTCGAAACTTCCATTCTCATGTTCACACCTATAATTTCAAAGCTTCAATTGTGATGTTGAGCTCGGAGAACTTGCAGAAACTTCCCCGTAACTCTATGATTATCAAACACAGCAACATGACAATTTCCAAGTTCCTCTAACAAATTTTGTAGATTCTCTATAATTTTCTTCAACTTTTGCTTTTTCACCGTGTCATTGACCACTTTTCCAAAAGTGAAATCATCAGATTCTCGGCTTTTTGATCTCAAAGGGTTACCTGAATTTCCAAGTTTCACAGCCGTACATGTCTAACACCTAATGCTGTCCTATTCATGTTCCTGAACTCTTTGAACAAGTTCTGGAATCAAAACACACACGAAAAGGAAGTTATTTTCCCAGAATTAGCTACATTTGACAACATCCCCGCTTGAAACAAACGCACAGACATTTTTTCAAGTACGCAAATGTCAAAAGGGTATTCCACCTGTTCCGAAAGGGGCGGGGCTTGAAGAGGGCGGAGTGGCGAGCATGACACGACCAACTGGAACAGTGCAGTTTGCTATTTTAGTAGTCAACTTGAAGACGTTCCCAGTAGTAATATGTTCTATTTACTAGCCAAAATGTCTAGCTCAATGAACTGGAAGTTTCTGGATGTTTGTTGTCCAGATTGTCTGAAATTCGGGAACTTCCGTTTCCAACAACACAACTCCATCGAACTCTTCCTTCTTCTTTTTTCCCCCTCCTCATTATCTTTTCTCTCTTTCTTCTCGCTCTTCTCAATTGCACTTGTTCAATTATTCCCGCCATTCCATTTCGTCAACTCTGACAGAAAAAAGAGCAAAACTGGGCGGGGAGGGGCGCCTATTAAGCCTACTCCTTCCCGCCTTTTCACCCTTTTTCCTCCTAAACTTTGGACTTTTTTGGAGGAAATAAGGATGTAAAAAGATGAACATGCCTGGCCCTCGGAACGATGCAAGTTTTCTCCCTTCTTCTCTTCTTTTTTCTGTTTATTATGCTTATGAGTTGAGAGTTATTTAACAAGATGCCATGCTCAAAACACACATTTTTGTAGTCTCGGCTAAAGAATTCGGCCATTTTTCATATTGTTACATAGATTTGAGTCATTTGAAACTGAACAACTTTACACTTTTCTGGATCACGTTTCACTCTGATTTTTAGGAAGCATGAGGGGGTCATGGCATCCAAGGAGGTTTGCAGAGAGTTGCAAGTGATGTTACAGAATGTGTATTTCGATTCAGAACTGTCTAGATAAATGTGTAGGAGTGCGTGCAGATCTTGAAGAAAGTTATAAGCCGCTTCAATATTACAGGCTGGAAAGGTTACAGACATGGTATCATCTGGAACAAAAGGTGTAATTTAAAAAGTTCAAGTGGTTTTTGATCTTGTAAGGAACCAGCCTCCCTATTTCCACAAACCTCTGATCGCTGAAATATCTCCTTTTCAGTGTCCGAACACCCTCAACAACAGTCTAGACGAGACAATGTTTTCACCCCAAAAAACAACGTGTACATACACTCATAATCCAAAACCAACATTGTCTTTCCCACGTATAGTTTTACTGGTTTGTTGACACATCCGACCGAAAGTTTCAACTTTTTTGGAGGTTGAACCTTCTCTTCAAACCCTTTCCCTTGTTCTGGACTTCATACTGCCATTCCTTATTTGCAAAACACTACCATATAAATATGCTCCTTACTTCATAAGTTTATGCTCCGAAAAGTCGTAAAATATCCCAAAATTCAAAAGTTTTCCTGGCCACACAAAAATAAACAATGGAATTAAAAGGGGAGTGCATTTGGATTAGAGCAGAGTACGACCCTTTTACTACTTCTCAATTCCATTTTCCTCGTTATTCCGGAGCATCGTTCTCCTTCTTCTTATCTCGCAACGAATCATCAGAAAAACATGAGAGTCGTCCCATAAAGTCTTGCTCCTCACCCTCAAGTAGCTCATAAGTTCAATGACGCATTCCGGAAATGGAGAAAAAAACAAGAGACAAGGTCAGTGAAGTGGATGCAAATGATAGTGGGACGAATAATCGAGTGGATCATGGATATGTTCCGAAATGAGGCTCGGTGACGTTACTTTGTCTTTTTGATCTTACAATGATCTTAGAATGGGTTTCTTTTGTGGAAAGGGGTTCCAAGTATTGGTCCGTTTTCTTATCTTCCTCTTTCCTCTAATCATTGATTCTAATGATTCACCCATTCCTCCAGACATCAAGAGTCTTGCAAAACAGCTCAACCCACCCGTTGACCTTTTCTTCTCCAACTCAAATTGTCCCTTTCACTCGTCACCTCGAAATTAAATTTAAATTTAGAATGTTTATTTTCTCTCCAACTTCTTCTCATTCGTTCATTCATCCCCCGTAATAACCGACGAACTACCAGATCTCAAAGAATATCTCATTCTTCTTTCTGACATTTCGACGCTTTGTTCTATTAACAGAAGACGATTGTTATTCTGGTTCAAAGCACCCTCAACGGACAGATGTGTCTCTGGAATTCTTGAACTTTCTTGTGAAATAATGTAGACAGAGACGAAAGAAATCTGATTCAGAAGACCTGATTTAGGACTAGGAACAGCTGAGAAATACTCGGGAGAGGTGGGCGTTTCCAGTCGAGACATAAACCAGTTATTTGGGATTCTTTGTTCAACATGATTTTCGAACTTTTCAATATTATGACTATTATTATTTGTCTCTCTCCCTACACTCCAAAAACCACAAACTCCTTTCCGAAACACCTGTCTTTCTATCCCTGATCCAACTGAATCTGCTCTGAAGACTCCTGCAAATTCCCCACTTCTCCCCCTCAATTTCCCTCGAAATTCCTCGTTTTCGTTCCGTTAAAAACGTCAAGTTGTCATTGCGAAACATCGTTTAACTTTGAAATATCCCTCCTTCGGACCCCTCGTTTTCCTCTTTTTGGGCACCTGCACGACCGAACGACACACCCGCTTATTATACTTTTTTGAGGGGAAATCGGTTGTTTCGAGTGTTTCTTCTGCTCGTTTACACTTTATTATGAATCTTTTCATTGCTCTCATCATTATCAAAAAGCTAATTTGCAGGAATGAGAATCTAAATCCGAAATGTGCACTCAAGACCTTCCATTGTTCGATTTGGAAAATAATAGTACCATTTTTTTCTTTGATCAACTTATCGCTTTTAATCAGTAAGTCATACAGGTTTGACTACTTCTCAATTTGTTTCTTGCAGAGTCTACACAGTCCTCCACCGGTATCTATGTCTCGTTGTCTGTTTCGTCGGGGTCCTCCTCAACAGTCTCCATTTCTATGTACTGACGTGAGTTGACATTGTGAGAACTGAAAGAAAGACATCTTTCCAGACGAAAAGCGATGCGGGTGTACATAATAAACGCGTTGCTGTGTGCCATGTCGATCTGCGACATCATCACAATGACCTCCTACTTCATCTACATTCTCCGTTTCCGAATCTTCGACGTTCCCTCCACCACAATCGGCTACAGTTATCCCTGGCTCATCTTCCTCATCACCCACGTCACCTGTTCCATCGCTCTCCACACCACATCTCTCTATCTATCAGTCATCATGGCATACATCCGATGGACTGCTTTGGACAGACTTGATGCCAAATGGATCAACCACGGAGCCCTCAAACAGATCCTCATCTTCACTGCACTCATTGTCTCGATCATCTCCATCCCGACAGTCATGGTTCATAAGATTGTTCCAGTCAGGGAAGTGCTCGGAGTCAATGACACCGATGTGAGTGGCATTCAGAAGGTAATCGGGAAGTGACTCGAAACAAAACCATCTTGATTTTCAGCTCGAAGGACTCTATACTGTACAATTGGATGAGACAAAGATCAACGGATGTGCGTTGTTTCGTGTCAACTTATGGATCACTGGAGTCATGTTCAAGGCACTTCCCTGTCTTCTCATTCTGTGGTTTACAATTGCTTTGATCTACAAATTGGTGCAAATGAGCGAGAAGAGAAAGATTTTGAGAGGAGAGAAGAGAGAAAAAGAGGAGTTCCAGTTGTTGGCCACCTCGGCAACACCCACCAACACAACCAGAGAAGAGAGCACTCCGTAAGTCGTCGTGAAGTATTCCTGCTGGAAAACGTATTTCCAGTGCTTCCAGTCGTCTCCGAAAAGCATCAACTGTGAGAAACGTGTCGATTGACCGAACCACTCTGATGCTCATCATCATGCTTGTCGTTTTCCTATGCACCGAGATGCCCCAAGGACTGCTGGCCATTCTGTCGGCAATCTACCCAACTCATGTTCACACTATGATCTATGTTAATGTTGGAGAGGTGCGTGAACTTATGTCGGAGTCTCTATACAGTTCCATTTCTTGCAGGTTCTCGACCTAATGTCACTGATCAACTGTCTCACATCGTTCATCGTTTACTGCGTCATGAGCACAACCTACCGGGCGACCGTCAAGTCGGTTTTGTGCCGTCCAAAAGCTCATCGAAGAACTATTTACAAAAACACGCACATTCTGCTCAACTCATACAGGATACAGGTCTCTTAGATTCTCTTCTCATCTTCCGGTCATAATTCTTCATTTTCCTGGCAATAAAGTTGTTTTTCAAACTAGTTATAGAGGTTTCTGCAACAGGTGATAAATTTGCGTTGCCCGGGTGATAATACACTTTGCTCTATGTCGTTTTTCTTGTCCACTTGTTTTATTTATTTGTCACTGCAAATGTGCACAACTCTCTTCTTTTTTTGTGCACAGGGAATACGGTACGCAAATTGGTGCAAATTGGCGTCGAGTATGATGCAATCGGCTCCGTTTCTTTTGAATTTTGTGTTTCTCAATTCTCCCAATTTCTTCTTGTTTTTCACCGTTTCTCATGGAATTTCCTGTTTTTCGGGTGATTTTTATACTTTTCAGATGGAGGATCCCGAGGATAGTGACTGTTCGCTAGTAGAGCAAGCACGATATCCATCAAGGTAAGTTTTGGACGACAACCAACGAGTTGGCCTATATCCGAATTTCTGTTGTTTTCAGTTGTCGAACAACTTCAGTGAGTGGTTGTGAGCACCGGGGAGATCCTTTGGATGATGATGACATGGGATTCACGACGGACTGCGAGAACAACCGACATAACCCGTAAATATCTCAACGTTTTTGAAAAATTCCGACAGAAATTCCTATGCAGACAGCGAAAATTGAATATGTTGCTGGATCGGAGGGAACTAGAACAGAAACACTTTGATATGATTAACGAGAGGATTGTCGATGATGTCACCATGGATCTGTTCTACAAACCGCACAGTCTCAGTGTTCTTGCACTCGTCATTGCGTTTCTGATTTACAAAGCAGCTTTTGGGTAAGTTTATTTCACGAAAATGCTACCTCAACATCGAACATTTGCAGGAAAACAGACAATTCTTCGGAGAAAAATTTCTACGACGGCTTCCTTGGTGCCGGCGCACTGTTTCTCATGATAAGTGCTCTTACCTTCCCAAATGGACCTTTCATCCGCCCGCATCCGATCCTCTGGCGTGTAATCTTTGGCCTGTCAGTTATCTACGTTATAATTCTTCAATTCGCTCTTTTCCAGAGTTATGATGATCTCAAAAAGGTTAGTCCTTCGGATTCTTGTTCAGATTAGCTTGAATTCTTTCTAGATTCTGACTTGGTTGGATCCAGAAGGTCTCGGTCAGCGGACACTTGAAGAGAAAGAATACGCAACAAACTGCTGGGATCTGTCGTTCCAGAAAGTGTGGAGTCACGTGGACTTCTTTGCTTTCTCGCATTTCACCGGCTGGATCATGAAGACTTTATTGTTGAGACACTGGGTGCTCTGCTGGTTCATTTCGATAATTTGGGAGTTCACCGAGGTACATTCCGAATGAGAGGTAATCTGAAAACGTACTTTTTCAGCTGATGTTCATGGATCTTCTGCCGAACTTTGCTGAATGCTGGTGGGACTCTCTGATCCTCGACGTGCTTCTTTGTAACGGAGTCGGAATCTACGTGGGCATGAAGCTGTGCAACTTTCTTCAGATGAGGCAGTTTCACTGGGAAAGTGTTCAGTGAGTTATTCCTATTAGTCCCATTTCTCATCAGTTTTCACTTCCAGAAACATCAAAACGCGTCGCGGCAAGATGAAGCGGTTCGCCCTGCAGTTCACGCCAGCCAGCTGGAGTGGCTACGACTGGTTCTACAGCAAGTCGTTCTCCGCAGTGCTCAAAAGGACTCTGTTGCTCACGTTCCTCGTCTCGTTCTGGCTTCTTGCCGAGCTGAACACTTTCTTCATCAAACACATCTTTGCCATCGATACCAAACACCCAGTCGTCTTCTGGAGAATCATTCTTATCGCCGTCATCGCAGCGCCCACGATCAGGTTTGTTTGAAGTTCTTACTAGATGATTACGCAGTCCTACTCATTCTTTTTCAGACAGTTTTACGTCTTCTCGACAGATCCATTGACTCGTCGCGTCGGAATGCAGTCCTGGGTGTTCGTGGTGATCTGTGTTCTCGAGTTGGCCATTTGTGTCAAGTGCGGCGGAGAGGTTTTTGAAAAAACGACTGTCTGGAACTTGGCGATTTGGATTGCTTCTATAGTGAGTTTCTTCCTTATTTCTCTTCAGAAATTCGATGTTCCCAGATAATCGGTACTCTCGTCTGCATTGTGGCTTCCACATGGTACGCGGAGAACTTCGGAACGACCGCCCGAGTGCTCGTCAAGGGACGTCGTCGGCTATGCTACCTGGAATCGTCACACGAAAATCTTGGAATTCTTCAGGACGACGTCATCAAGAAACGAGAAGAGTACTTGACTCCAAGACGATGAGATTTCGGCATTCTTTGATTTTCCTTGTCTTTGTTGTTGATAATTGATAGTTTCGAATTTATATGCATCTCGTAACAATTTTGATCAACAAATTTTTTTTTTGAATCTGAAAATCGTTCTTCTTCGGATTTTGAAATCGTTGCTTTGAAAAGCTTCGAAACTAATATTTATCTCAATTTATCTATTCTGTTATTCTTTTTGTTCATTTATTCCTTCCAACATCATATTTCAGATGGACGATTCGTACGCGGAGTTGTACAACAATGCCGTCGCCTCTGTCGCCACCTCGGACCCTCATAAAAGATTCACGAAAGAGGAGGATATGGTTCTCTACAACTTTCTGATCACTCATCCGACCGGTCTCATGAATTCTTCTCATAGCCGTCTCTGGGAGGAGTTTCTGAAAAAGAATCAATCGGGGCGTAGTGTCAGAAGCTTGACCGCCAGGTTTGTTGTCGGTTTTGAGTCAGATATTGTTCGAACCATGATTCTCATTTCAGATTCAGCAAGAATCTGATGCCTAACTTGCCAACTATGGGCTTCAACGTTGCCACCATGGCCAATCTCTACATGAAGTACCACACCGTTCCGCCTGAGGATTGCCTTCGCATGTGAGTTATTTACTTGCGAAACTCCAGAGTTCAAAGAATAAGAGAAGATGCCAGTAACTTTAAAAGTTGTTTTCAGGATGCAGGACGAGCTCAACATCACTCTCAGCTCTGACGGCTTCATCCAGAACTTCGCCGTCAGACCAATTCTTAGACAGGAAAGCTCCGGACCGTTGATTCCGCGCATGGTGAAGCCCGAGCCTCAGGAGCCACAGGATGAGGAAATGACCATAGGAACTGGTCTGAATCCGTATCATCTTGGAAAGAGAGAGGCGCATCTGGAAGAAGAGGAAGAACCGATGATAGATCCGGAAGAGACTGATGGTGGCGAGGAGTTGGAGGACATGCCGCAGCAACAGGAAATGCCGCATTTGCAGCAGGTTGTCGAACAGCCAATGGAACAGATGTACGACGTGCAGGAGATGGTGGGCGAACAGGCACAGTACGTTCCGATCGACTTCACGCCGCTCTTCGAGCAGATGAAGAAGTCGATTGTCGAGGAGACCACTGCTGCTTTCAAGAAGACCGTCGAAGAAGTTATCAAAGCGCAAAAGAAACAGGAGGATCATCAGGAGAAGACTAGCCTCAAAGAGTTCCTGACCGACTTGTTGGCTGTTATCAACAACTGTCATGCTCCAGCTCTGGGAGGAATCGAGGTGCGCATCAACAATGCTCTCGAAGAACTCCAGGAGCAAGATGAGGTGGGTTTCGGTTGAAGATCTGTTTGAACTCCTTTTTCCAGATGGTTCCGATGGACAACATCCGCGTTCTTCTCGACATGGCTCTCAAGATGATGGGCTACTAGACAGCTTCAAACATCAACGTTCAATCAACCAATCACACTGTTACCATACATTGTTCAATTCTTTATCATTATGTGTTCTTTTCTCTCTAATTGTTGACCAATCCGCTGTTTTTGTTTTCTCCTCTTGTTTCCCTAGATACAGCATGTTTTCTCGAGTCGTGTTTGTCTACAGATCATTTATTACAGAAAGCAGCAAGGCTCTACGTCATTCCAGCAGAAGTTAGAGAATATACTTAGGCTTCGTTTCAAAGGGAAATCAGACATTGTGTGTGAATCAGAATTAGAGAGAGAGAAGAGATCCTGCCGTTTAGTAGGCGTGGTTGGCGACGAACAGAGATTGGGAAGCAGCGGCATCGGCCGAAGCATCTCCGGTGTACTTGCCGACGGAAGCAAGCGAGTTGACCTGGGCTCTGTGGAGAAGAACTTCCTGGGCGGCAGCGATGTTCTCGTCTTTTCCAGCCCACTTGGCAAGGCAGGATGCTTGGAGGGCACGACCGTACGAGAAGGTCAATGCCCATGGCTTCTTTCCAGACACCTGAACATAGGATTTTAGACAAAGAGTTCCATGCATCAGGACTCACCTGGTTGATGGCATTCAAGTTCTTAGTGGCATCCTCCTCGGACTGTCCTCCAGAAAGGAACACGACTCCTGGAACGGCAGATGGAACACCTCTCTGGAGAGCAGTCACGGTGGCGAGTCCGATGTCAGCATTGGACGGCTTCTCGCCAGTGAACGACTGTCCGGAGGTGACCATGTTTGGCTTGAGAAGGGTTCCCTCGAGGAACACGTGGTGCTCATTGAGGGCGTGGTAGACGTACGAGAGGACAGTCTCGGTGATCTTCTGGCCACGGGCAAGGTCGTGCTCTCCGTCTGAAAAATATTAGAAAATCTATAAGTACAGACAATGAAGTCTAGTCTAAAAAGGTGAGATGGTTGTAAAAAAGGTGAGATGGTTGTATACATAGATGTCTCAATATGGGACAATACTATGATGATAAATATTAGAAAATCAATAGTATAAATAGAGGGGCGACCCAAACTGGTGACGTACCCGGAAGGATCTCTGGCTCGACGATTGGGACAAGTCCGTTCTGCTGGCAGATGGAGGCATATCTTGCAAGGACCTGAGCGACTTCCTTGAGGGCAGTAACCGATGGAGTCGTCGACGAGATCTTGTGCACGCATCTCCACTTAGCGAACTGAGCTCCGTCCTTTTTGTACTGGGCGCAACGAGCATTCAAGTCGTCGAGTCCCTGAGTGGTTCCCTCTCCAATGGTTCCGGCGAGTGGGATGACACCCTTGTCGACCTTGATTCCGGGAATGATTCCCTGTTCCTGGAGGAGAGCGGTGAATGGCTTTCCGTCGTCGGTCTTCTGGTAGAAGGTCTCGTGGAACATGATGACTCCCGAGATGTACTTGTTCAAGTCGGCTCCGGCGGTGAAAAGAAGCTGACGGTACTTGCGACGGTTCTCCTCGTTATTCTCGAGTCCGATGCTCGTCAGACGCTTCTCCATGGATCCGGTAGACTCGTCAGCGGCTAAATGAAACATTCAGTTAGACTCCGTGTTACTTTACTCACCGAGAATTCCCTTTCCTGGGGAGACGATGGCGTTGGCGATGGAGCGGAGCTCATCTTCTTGAGCCTTGGTCAAGTATTGCGAGTAGGAAGCCATCGTTAAAGTGGTTCTGAAAGAAGGGAGATGGATGTTGGAGTAAAAGAAAGGGACAAGAGGAAACAGTTGAAACGAAAGAAGGTTGTAGTTCAAATATTTGACACTATTCTTTTTTTGTACTATTCTGCTCTGTTCCATTGTTCTGTGTACCTCTGGGAAAGATGGGAAAGCAGAGAGAAACCAATTAGTTCAAGGAGAAACGGCGGAGAGAAACTGTCCTTCAAACCATTGTTTGTGCCAGGAACCTAAGAAACTTTGAGATCTAACTCCTGGCACCTTCTGGCACCTGGCTCAGGACTCGAAAACATTCTCCATGTTGAAAATAGAGGCTCTTCAAAGGCCGAGAGCCCGAGCAAAAGAGTTGTTGTGCTGAGGCTCTGTCTGATAAAAAGTGAGAGAAGGAGCCCTCTGCAGGCGCCTCTTGGCCCCGCGGCATTCTAGAATCGATCGAAGAGGGAGCAGGTGGCGACGAGAGACGGAGAGATCGGGCGGCGAGAAGGAGAAGAAGCCATGGGGGCCTCGTCCGGGTTACGTGATTTGCACGAAATTCTGTGAGCAATGGCACGGAGAGACGGGCGGCTCAGAAGAGAGAGTGTGGGAGACGAAGAGACACAGAGAGATGGGACTGGGCAGAAGGATGAGATGAACTTTCGAGTTCTTACACAAAGATATGATTCTGACATTGAGGGATTCGGCACGCATCGATTGGTTGGAAGAGTTGGTGGTAGAGCAGAAGAATCAGAAGGTTTCGAAATGGAGAATGGTTGCATCATACGATGACGTTCTATGGATGTGGACTTCTTGAGGCAGAAGGCAATGATGCAAAAAAGGATGACTGGGAAGGGCTCAAGGGGAGGAGTGTGTTTTGGGAGGGAATTTGTACTGGGGATGATGCAATTCAGGGAATACGCGGATTATGAAATACACTTTTGGGGATGAAGTGAAAGGGAATCGAATTGGAGATTGGATTAGATTAGGTGAAAAGAAAACAAGAATTTGAGAGGATTCGATTAGTTTAGGGAAGTTTGGACTTTGGATTATCCATGTTTGGTTTTCTGAACTTCAAAAGTTATGGGGATCTCGTTGAGAAGAGCTTGCTATAACTATATCCTACCCAGATGCCTTCTTTTCACATGAACTTCCCGTGCCAAGTGACCGTGTCAAATGGCAGTTGTTCGACGGGAAAACGAGAAAATAGGCGAGGCAAAAGAGCCGTTTTCCCGTTTTCCCTACTCGCAACGAACCAATATTTTGCTCTTTTTTGCCCGCTTTTCCCACTTTTTTCTCAGTTTTCGGCTGCTCTTTCTAGAGACGCAGGTGCCGAGAAAAAGAGACGAAACGTTTTTTTTGTCTTTTCAATTTTATTTTGAGAGTGAAAAAGAAAGGAAAGGGAGAGAGAGAAGAAGAAGACGGGGAAAAGATGACAAGTGGGAGGGTTGAGCAAAAGAACCATTCAGAAGGCTGTCCGTTCGACGTGTCGTCCCGGCGGATTGCGGTTGTTGTCGAGGATCAGAGAGTGTTCGGAACCATGGGAGACCGAGGAGACGCAGAAGACGAAGATGATGATTTGCAGGATCAGAAGGATCAGAGAGACCACTGCACACCCGTTGAGAAGAACTATTCTGGAAGAGAACATGTTAGAAAAGCAATGAACCGCAGTGCATTCTTACCCAATTTCCCCAACAGAACCACTCGTTTCGAATGTCTTCAACTCGTTGAAAATCGCCGAGATTCGATCGGAAGTGAACAATTCACTGGTAATAGACAATACACTGATTCTAAAAGTAGTTTATAGTCATTGCTATTTTGAGAATTTAAAGATTTACCCCTGTCCGATTATAGCTGAGAACATTAGGGATCGTCGATTCTGAGTTGAAATTATGAGAGAGAAAATGGAAATGAGGAGGACGAAAACGAAGATGATGGATTCTTTGAGACCGTAGGCAAGCATCGAGGAGTTGTCGGAGGATCTGGAAACAGCTACAGTAACAGGTACAGCATTACAAAACTCACAGGTTCTTATCACCAGTCAAACTGGCCTGAGCTGTGAAAACGGCAATGACAAGAGTTGCCACAGAGAACAGAAGAGTTCCCAGTGACAATGACATTGCCGTCATGGACTTCCGAAAGATTCTCTGATTCCCCAGTGACGTAGCAAGATGGAATGTCGCTACACAGACAGTAATCGAGGGAAGAATCACTGTGGCAAAGTAGAGGAAACATCCGTAGATCAGGTCGATGACGTACTTCTCATCCGAGTTCTCTTTAGGGTTCTGAAGGATACGGGCCATGGAGATTTTGAAGAACAAATCGAAGATGGCATTGAACCAGAGGAAAATAACAATTGAGTTGAACGAAATGTGTAGGATCTGGGCGGCACGACGTTTCGAGGATGGGAAGAGAGGCCAGAAGCCGAAGATGGCACTGATGATTTGAAAGGAACAGGGGATCACGGTGGACAGGGCATTCTGGACTGACAAAGTGTGCATTGCTTCGGAAGCCAGGGATGTGTCAACAGAGTCGATGGAAGTAGTGGAACGGTTGGACTGGAAGATTAAAGGTGTCAAGGAACGTTTTCAAAGCATTTGTTTTACCTCCAGTTCTCTCCGATTCGTCAGAAACGAGATGACCAAGATCGCGATGGCGGCTATGAACTCGAGGATCGGAAGGACGCAGAACAGAATTGGTCGACCATTTTTCAATGTGTGTTTCCTGAATAACTTTCCATGAACATAATATCTCTTATATCATATCCCCGTTCCCCTCAGATCCCTTTCCGTACTTGTGATTCATCGCCATAATCGGTCGTGTGCTGTTGACCGAAGTGGGTGTCTGCGCGGCAGGCGCTTCTTCCGACTCGTCCAGAAACTTGAATTGGTCATAAATCTGCAAATGTTTGTTCAACGTGCCGTTTCTGGGTCATATTAGTCAGGGCCGAAATGTTGCAAGTGCTATCTGAACCAGAAAAAAACAACAACTCACCGTTTCCAATGCGTTCTCTCCGAATGTGTCGAAGCGGCGAGATGTCGGGCGACTGTTCTGGAATGGGGTGATTGGATATTCAACAAGTAAAAACTGAAACAAACCTCCCCAACACTGTTATTACCACTTTTCTGGAACGTTCGAATCGGTTTCACCCGTGGGATTGCCTGTCCGACGTACGGCGGAGGCGCCGGTCGCACGTCACTCTCATCTTTTCGACGCATGTATCGGATCTGAAAAACACGAATTTTAGGTTCAAAATGAGCTTGGAAAATGATTGAGATTATAACTGGGAACAGAGAACACACCAGCTGGAGAGTATAATTCTCTATTTCATTCAAAGTACATCTGTCAAAAGAGCAGACACCTGGTTCTCGTACCGGCCAAAAAGATGAAAAGACGTACCGTATCGGATGGCTGTATATCGGGTTGAGACCTTCGCATCATAACTGTACTCGAGTCGGGCGAGTATTTCTTTTGGATCTCTGGGCTCATCGCTTCTCTGATTCACTACTGTAGCGCATGATGGTAGAATGGGACTGAAGGAGAGAACTGTTCAGCCAGTAGAGAGGGATGGGTTCTGAAACAATATCCTGATGGAAAACAAGATGTCCGCAGCGTTAATCAATCAAAAAAATAGTTCAAAAAAGTTGTGAAATATGAGAAATGAGAATCCACGAAAAGCTCTTGTCGGTCGGTCGGAATGGTTGTGTAGTGCCCCCTCTCAATTGTAAACAGATCGATTCCGGACGGAAAGAAGTGAGATCGAAAAACAAACAAGGCTTCTTTTAAAAGGAGAAGTATTCGGGAAGGGACAGGAGTGCTTCAGAGAAGGTGCGACGACCCTAAAACGGGAAGAAGAAGGATTAGGATCAGGTGGAAGTGGTGGGTGGGGAATGGCACGGAGCAGCTGATTCGGGAATGCAGACGGTTGTTGAAGGAGACTGGCTGCCATGTAAGAAAGTACGAATTCTTGACGCGGCGCCCGGTATGGATAACTACTTCTTGATCCTCATCTTTCATCGTAAATCGTGCGAAAGCGACAGGGAATCAAAAAAGTTGGTAGGGCGATGACGGCGAAGCGAAAGAGTAGAAGTTGTTAGTTGGAAAGTGGCAACAAGTTTTGCGAGCGGGAAGCGCAGCGGATTACGGTATTATTCAATCCGGGCGTCCCGTCCCCAATCTCTGTTTCTCTCTCTCTTTTTCCCTCAGAATCATTTGCATTTAACGTGGTCTTCTCGTCGACACCGACACCGATTATAACGCTTACTGCGACGGGCCTGTAATGAATGGAAATCGGGCGACGACGACGATTGCGAGTGATTCTGGAAGCGACCCGACCGCCGACGCATAGTCATGCTTCGACGCTTATTTTTGGAAGTTGTGACCAGATTATTCAACATTTTGGAATGGTCAGGAACATGGAAAGAGAGTGTAATTGCGGGGGAACTGAGTGGTGGTTGACTGAAAAAAGAGAGAATTATGTTGGACAGGGCACTCGGAAAGAACACGAGGAGATGAGTGCGTGTTTTCAGGTTCTCTGAAATAATTGTCAGGGAACATTTTGAAAGAGAACTTTCGAGAACCAGGAGGTTAAAGAGTACGAGAGGAAGGGGCATGAAACCCTTTATTCAATGAAACAAGCAATAGAAAAGAAATAATAGAGTTCGCAAAAGAGTTCACGGTCCTGGAACCTCGAGATCTTCATTGCAAACCAAAAACACATCCAGCTTCAACGAATCCTTCGGCGCCATCGACAGCATCCACACGTTGATCCCACCGGCTCGAGCACCACGACGACCACAATGACGACACAAGGAGCGGAGGAGGAGTTCCCGGAGCACTAGGGCCTCCGGGTGCCCGGTTTATTGAAAAACAAAACAAAAAAAGTAAAAAACAACAAAAGAGTTCAGTTCAGGATCCCGGCGCTCTTCTCGTGCTCCGGCTCCATCGACAGCGTCCATTCGTTGCTCCATCCTGCGCGGGCACCACGACGATATCACAAGGAGGAGCGTGCCAGTTGGCCAGAAACCAGTCAAAGAACCGGAGTCTGTTGATCTCCTTCGCCACGAAGAGGCCTGACACTTGAAGGAGATTGGCGCGGCACCCGAGCCGCGTTCAGGACTCGGGGGGATCCCTGGGTGCCAGTGCCACCGCTTTCAGGATGGTAAAGGCACCCCCAAGCACAACACACCGTACAGCTTAAAGTGCAGATGCGCTGCGCCCAGTTACCCGAACCGCTTTAAGGATTCGGGGGGATCCCGGCGCCCCGGACAACTCGACACCGTACAGCTTTCAGTGCAGATGCCGAGCGCCCGGTTACTCGAACCGCGTACAGGGAACGAGGGGATGATCCCTGGATGCCATTGTCACCGCGTTCAGGATGACAACAGCACCCCCAGACACAGCACGCCGTACAGCGTTCAGTGCAGACGCACTGTGCCCAGTTTCCAAACCGCGTTCAGGATTTGGGGGATATCCGAAGAACTGAGCAAATCCTACTCCTTATATACTCCCTCCCTTCCTTATCGGCGTCCCCGATCTATTACGCAGAAATTCAAAACTGATAACGTGTGCCCCAGATTCGTTCATTCCTGCCTTTTCTTCCCAACTTTCAAAATGAACATTTCTGTTTGAAAACCCGGCAAAAAGCGATGGATTGGACAGTGCAAATGTCCCAGACTCTCTTCCAATCGACCTCATTATCTCTACGGTGCCTCTTATTGGACCATTTACCGTTGTCTCATGTCCTCTATCCTCTCTCGCATCTCCCGTTCTTTCCCCGTTCGACGCAACCGATATTGTGCCTGTAAGACGACGAGAGAGTGTGTGAATGCGATAGAACACACGGCCAGCAGGCTCCCAGGTGATTCGCATCCATCTGCTCTCATTCGGTGCGGAGAGACCCGTTGTGGACGGTGTTCGTTGTGTTCGCTCTCCTGTTTTCCGATAATTCAGTTACTGACTGTTCTTTCCTGTCCCTTCAGTAGTTCACTGTGTCCTATGTTGTAACCGAGTGCTCTTTGTGCATCTAAAACAAACAATTGCTCACTCACTACTCCCATCACTTGGAAATAACACTTTGATAAGGAAGAAAGTGTATGAATATTTCGCAACTTTTTCCCGCTATTGCTAGTTCTTCATTAGTCAACGTTCAATTAGGTAGGCCTTTGTTTAGTATACAAACAGCTCTTTTCCCATATGAATATTCGATTCCCCCATCATCCCAATACTGTCTTTTCCCCCTTTCCACATCGTTTCCATCACTCGTCATCGATTTTACGACCATTTCCCTCTTTGTTTATGTTTGTTTCTCCGTTTATTCCCTCCATTTCCAGCCAACACACCCGTCAAAATGACCGCTTACATCGCTATGATCGAAGCGAAAATCAACAAGTATCTGAAGCCGAAGGACAAAGAAGATTGGAAGGAGAAGACTGTCTCGCAGGCAGAAAACATCTCCGGAGTGCCGAGAGAAAGAGTGAGTTGTGGGAAGTGTAAAGATGATGAAGATTGTGGGATTGCAACGAAACAGTCCAGGAAGCGGTTCAGACTGAAACAGTTCTCTTATCGTCGATTCAAGTCTCGACTTCTCTGGCGGTGGCGATTGAGACACTTCAAAAGATCGGGGAAAGTTCCTGCTCTCAAGTTCTTAGCGGTGAGCTTTGTGGCGTCAAGGAACTTTCCCCTGTGTCTTGAAATCTATTCACAGCATCTATTCCCATTTCTAATTTTTTTCCTTCCAGATGGTGTCCATGGGAGTTCTGATGCTCTCGATCTACGTGCTTCTCGGCAACTTCCTCCCTCTCTTCTCGCATCTCATCTGCATCTACTGGCCCGTCAAGGAGAGCTTCCAGATCCTCCGTAAGCAGAAGAAACCATCCGACAACATCCTTCTCTATTGGATTCTCTACGGTATCGTGTCCCTGTTCGACTTCTCCGTCCTCCCCGGTTTCCCATTCTACTACTTCGCCAAGATCGGTCTTTTCCTTTCCATCACCACCAACGGCATCGACAAACTGAAGGAGTGGGCGGAGCCAGCTCTCAAGTTCACCGAGACATGGGTCCTTGTCCCAGCTCCATCGGCTGTCGAGGACATTGATGATTGATTGAGAAACTGCTGAGAGAACGGAATGGGTCCCTAATTTATATTCTTGATAACGCATTATCCTCTTTTACTGGTCTGAAAATCAACCTAATCTTGTTGAATCATGTTCCTAATTTTGAAAACTTGTAATTTTAAAATAAAGATTCCACCGAAAATTTCTTGAAACTTGAATTCCGTATAATTTATAAAGCGAAAAGCAACTAGAAATTCACATAATATACCCAACCGAATAGAAATTTCACCGAAAAACAAATCACATTCAATAGATTACGAATCGATTCCTTATCAATAAGCTCCTCTCTTCTTCCTGTCGGCTCCCCGTTGCTTGTAATCCGCCTTGTGTCGTTCCTTCATCTGTCGATCCCTTCCGCCAGTGTATCCATCGGATGACTGTTGTGGAACCGAAGCATTTCCACGTCCTCTTCCACGATATCCTCCTCGTCCGCCACGTGTCGATTGTGATAGTGGTGGCTGCTGAGAAGCATCTTCTTCCTCGGACGATGTCTCCAACTCTTGACTGAAATTACACACGTATTGAGCAACATTCTATCATCCCCAAACTCACTTCAATCTCTCAATATTGAACTCCCTTCCGTCGAATTCGTCATCGTACTCATCATCGTACACTCCTTCCTCATTCGGTGTTTCGTATCTGTACTTATCGTATGTCGGCCGAATTGCCACCTTGTCCGCTTCACTGATCTTCAGTGAGTTCAGAGCCGAGTACTTCTTCGAGGTTGCCATTGGGACCAAATTGTTGGCGTCGATCGGGATCTTTTCAGTTTCAGCGGCTCCAGAAGTTTCGGCACGAATGGCGTGAAGTTTGGTGAGGACTGAAGTACGGTAAGCGATTGCACGTTGTCGCAATTCGGTCTCCGCGTCAACTGGGGTTGGTGGACGGTCGGCGAGGATCGGGGCAAGAGAGAAGAGATTCTGAAAGTTACTTGTAGTGGAGCAAATGAACGGAGCCAAGATACTTACTGATGATGACTTCTTCTCGTTCTTCTTCCTTGTCTCTTCATCTCTCGTGGCCTTCTCCACACGAACAGATCGTTCGATTTCATCTGAAGCAGTGAAATCCAGGGGAGGCCACTCTCCAGAGCCAACACCAGCTCTTAATTCAACATTTTCGAGGCGGAGGAGTTCGATTGGAAGGTTCTCTCGGGATAGAAGATTGCCAAGTGTCACTTCGGAGTCGTAGGAGAAATGGCGGAGAGCTAGCTGAAATGATCTAGGATTACTAGAAAACGTTTGACAACTCACATGAACAAACTCCGGAGAGAAATGCGGCAAGATCTCTCGAATCGAGGCGATCTGGCTCTTGACGAGCTCATCGGGTGGCGTTCCAAGGTTCTCCAGGTACCCGCTTCTTCTGAGTCTCTCGATGGTTTCCACTTCCAAACGACGTCTTGAGTCTTCAATCGAAACAGCCACCTTCGGGGAGAATTCACTGAGTACAGCTTCATGTCCTTGTTCTGCTGCGTAGCCGACGAATCTGAAACATTGGTTTGTGGTCTGTGGTTTGAGTGCACGGTGCACTGAAAGCTTCAATGCTCGGAGTATCAAGTGATCATTGATGGAACACAAGCCTCGGAACGTAGCAATGTTTGCTCTTTACTTTTTACAAAAGACCCGACAGTGCCAACTACTTGAACAAATATAGTAGTAGGAGAAGGCGCAAAATGACGATAACTGGTTCAATGGGAGGCTTTTTTGGTACAGGAAGTGAGTATAAAAGGTGGGATATTCGGGGAGAAGGCATCGACACATCCGTCTCGACATCAACTTCTCAACATGTTCGCCAAGTGGTAAGTCCCTTCCCGAAGTTTATTTTCTATTCCATCCTTTCCAGCCTCTCTTTCGCCCTTCTCTGCGCCATGATCATCGGATCCCAGCAACAAGTCGTGGTCCCAGCCTACTCTGCCGCTTACTACCCATCTGCCTACGCTTATCCATCGGTCTACTCTCCATACGTTGCCGCTGCCGCCTATCCAACTGCCTGGGCCTGGGGATCCAACAAGAACAAGGACGATGCTCCGAGAGCTTTCGCCAGACCATCGGCTCTGCTCAACAACCAGAAGAGCGCTTGAAGAACTTGAACGATACGACACTCCGTTTTTGTACATCAAAGAACAATAAACGTTTACGAACCGAACAATTTCTCTTTTCCAATCACACATTATTCACGCTAGAATTCGGAACTCCAATTCAGCGTGACCATCTTGTTTTTTCTGCCCTAATCTTTCTGGGGAATGGGGACAAAGATCGTAAGCACTGATAAGAAGGTGCTATAAAAGGGGGGCTGAATCGTCAGTCTCTCCACAGAGTTTGCAACTCTTCAACAACCATCGCCATGGCCCAATCCGTCCCACCAGGAGACATCCAAACCCAGCCGAACGCCAAGATCGTCTTCAATGCGCCGTACGACGACAAGCACACCTACCACATCAAAGTGATCAACTCGTCGGCGCGCCGCATCGGATACGGAATCAAGACCACCAACATGAAGCGTCTTGGCGTCGACCCACCGTGCGGAGTCCTGGATCCCAAGGAAGCCGTGCTCCTCGCCGTCTCATGCGATGCGTTCGCCTACGGACAGGAAGACACCAACAACGACCGCATCACCGTCGAATGGACCAACACCCCTGATGGCGCCGCCAAGCAGTTCCGTCGCGAGTGGTTCCAGGGAGACGGAATGGTTCGTCGCAAGAACCTGCCAATCGAGTACAACCCATAGGAGCACCGAGCACAGAGCCCTCACCTTGGAGAAAGATTCAATAAAGTTTTTGTAATGATAGCTCTTTGTTGTTTTATTGTTACATTTCGGGGCATTTCTTTGGAGCTCCGGAACAAACCCCCACTGGCACCCTTGGCTCCCAGAACTTCTGAGCATTTCGATTCCCGGAGATCTCAATCCAAGTGTCTGCGGCTCTTGGGTTCCCATAGAACTATGGGAGCACCGAAAACCCATTGCTCCTCTTCTGCTCACCTGCACGCCTTCTCGAGCTCCTGCCTGACTCGCTCTCTCACTTTGTACTTTGTCGATGGAGCCATTCCGACGAAAGTGTCGACCAGCGATTGGCAAGCAAATCGACGAGCCAGGAATACTTTTCTGAATGAAACAGTTTTGTTTTGTTCTGCAAGTATCTTCAAGTTTACCTCAAAGGGAACCCGTCCATAGCCATGGCAATGTCGAACATCGTCGGGTAATCGTACTCGTTTGTCAGTTTTTCGAACATCTCCTGGATCCGGCTCATCCAAATCTTCGGCACCTTCATCCCGTTTTTCTCCAGAGTCTCTGTGATGATCCGCGCGCTTTTGACGCAAGTTCCGATGGAAACGAGCACTTCGACACACAGATTCGCATACTTTGCCCGGGATTCGTCATCAGAAGCAGCGGTCTCGAATTGCGGCTTTCCGTAGTTCAGAAGACGTTCGAACTTCTTGTCAAACTTCTCGAAATACTCCTCCACGTCGTCTTCGGTTATTGCTCGGCTTTCCTTGGCCGTTTGGAAGATTCTGGTGGCATCGGAATCTTCGAGGAGGGAGAAAAAATCGATGAGGGTGTGCTTCTTGTAGTCCGGACTTTTCTTCCATCCGGATTCCAGAAGGATCGGCAGTATTTTGACAAGAGAATTGACGATGGCCTTGTGAGCAGAGATCAGGGAAGGTTTGGAGGAGATCGCAGAGGATCGAAACGCATCGGAAGATCTGAAAAGGGGTTGTTCGAATCTCCATTGAGCGGAGGACTCACCTGGGAAGAGCAGCAACGACTGCATTGAAAATCTCCATGAGTCCTCCTTCCTTTCGTGCCAATTTCAGGTCGATTTGATGGGCGATCGTCTCGCAACTGGCTTCCCAGAGCATCAGATCAGAGTCCGATGCGAGGGCTCCAATTTCCACTAAACGCATTCTAGAGTATTCTGAAAGAAACATGAAATGATAGAAGTCAAGAAGAATCAGATGGAAAGAGCAACAAAGAAATATGAGAAAGTTATCAAAACCTTTGATCAACCGAACAGTAACAGCAGTTGTTTTAATTTTGAGAAAAAATTCATTGAAAACCAATCGTTAACAATGTAAACAGGGTAAACAAGTAAAAATAACTAACAATTTCGAATCCAAATAACAAAAATCAACAAAAAAAGAACAAAGACTCATCAATACTTCTTATTTCTTCCCATTTTGTGTGTCTTCTCGTGGTCTTCAAGTGGTGGCCACATCATGGAAACCTGTGTGTGCATTGACTCGGGGAGCCACTCGAGGTATTCGGACAGAAGCCAGTTCTCGTCTTCAAGCCACACTTCTAAGAGTGATTGACGGGTTGTGACCTGGAACAGAACATGGTTCCTATGAAACTAAGATAATTGAAAACGTACCTCCTTGTCAATCAACTTGTTCAGAAGATCCTCTGTTCTCTTCTGCAACTTTGCCCACGACTTGACCATCGTCGAAGGCGGTGCCAGAAGTTTTTCGACGAGCGGTTTCAGTTTCTCGAATACCTGACCATCCAACAGGAACAGTGCAAAGTGTCTGTACATCATGATGTCGTGTGGAACTGCTCGGTTCTCTTCCGGCAGCTGCCACTCAGACGGTCCGAATGTCACTTTCACAGTCTTCACAACTGCATCCTTCTTTGGGTCGTACTTCGGCTCCTGATTCTTGTCTGGATCTCCGAAGTGACAATAGGATTCGGCAAGTCGGCTGAGCCATTCCTTATCCACAGAGCACACCGACGTCATCAGCTTCTTCTCGTTGACCTGGACCAGTTCCTGGTAGATCACAAACTCTGGTTCCTCTGTGAACAAGACTGAGCAGGGATCAATGAAGACGTGTTCCTTGATCAGAGTAGTCTCGTAGGCGCCCTTCTGGATCTCTTCCTGACCAACAGATCTGTCGACGCGGCGAGCGAGACGGTCACAGAAACTGGCAACTACCATTTGTCTGAAAAGGAACGATTATCAACGTGGCGTTACAGGAACAACTAACCTCAACAACTGAGCCTGTTGGTCGGTCGGCGGCGGCAGCTCCGAGTCGAGCATGGCGACAGACTCTCCCTTCTTGCATGACGCATTCACAATGTTCGTGAGCTGCTGACGGAGTTTTCTGGCTTCGGAGAGAGCTTTCACTCGTAGTCCAACCTTCTCGCATTCACGGGCGTTATACTGAAAGAGAAAGAGAGATTGTAGAGGGTTGCAGAGGATTGTGGACTATTTCGCAATTCATTAGAAGTGGAAATTCGGAGCAAAAAAGCAAACCTTGAGCTGTTCGGCGACAGTGGCGGCGTGCATAAGAACCTTCAGATCTCCGAGTCGTCGGGCTCCGGTCTGCGAGCACCACTTCCGTCGTTCCTTCAGCACACTCTTCATCAGTTCTTTCGTTTCTTCGGGAGTGGCGCCACGGAGAGAAGCAACTGGGATTAGGGGTTCACGGACTGTAAAAGGAACGAATGATAAGATTTAGAAGTTTCTCTAGAATCTACCTGACAACATGGAAATGAGCAGGATGGCGTGGTTCATCAGATTGTGCTGATCAGCCATAGCAATAAACTTTGCATAAGACGGCGCCAGTGGGAATACTGCCAGAGTCTTGCCCAACTTGGTGATTCTTGCTTCCGTCTTTCCGTTCTTCGTACTTTCTGACAGTGCTCCGAGTCTGCAGAGTCTCTGCTCGGCTGATGCTAACATCTGTTCATCTGGAGACGAAGGGAACGGGAAGTTGACGACCTTGACGATGTTCATCGACTTCAAATGCAGCACCAATTGATCGGCGGGCTTCGAGAGGATCTCCGGGTCGGCGAACTTCACGAAATCCTGGTAGACGGCTGATGAGTACAATCGATATGCGTGTCCAGCGGCGATTCTTCCAGCTCTTCCGGCTCTCTGATCGGCAGAAGCCTGAGAGATTCGACAGACGGCGAAGCGGGAGACACCGGTGATGGAATCGTAGAGACGACGCTTTTCGAAGCCTCCATCGATAACATACTTCACTCCAGGGATTGTCAGAGATGTTTCGGCGACGTTGGTGGAGATCACACAGAGACGCATGCCTTCGGGAACTTCATCAAAGACACGACGTTGTTTTCCCATTGAAAGAAGCGAGTAAAGTGGAAGACAGTACAGGGGCTCGCAGTCTGCTGGTGGGGCTCCGATGGTGTTCTCCACCTTTCCATCCTCCATATCTCCATCTCCATTTTCGAACTCTTCATAGTCATCGAATGCCTCTGCAGCTCCCCTCTCGTTCATATCATCTCCATCCAGCAACTCGTCAGTCTCTTCTTCCTCTTCAACTTCTTCATCCTTGAAGTCCTCCAGCTTGATAGACTTTGCCGCTTCCACCTTCTTCTCCTTCCATTTTTTCGTTCCGCGGACCAATGTCTCTCCATTCTTGTCTGTTTCATAGATAACTGGATACCGCTTCTTCAGTTTGACCATTAGCTGTCTGACTTCGTTTTGGCCCGTTACAAACACGAGGATGGCTCCTGGAGGAAGGGTCTCGTGGATTCTGCACGTCTTTCGGAACGCCGAAGCCAAGTAGTCATCTGGAGTTCGTTTTTCGAAGTGAACAGTGACTGGGAATTGACGGGCGTCGACTTTGATTACTTTGGGAGTCAGCAGTGGGAAGAGTCTGGAAAATTTGTTATGGGAAGATGTTACCGCCTGATCAACATACTTTTTGTGCGTGAAGTCATCGAGTCTCAATGTGGCAGACATGATAACAAGTCGGAGCGGCCGGGCGGTCTTGGCTCGAAGAGGAACGATTCTGGAGAGCATTCCGATAAGTACGTCACTGTACATTGATCTCTCGTGAGCTTCATCAATGAGAATCACCGAGTACTTCTTGAGCATCACATCCTGCTCCATTTCCTTCATCAACACTCCATCGGTCATGAACAGAATGTTGGTGTTCTCTGATCGAGTTCCTTCGTATCTGATCTGATAAGACACCTTTTCTGGCTGTGCCAGCTCCACTCCGACTCGTTGAGCCATTGCGATTGCGGCGACACGTCGAGGTTCCGTGATTCCGATCAGTTCTCCTTCAGATGCATATCCCGCTTCGAATAGGAACTGCGGGATTTGAGTGGTCTTTCCGGATCCGGTTTCTCCGCAAACGACGGTAACCTGGAAATAGATAGAGTACAGAAGTGTTAAATGAAAGCTAACCAAGTTCTCATTGATGGCCTCTACAATCCTCATCTCTTCGGCAAAGATCGGCAACTCCGCTCGTCCCTTCTGGATCTCCTCACTTCTCTCTACCAACACCTTCTTTCTCTCAATGACATTCGTCGTCGGAAGTGCCAGGATCTCCTCGTTATCAGACTCTTCATCATCTTCTCTTTTCACCGTCACAGATTCTTCTCTATCTTCTATGACATCTTCCGGAGCATCTTCTAGATCAATGGGCTCCAATTTGACTTCTGGAAGAGCTGCTTCCGAAGGAGTGGCATCTTCCTCCTCCTCTTCTTCACTCGAAGACTCATCATCCGTCGGATAATAGTCTTGTTGAACTCGTTTCTCTTCTTTTTTGCCTTTTCCAACAAAAACTTTCAGCTTCTCAGGAAACACCGGCCTGAAAATCACTAACTCTCGAGAGCGTTAGAACAAAAAACTTACTTTTCAGGCTCCTTAGCCAATTTTGTGCTGGAACTAAGCTGATTTAGCTTGGAAGGATCCAACTGAAACTCTGCAAGACCGGCAAACAGTTCTTCTTGCTGAAAACATCAACTATAATAATTTTTGTTAAGAATTAGACTAACCGTCTGTTTCAAAGCTTTTCTCGACTGCACAGCTGCCAGTTTTCGTTTCGCTTGCTTTGTCAACTTCGCTTCTTCTTTTTCCTTAGCAAAGTTTCGATTTTTCTTGCCGCCAGTCGCTGATTTCTCGGTTTTCTCCAACTTTTTTCGTTTTTCACCTAAATAGCCGGATTTTCAAAAAAGTTAGAGAATTATTTACATACCTGGAACAATCATCAGCTCATTGGCATCATATTCGTCAGTTTCTTCGCTTTTTGTTTTGCGTTTTCCCATGTTTTCTGTGAAAAAAAGATGAAAAAAGGAGTGCAAAATAAAAATTAAAAAAGAGAGAAATGCAAGCGCGCCCCACTGCACACTCTCTTTCGGCGGAAGTTTGAATCAAGTTTGCGGCACGACGAACACAATCCTGTGATACAGAGTTCCATGGAAAATATTAGTGTGAAACCAGAACAAGTTATCACTCGAAGCTAACAGCATTGTTCAAAACATCCAAATTTACTTGTATTCACCTCATCCAGTTCTCTTCCCTCTCTTCTTCAGAATATTTCTCTGTTTACAAATAATTTCTCTCATCCTCTTTCCGATCGGCACAGTGTAAATGGATGGCCAGAGAGTGAGGAATTACAGAAGACACAGACTGAGAAAGAGGCAACATCGCAACCAGGCATTTCCCTCACCATCTTGTTTTCCCTTTTCAACAATGAAATTATTGTTTATTCACATGTATTTGAATCCAACAAATCTATCCTGAACCACTTCATCTGATTCTTCTAGAATGACAGACCTTGAATCTGTGGAGCCAAGAACAAGAGTTCAAAAGCTGAGAAGACGGGCAATTTACGAGGGACAAGCTCTCTCGAGGGAACTGTTGGAATTCCAGTCGTCACCGGCTCTACAAGAAACTGCTGAACCGACCCGATCATCAAAGTTACTGTAAGAACATCAAGTCTCCTCTAGCAGTCTTGTAAGAACCTTTCCAGAGATGTGAGAGGAACCGCAGTGTCCGGATTGAAGAATGCGAATGGAAAGTTTCGAGTGAATGTGACTCCAGCGAAGAGTTCTGTGGTGCAGGTTTTCGACAACACTCTGGGAAAGAAGGCGTTCATGCGATTTGATGGACCTCATACGAATACAAAGATCCCGGTGACGACTCCTCATATAAACACTCATCCTTCAATACGAAATGTTATTCCTGATCATACTCCGATTAGTGCTGCACAATTGAAGGTAACAGTCAGTGGTGTTTTCCCAAAGAGAGTATGATTTTAGGGGGCAGAGATATCGGCAAAAGCTGTGAATGTTGTTAACAGGATCTCGAAGCCACTGACAGTTCTTGCTGTGGCTGTGGATCTTTACCGTCTCGGATCGAGTGCAGTCGAAGATTATGGTAAAGGGTCGACAAGGAATACGGCGAGTACGGCAGCCACAGTTGCAGGAGGATGGGGAGGAGGATACGGAGGAGCTGTTGGAGGTGAGAGGAAAGGGGAAAGTTGCCCAACATACTTCTTGTTCTAGGTGCTGCAATCGGTTCCGCGTTCCTTCCTGGTTTGGGAACTTTAGTTGGAGCAATTGTTGGTGGAGTCACAGGTGGAATCGGAGGATGTAAAGCTGCAGAGAAGATTGCGGAGAAAGTGTCGGATAGTGTGGGTTACGATGTCGAGATGATCATTTGCGTCTTCTGCAAGATTGAATTCGAGTGTCGTGTCTACCTGACAGGAAGAGTGGACTGTTGTCCACAGTGTGAAGAAGAAAAAAAGGATGTACAGGTGAGCTTTTGCAAGTTCCTGAACGTTTCTGAATGGATTCTTTTCAGTTTGTGTTCATAAACTGCAGATGGTGCGGAAAGAACGAGATGAAAACAGGAGATGAGAATAACAACAGACACTGTGACTGCCTGGAGCTCGGTTTCAAAAAACTCAATGGATTGGAAATTCCCGACTAAATAGACTGATTTCTGTTTGTTTATTTCTAATTTTGCTACTGCAATAAACTTCATCAAACCGATAAAATACAAAAACCTTTTCCCACTTCTTCTTCAGTTTCTAGTCACCTCGTAGTGTGGCACAATGTGCTTCTTTGCTCAATACTGTGTCCTGTGTTCCCCTCGTTTTGTCATCTCTTTGAGTGGCTACAATCTACCCAGTGATACGTAAATAAGTAGTGGCGACCAACTGCGAAACGACCTTCACCTTCCCGTCCATTCCCAATGTTTCTGCGTTCTCTCGTCGTCCGTCTCCTCCAATTCTTCTATTTTCTCAAGTTTTCCAGTCTTTTATTCCTTGGATTTCTGCTGAAAGGCAAGGGATTATTCGAGAAGAAGCAAAGAGAGAAACCAGAATGTCTCGAGGGATGGGACAGTCGGTATGTCAAACTGAAGGTTTGTTACTTTTATAAAATCGATAAAACCAAGTTTTAACTTCAGAAAGTCCGTCTTCATTACGTCCAAACTGGATCCGATGATAAACCATTGATGCTGTTCATTCACGGATTCCCCGAGTTTTGGTATTCGTGGAGATTCCAGTTGAAGGAGTTTGCTGACAGATACAGATGTGTTGCCATTGATCAACGAGGATACAATCTCTCCGATAAACCGAAAATGGTGGAGAACTACTCGATCGAAGAATTGGTTGGAGATGTTCGAGATGTGATTGAAGCACTCGGATATGAGAAGGCCGTGGTGGTGGCTCATGACTGGGGAGGCTTCGTTGCTTGGGAATTCGCAGAGGCTTATCCGGAAATGGTCGAGAAACTCATTTGCTGTAACATTCCAAGACCCGGAGCATTTGCAAAGAGACTCTTCACCACGTGGTCGCAATTCAGAAAGAGTTGGTAAGTGACAAGTTCTCTCTTTCCATTTCTAACCATGCCCTGTTTTCAGGTACATGTTCTTCTACCAAAACGAGAGAATCCCTGAACTTCTGTGCGGTGCCAACGACATGGACATGTTGAGGCTTTGTTTCCGGGCTGGACACATGGGAATTCGGAACAAGAAGAACTTCACCGACGATGACTTAGAAGCCTGGAAGTACTCTTTCTCGCAGAACGGTGCATCCTTCAAGTACCCGATCAACTACTACAGAAACATTTTTGCCAACTGGAAGGAACGAGGAGATGCTGTTCTTGAGGTGAGAAAGGGATAGCAAAACAACTTCATCTGTTTTTGTTTCAGATGCCAACTCTGATAATCTGGGGAACTGGAGACGGCGCCCTTGACTTCGAAGCTGCAGAGGACAGTCTGAACACTCTCCGTCACGGAAAGCTCAAGAAGATCGAAGGAGCATCTCACTGGATTCAACAAGATGAACCTGAACTTGTCAACAAGTATATCAATGAGTTTTTGAAGAATTGATAACCATTGATAACATCAACGTTCATGTTTTTTCATTGTTTCCCACCGCTTCCCAATAAAATTTCCCATCCATGATTCGATTTGCATTCCCATGGTTCCCCCGTGAACCATCAAACTCCCTTTGTTCATACCATTCCGATGCGTCTCCAACTGCTTCTCGCTGTTCTTCCAGTGCTCCTGAGTGCATACTACGTGTACCCGCCACGTGGTCTTGTCTCAAATGACGCACCGAAGATGCTCGCCTCCAATGTAACCTTCAACCCAGCAATCCGCAACCATACAGTCAACGACTTCGTGAAGATCTACGTGAAACTTTTGAAGACTCTGATCAACACGAAGACTCCAAAGGCCTATCAGGATCATAATGCGTATCTGGACCTCGAATTACTCTTCTCCGAGTGTTTCGCCCCGCAATATCAGAACTACAGTAAGAATCTACAGTAGAGAAGCGCACGATTTTTTCACTTTTAGAAATGTTCCGCAAGTGGCTCGAACAGTTCGTCCTGCACCACAACGACGCGAAGATCAAAGTTCTGCAGATCCGCGGTGACAATCTGACATGCAACATGACTCTTCGAATCAACGTCCTCTCCATAATGAACATGCGGCTCCAATTCGACATGGACATCAGTGCATCTAATGTAAGTTTTTTATACGATCTCAAGGAATCAATATTTTCGTTTCAGGACAACGGCGCAGGATGGTCCATTCTGTTCATCGACCGCAATAAAGGGTGTCAGTGAAGATGTTCTTGTTACATAAAGTGTTTTATTCATTTCACATATCATTTCCCTTCACAAGCCTGAGCCCCACTCAAATAACCAAATCCGAGGATTGATGGAGGGTTGATTACATGCTTTCGCATTGCGGAGAACTGAAAGGAGAACTGGTGTACTTTCTTAAGCTGATCAGTAACAAAAAATGGAAATTGCCAAAAGGATTTGGGCCGAACCGGGAGTCGAACCCGGGACCTCTCGCACCCGAAGCGAGAATCATACCCCTAGACCATCCGGCCGCTGTCCCTATCGCTCCCTGAGTCCTTACACATGAGGCCTGGTTTTGAGGGGCGCGAAGAGGCGCCGAGAAAAAAAGAGAGAGAACAAGTAAATAGTGGTAAGGCAGTGACATTTGGCGAGAAGGCCAGCAGGAAATGGGGATTTTCAAGGAGAGTTATGGGTTTTAATTCTGTAAAATTGAAATTTCAAACTGATATAATATTTCCTGCAGATCCTAGTATAAAACAAAGCGCTCCAGAGCCGTGTCCACCATTCGAGATGCTCTCCTCTAAACTGCTTGTCCTCCTGCTGCTCTTCGTCGCCTTCCAGGACTCGGGTGCCGTCCGCGGCGCCCTCTTCCGCTCCGGAAGATCGGTTCCCTTCGAAAGGATCCCAGGACAACAGGTTCGTTTCTATTTCGGGTCGGGGCAAAGCGAATCTGAATTTGATATCAAATACATATCATGTTGATAAATCAGAATAGATCAGCCGGAAGTGTAAGATGAGTCATAATGGGCCAAGCCCTTGTTTCCGCGTAGACAAAAATATTGAAGATGATGTTTAAATTTGAAGAAAATATGTATGGAAAACATTGAAAAATGACACTGTCTATTTGCAAGATAACAATTTTTAAAGACCAGAAACCACAGTAAACAAGCATTCATTTCAATTCTCACTGAAGTTATTTTGCAAAACAGAGTTATAAAAAGTTGTCTTCGTCCTCTCGCCTAACTTGTAACTTTCGAAGAAACTTGCTCCGATCTGTCGCGAAGTCGACATCTTCGTTCCCTGTCTTTTCACCCCTGGCCGGGACTGTGTCATCGACAAATTGTGTGTCCACGAGACTGTAACAACGGGTTCCGTCTCGAGTCCGAGTCCCAAAAGAGAGGATCAGACTATGAATCCCTTGAGCCAAATTGCCCCGCCTAGACGAAATGTGAGAGTTTCCCACAGCATATCGATGAGTTGTTCTGTATTTCAGGACTTCCTCCGCTTCGGAAGAGCAGTTCTCGCCACGGATTCTGGAGATGAGTCGAAGATGCCGTTCCTGCGAATCGCCGGCGAACCCGAGATCATTTTTCGTTAACTTTGAGTTTCTCATCGACACTTTGCGGTCACTTGATGTTGATTTCTCTTGAATCCTCTTCCATTTCTTTCATTCCCTCAGCCCCCAAATGACCAACAAGGATGGAATAAAGTGTGTGTGATGCGTTAGAACTTGTTCAGTTTTATGTTGTTTTCTCTACTGTCAACCAACACAGAAAACCTGGAATCTCATGAAAATCTCCATTTCTTTCGATAGAAAAAACAGTATGATGCAAAAATGCATTTATTAGGTATCAGATACGGAAAGTCGGATCCATTTGATTTATATGGGTTGTCAGTGATAAAACTTGTTGTTTCGAGATAACCGTAACATTGAGAAGTGGATGATTCTTCGAATGGTACCAATCGGGTACGGTGTTGCGTGGGGCTGATGTACAAAGATTATGTGCAGATTCATTGACTATTTGAAGTTCTAGAAGAGGGAACGAGTGAGTTGGAAGACCTGAAAACGAGTTGATTCTTGATCGGATTGGTTTGATTTGTTGCATACCTTCTGCTGAATGATGTCGGTGCGGGGCGAAGACCATCTCTCGATGGCGATGAATTCACGACGTCTTTTGACCAATTGGAGGAATCCGTTCAGAGAACCGTCGACATTCGGGTAATGCGTGCGGCAAGAGAACAAACTGCAATGAGACCGATTACATAGAGACACTCGGGCGGCAGGAGGTCATCGCCTCGATAGCTCAGTTGGGAGAGCGTTAGACTGAAGATCTAAAGGTCACCAGTTCGATCCTGGTTCGGGGCAATTTCTTTTTCTATTTTGCAGTTGGTTCCACTTACCAAATTCCGTCGTAGGAGAGTCCTTGGTGCAAAACTTCGTGGAGGTCCTCGAACTCGGCTTCCTGGCGATTTAGAAGATCCGGGGCCAGGATGATGTCGTATTTCTTGCCTCCCAGGAACTCGCGGAGCTCCTGCATTGTTCCGAAAGACACCTTGGTTTTGTTTCTTGGAATGTTGTTTCTTTTGAGAGTCGGCTGACAGTACAACTCCAGTGATCCTTTGTCAGAAGTGTGCATTGCGATCTGCTCTGCTCCATTCTCGAATGCATAAACTGCTGGGAGCCCAGTGACAAACCCAATCTCAAGGACGGACTTTCCGTCGAAGAAGTCAGTTTCCATTTCAGCGTTCACGATGGAGTCAATGACGTGGCAGAGAGTGTTGACACCTTCCCAATCGTCGTGACGGTCTGCAATCAGAGAATGAACATCTCCCTCAATTATCTAGTTTGACCTACCATTATGACTGTTTTTCCTGAGAATTGGCAGTTCCTCTGCGACGTGGCTTTTCGGATTGGCGTTGCGAGTGGCCACGTACTTGATGGATCTTCCCGAATCAAGACAGAGTTCGCATTGAATTGGAGCAACGGATGGGATGGTGGAGATAGTGAGAACCATGATTGGGGACACTGAAACAAGTTGTTCTTTGGGTCGTTAGTCGCCGTAAACACGGGGAAGAAGAAGATAAGATACGGACCGACGGGCGGACCGAGACGGCAAAAAACAGCGTGAATCTTGACCTTGTGACGTGGACAAGTTGCCAATTACCAACTTTGCACCTATCTCCAGGTATCTAAGTGTCTTGGGCACAACAATATCGGTGCATTTCAAAAGTTTTTAAAGGTTTTGTTCTCATGCAAAAGGAGGCGGAGCTTGGGGTTGCCGTGTCACGAGATTATGAAATATTGGAGAGAGAATAACAAAAAGGACAGTAAACATGTCGCAGAGAGTGAGAGAATCAGAGAAAGAAGAGGTGGAAGTGCTTTCAGAGAACAAACAAAATACGGGTTATTTTGAGAGTTTTTAGGGGAAGAAGGCAGGACGAACGCCTCAACGGAGTGAGCACTTTGAGGACTCGAGTACTGATTCTATTGTGATCTTCGGTAGAATTATGATAATGGGTTATCTAACGAGCACTCTAAACAAAACTAGCTGGAAGCTTGAACCCAAGCCTGGGATCAGAGAAGGCGTGAAACGACGCACCGCCCAGTACCGGGCGCCTCCTTTTATTCCCCACTAGACTCCGCCCATTTTCTCTGTTCGCCATCTTCTCTCCGGGCGCCGGAAGTCTCTGTTGATCGGATCGAGTTGGCCGAGGAGTGAGAAATAGGGCGAGAGAGTAAGAGACACCGAGAAGTGATCTTCAAAGAACACAGCCTTGAGGGAGCTATTTGGCGTCTTTTGAAGAAGAAGAAAAGAAGAGAAAAAGTGGGAGAAGACAGCTGGGAACACGAGTGTTCGGAGATCAGATACGTCATGCTGAGGGGGAGTTATCGAGTAGTATACGGGATTACACTGCGAGATGACTGGAAAGAAATCTGGAATCGATAAGAATGTGTAAGGGTTACGGTAGGTGGGAGGGTCATTGGGATGGCGCCTGTTTGACAGAGAAGAGGAGATACTTGTAACTGGGAACTGGTTCGGGAGAGGATATCAGTTCGAAATCGAGAGGCAATCTGCAGATTACGGAAAATCAACAAATCAACAAGAACCAGAGGAGTATTAGATGGATGAGATGTACAACTTTGTTTCTTTTCACTGGAATGAAAATCTGATCCATCTGGAATACGGGAACAATGTTAGGTGCACTTCCCAAGTCTGCAATTCGTCGTCAATCCTTTGCTCAATCAGCTACAGTAACCTGTTAGACACAAAGACCAAACCATCAGCCCTTCTCTCATTCCCACAGCCCTCTCCAGAGAACCAGTTCCTTCAAATTTCTTGTGATAACAACCATGGTTATCATATCAGATTACGGTACTTGATGACGTGGCGAAGGGGTGTACCGGGTACACGGACACAACAAACATCTGATAGTGTTGTGGCACCCTTATCACTTGCTTTGTTTGAAGGGTCTTCGGTCCAGAACGGTCGGTCGTGTCATTTAACATAGAGATCAGTTGTGATCACTTTTGAAAGTCGCCAAATCATCTATTTTTAGTTTTGATGAAACGTATAACACAAAGAAAGAGAGGGAGAGAATCTGCGGGGAGAGAGGAAAAGAGAAAGAAAGTGACTTTGATAGTCATAAACAGCATGTCAGGGGTGGGTTTTTGACTTCTTCATGTGTTCTTATCACGTTTCATGTGGATTACACGTGGACTCTAGTTTCTAGATGACTTTTGATGATTGTTTTTGGAAAAGAATCGGGCTGGGTCATGCTTTTTCCGTTTGTCAGATGGGAATGGAACTGATAAGGAAGGGAAATTGGGAAAGGTTCTGGGAGGATCAAAAATAGAAAGTTGAGAGATCGGCTCTTTTTTGTGTTTTTCGCATTCCTTATCTATCTTTTCTTTTCCCAACTTTTTCTGTTCACTTCTCCGATCATCGGTTCTTTTCTTCCAATTTCCTATTTTCTCGAACAATCTTCAAGAATCGGAGAAGCCCGGAGACGCAGACAACACAGATACTCTTCAAAGATTATTTCTTCTTCTTGTTTACGTCTTTTTGCACGTAGATTGATCACTATGGGAAAATAGAGAAAAAAGTGAGAGAGAAGAGCCCAGAGAGCAATAACCAGAGGGGAAGGGGATTGGCAGGAGGAGGGGATTGGCAGGAGGTGAGTTTTAGGAGACCAAAGGTCTCACAAGTTACGTGAACATTCGAAGAACCAAATGAGAGGAATGTCATCTTGACAGCTGCATCGGTCTTTATATAGCCATCCAACTTCTTGTTTCTAGAACTTTCCACGAGGAGAATGCTGCGGGAAACAAACCAGTGGGGACTGTTGTTATGCATTGCAATTCCCTGTAGTCCAATTTTCAGAAAAACATTTTATTCACATCTGCACAGTTCACTTCTTGCCGGCTGGCACAATGTCGGGATCTGTAAACGAAACTTTCCTAAACGTCGAGAAAACAGATTGTACCTGGTGGATCACCCTCCGGACCAGCGAATCGGAGAGAACAATCCCTCTCTGTGTTCTTAATAAAATTTCCACGTGAACTCCAACTTCTACGTGTTTTTTTGCAAACGTTTTCATTTCTGATCAACCATTACTCACTTCCTCGACGTTAACGAAGCGGTTGTCGTTCAATAACAGACACCTTTGAGCATTGGCCGCAAAGCGCGCACAGTCACAATGAAAGGTAACGAAGGGAAGCTAGACTGATCTTGTTCAACTGATTTTCCAGGTTCGACCTCTCTCCTTCTCCTATTCCTTCTCCCCTTCGTGGTTTTCGCTGTTGGTGATCCACCAGGTACAATCGGTTTTCTCGACTTTTAGGAACGTTTCGTTTACAGATCCGGACAGTGTGCCAGCCGGTGGACCATATTCTCTTCTGCTCCCCACAAAAACCGGAAAGTTTCCTGCTGACGGAAACTCAAATAATGCTTTTGGTTCGTTCCCCAAAGTATTCTCGAAATGTGGAAAACACACCGTCTCCGAAAACGACCTTCAAACAGCATTCACAAGTGGCAGTGTAAGTAGCACACTGAAAATCTTGTGCAGTTAAATTTTCAGTCTCTCGATCTTCATGTCGACTGCACGCCGAACCCGATGGTTGTGATCAGAGGATCTAATTTGGAAGACAAGCAGAATGGACCCATCGACTTCAAGACGCCTTGGGGGTGCGTCGAGAGGAGAATCAACTACTTTTAGAAATCACTCTTTTACAGAATACAAACATGTGACCGAGCCCCAGTCGATCTGAATCAAGTGCCTTGGACAAACAGTAGAGCAGACGTAAAAACCAATAATCAAGACAAGATGGCGGATCACACAGATTTTCCTGACCTCTGTGCTTCTTTTAGAAGTTCTAGTTCACCGAGTGGTAGCAAACTTCTGATTGCCAACGAGGATGGAGCTGATATTACTGTCTACAAATATCAAAAAATTTCCGATGCTGCTGGTGATCAGACAGCTATTCCGAGATGGCTGGGTGCAAAAAGTCAGGAAAGTGGCGTGTTCGTCACCGAAACACCATGGTCGCATGTTCTCAAGGGAAAGGTAATGCATAAGCAGGAGCATCTGCTGAATCTGCATTCTTCCAGCCACAAACACTCGCACTTCAATTCACCAATGCGTTTGTGAAACTTCCGAAAGCAGAGAAACCTTCCCCAACTGGTTCCGAGTTCAAGAATTGTCATGCAACTTGCGACAGAGGAAGCATAATCAAACAGACCATGAACCCCGGATCTTGGAGTATGATTCTTTATCTGAAGCCGGACACTGATGGGTCAGTTGGAGAGAGAGTACATCCGAGAAAAACGTATGCTGGTTTCAGATTCAAGATTTGTTTCGACGTCCCCAACCACGCCGATGACAATGCGATTCCGGAATGCAAACTGAAGGCTGAGATTCATGTGCTTCTGAAGCAAGGAGTTGTTGTCTGGCCAAATGGAGCAGGAACTGGACGTGCATCCATGATCCAACTGAGACCACCGGGAGTCACTAACCCAACCTCTTCAGGAGTCTATGCAATCGAGATTGGATTCGGAGTGAAGAACAGCGACGGTCAGATGAGAGGAGATGTGAGTTGGATCAAAACGATTTGAACATTGAACCTGTCTTTCTTTCAGTTCTACGTCGGCAACATGCATCGTCAAAGAGTCACTTCAGACACGAAGGGATACAAAGCAGAAGAAGCTTCTATGCTCGCGTTCTTCTTCCCGAATGACCAGAGTCTTGCATTTGCTGGTGGAATCAGCTCCGACGTAAATTTCCCCAGGATTATGAACGTTTATAATTATTATTTTCAGTACATCCAGAACGGAAAAGCCTACGTTACTGAAGCGGTTATGACGTCCACCCCTGCGATGGAGAAAAATCCTCCAATGGCTTCTAAGACTGGCAGCGCAATCACCATTCACGGAGAAAAGATCGACATTCCAGAAGAAGGACCGAAAGTTCCAAATCCCGTTTCCCCGACTCTAGCCCCTATTCTGATCGGCAGTAATGCGGCTGCAGGAGCTCTGCTCATGTCCACGGACAATGCCAATGACGCCATTTACATTGCTGGAAAGTGGTGGACTTGGGGAATCTACATTGGTTTCGTCGTCGGAACTCTTGTCGGAATTGCCATCATTGGAGCGATCTTCTACGTTCTCAGAAGAACTGTGTACGGCTTCTGGTAGGAGAAAGTGCTTCAAAGAGATGTAGAATGGATTGTTTAGGTACCGAGCAATGTACAAGAGGTACGGTTGCGACGCATCTGGAACCACCGGAGGAATCACTGGAGTCGGATTCGGACAGACGACGACTGGAGCCATCACTGTCGCAAACACGGGAGCAACCGGAACCACGGCCGGAACCCCTTCATCTCGGATGCACGCAGGAGCAGATCAAAAGGGAAGAAAGAAGAAGGCAAAGGTTAGTTTTTTGCTATGATTTGAAACATCTTGATCAGAAGACGATGTTTGAATAGTTAGGGAGGGATAGTACGTTAGATAAGCGCGTGCTTTGGTGTCTGCCAAAACATCTTCCGTGCACAATACTTTCATTAAAAGTTCTGTAAAACGTTCTGGTTCCAGAACCAATGGTTCCTGTTCCAAGACCAGCATAGAAAGCAGGTGGCGGCGGAGAACCCAGGTCTCTCTTCAAAGGAAGTTGTGTCACTTCTCGCCGCCCTTTACCGAGTGAGTATAGAGTTTTTATTTTGATTCGAAAGTTGGCTATTGACAGAAGGAGGAAGAGTCGAAAGCGCCGACTCCGGTGAGCCATGTGAGCACGTCGAAATCGCCGATATCGAAGTCGCCGGCAAAGGATATGGAGCCGAAGGAGGATGAAAAGAAGGAGGAAACGAAGGGAGAAGATAAGAAAGAAGAGGAGAAAAAGGAGGATGAGGAGAAAAAAGAAGAGAAGAAGGAGGAAGGAAAGGAGGACAAGAAGGAAGAAGAGAAGAAGATTATTGTAGTTTTTCGAGTTTGGTCTGAAATGGAAATTATTATATAAATGAGTGTATCCAAATTGCGAAATACATATTTATTGGATTGGTCTAATTGTAAGACTGTTATTATTTTACAACTACACGTGACGAAATCGGAACCGGTTCGTTCTGGATGGCACAAGTCCCAAACAACTTACGAGTATCCAAAGTCCAAAGTAGAAAACCGTCGGTACGAATTCACTGACTGCCACGATTGAAATTAAACAAGCGATAATACTCTTTAGTGTAACGAACTCACCATAGAACGCGGAACCCCTGGAGATTACAAACGATGTCCACCACAAACGGTAGTTTTCGGCGCAGAGAGAAGTAAGTGACGACGACAGATATCTGGGCAGTGGAGATGGCGAGGATGATGGAGACGATGAAGAGGAATCCGAACAAGTAGTAGAACTGATTCTCCCAGGCGGTGTTGAAGATGAAGAAGAGTTCGATGAATATGGCTCCGAATGGGAGGATTCCAACGATGAGCAAGCTGGGCAGGAGACGGAGATACCATGATTGATCGGGGAATCTGATTGGTGCGGACCGGGTGGGTGTACGGTTGTTTGCGGTATCCAAAGTAGAATCCGAGGAAGATTGGAGGCATGTCGATGCAGAGCCCCATAATCAGAAGGGCAAGGAAGGGAACTGTCCCGAGGAGAGCTTTCCTATTAGGAAGAAGGAAGACACCGATCAGAGACGAGAAGAGGGTGGCTGTCTGGACGGAACATAGGATCGGCCCTTCATGGCCTTGTAGAGACGATCGGCGTGATATCCGGAGATGAGTCCTATGAAACAGAAGAGGAAGACCGCAGCAGACATCAGGGATCCACGAGAGGCCGGGGAAAGCATTTCGAGCATGGCCCACACTGTAAAGAAAGTTTTTTAGGTTAGAGCTGCGCTGATACTACTCACCAACAACGATAGCAGACATTCCAAGAAGTTGGATCACAGTTCCGACCATGTTCACAAGGATCATTTGATGCAGTGGCGGTCTGAAGACGTCTCCATGGACGAGTTTTCAGCCAGTCTCTTGAAAAGTATCGTCATCCTCGTCGTCACGGTTGTACTGGGCGATATCGCGTCTGACAGTCCTGACAATGGTGACACTGAGGAATCCAGGAATCGACAGACAGCTTTGGTGGCAAAGTAGACGTCCCAACGGGAAGCCCAGATGGCATCGCTCTCTTCAAAAGTCAACGAGTAGGAGAAGTCAATGATCTGCTCAGAGTCTCGGAGAGCCGTGTGCTTTCCGTCTTGTGTATTGACCGATCCAATTTTAAAACTTTCAGAGAGCTGCGAAGAGCCCATTGATCAGGTTCTGTAAGGCCAATCATGTGTTTAAAAGAACGTACATCCGAACGTCGCCAAGAAGAGTCAAGTACGAAGAATTTTGGAGGAGGAAGAAGCTGAGCGAGAGAAGAAGGACGAGGAGAAAGAAGAAGTCAAGGATGATTGATTAACAAATGAGTAAAGTGTTACATTTTTTGTTTCGCTTTTGAAATCTTAAGTTTCTTCTCTATTATGATCCAGGAAAAGTAAGAGTCAATAATATCGTGGTGGGCCTTCGAGAGCCAATGGAGGATCTCAGAAGAAGAAGCAGAAAAAAAGAGTCTTTATTTTCATCTGCACAGTTCACTTCTTGCTCTTCCCCTTGCTACTCTCCTCGAACTTTGCCTTCCGACATCCTCCATCGCCGACTTTCGACGTCTGATTCTTCAACTTGATCCGTCCGTCCTGTTTGTAGTCAATGACGCAAGTGTGCTGCTGGGGTCGACGGTGCCGGTCGCAGAAGATTTTGGAACACTTGCAGTGCATTGTTTGCTGAGCAGCCGACAACTTCTTGAAACACGTCTGGAAAGGAATTCGGTCATCTGGAACAACTCGTGATGCTCACATTGCACTTGGTCTTTCTGTCCTCCTCGAACTGCTTCACATAGCCCATCAGCTCTTTCTCGTTGCTCGGCGGCAGGAACATGCTCCGACGAGACCTTTTGTACTCTTCCATTGTCTCTGGAGGGTCGAAAAACAGCTGTAAACTAGGATACTTGGGTTTAGCAGTGAAGCGGGTGTGCTACCTTCAACTCCTTCTCAGTGATCAGAGTCTCGTCCTCAACTGTGGAAGCAGCACTCGAAGATGCAGATGCTCCCGACAGTTCGCTAGGTGGCGTGGCTACCGGAGAAAAGCTGGAAGGTCCATTTTATTTAGCAAAGCACCATGAAATTAACTCACGTCTGCACCGAGCCGGGTTCCGACTCCGCAGGGGTTCCGGAAAGGATCGGAGCGGCCTTCTTGCGACGGAGCAGAGTCTTCATCCGGTTGCGAGTCAACTCATGTTCCATCTGCTTCTCCGGTGTCCAGATCTTCGCCGCCTCGTCCACTCCGCTCATCTTCTTCGGTTTCCGATGCACCGTGTTCATCCCCTTGATCTGTTTCCTCAACTGATCCTGATTGTTGTCGAAGATGGGCGGCATCAGAAGGACCATGTCGGTGGCAGTCGGGTTGCTGAACAGTCCCGTGCTCATCTTCACATTCATCGTAACCTGCGAGTCTCCCGTGATCCCGTACTCTGCCAGTCCCTTGTTCCCGTCTTTCAGCTCTTTTCCCTTGAACAGAAGAATTTGTTTGTCCGCCAACACTTCCGTCTCCATCTCAATCTTTGTCTTCAGATTCTGCACAGTATCCCGTTCCTTCACTTCTATGACAGTCTGCAATCAGTTGTGTTTACCCAAGTTACGATTCGATAAGTTCCTCACCTTCTTGACTCCCTGCATCACACTGCTCACTGTAATCTTGATTTTCGGCTCGTTGTCCGGTGATTCGGAAGGCGGATGCTCCGACGGTGAGCCCATTCTGAAGAATGTTTCGATTCTCAGAGCAGCGAAGAAAAACTCACCTATCCATGCTTTAGTTCCTTGAGAAATAAACTTCCTTGTCATGATTGTGGCAAGATGTCACGTATTTTCCACGTGGACAACCATTATTTTGGAGCATAGTTCAAAGCCGTGTTGCTGTGATTCTTGATGAGCTTGAACTGAATTTGCAGAATAATTTCGAGGGTTCGTGATGGGGGTCAGAATCGGGGGTCGGAACATGCAACACACATCGCAAAAACCATAAACGTTACCTAGTATAAAACCTTCTTGCACCCAGCGAAAACCACAAAACTCTGAAAATGAGACTGTTCTCTGTTCTTCTCTGCATTGTATTCTTCTTCTCGATGGTTTCCGCAAAGAGAATGCCAGGAATGATGATGGAGCCGTCGTCGAAGAACTTCGGGAAGAAGATGCTCGTCGACGAGGGACGTTTGGAAAACGATGAGGACAAGCCAAAGACACTTCATCTGGATTGATAGCTGGAACTGACTTACTAATAAAGTGTTGACGATCTAGCTGTTCTTCTAGTGTATTGTACAGAATTTGAGTTCCGGAAGAGAGCACTTCCGTCCTGTCAACCTTCGCGTGAACTTTTTCAGCCCCACGTGAAATCAGTTCCTGCTAAAACTTGAAATTTTCGCCAACTCACCTCACGCAGCAATTCTCGATTCTCCGTCGGTTTTCTGACGGCTGGCTGTCGTGACGATGCTTTCCAAATGCGTCTATCTTTCGTTTTTAGCTCTATTATACGTGGATTCGTTCTTTGTTCTGGTAAGTGTTCGGGAAAACAGAGGGAACAGAGAAACCCCTTCTGCAGAGTACTTCCACGTCAGCACCCGCTACAACCGCAGTTTCTGGGACCTCTGTGACTTCTGGAACCCCGAGAAACTCAACGAGTTCTCCAAACATCACGACTTCTTTGTTCCCTCCAAATTTCACTCAAGTAACCACTACGGAAGATGATTCGTTTGTTCCGAATCCGACAAACCACCCGGAGAGAACAATCAATTGCTATATGGACGAGAGATTCATGAATTATGTCGAGGTAGGAGATGCCCGAAGACGCGTTCTACAATCTGTTCCAGCTTCTGTACACAATCGGAGTGCGTCCCAACTACGAAATGTTCAAGATCGCTGGTCCCGGAGAAGCCTTCAATTTCAAGTTCTTCCACTATTTCGATCCCGCCGTTTCCGTGCTTGACTATCCAACCGATGACCCGTTCCCTGTAGTCAATGACCCCACCAATGATCCTTCGAACGTTACGGAAGTCGATAATTCTACACTTCTGATAGGTTCTAACAATGATCACGTTGCCGTTTCCCTGGACGAGAACCAATTCTTCCATTTCTTGACACAAGATACAGGCGTCGCACACTATCAGTGAGAGCTTGTTGATAGCCAACTGAAACACACTTGCCTTCTTTCAGAGTTGACTACTATGAATATGCGAGGAATGGTCTGAAGAATGCGTCTTTTAACAAATACCAGTCCAAAAAATATTTGAGGCCATCCCGAAAAACCTACAAATGTCACTTCAATGTTCAGAAGGTTCTTTTCCGAAATTGAATCTTGCCCTTTATCAATTAATTTCAGAAATTACCGGTGTGTGTTAGCATCAAAAACAAGGAAGTCACTGTTGCATATTTCTCGAGAAACCATACCTATCCACCAAGGTTCGTTGAAGTTTCCTTGCACACCCATCACGATTTCTTTCAGAAAAACCCAATTCTCCCTCCCAAATTACCTGAGTTTCGACGATTTCTATTCGTATGCGGATAGCAAGGGAACTGATTTCATTCTGGTAAACTACTGAAACGGGATTATCGACAGTTCAATTCTTCCAGCTGCATCACCGAGGTCAATGGATTCATCGTCTCAATTATCAAGAGTACACAGCCAATCAGAACATGTTCCTGAAAGTTTTCCATTTGAGAACTGTTCGTTACCCAACGGAGTGAAAGGTCTCAATTTTCTGTTTTCAGCCCGGCGGTTACTACTCGTTCACTCGTTTCATGTACGCAGACGAGAACGGTCTTGTCACGGAATACAGAGACGAAGAGACGGACAGTTACAGATACTACTATTCTCTTTTCAATGAGGTTCCTCTTGGCCGATTTCGAGAAAACATTAAATCTCCGCTTTTTTAGGTTTCGGGTCTAAAAACATTCTGTATTTATGACAGATTTATCGATGGAAATTTGATGATTTTGGGGAGAGAACGGCCGGAGCCGGAGAAATCAATCGGTGAGTTTCGAAGCCAAATTGTAGAAAAACTACAATCACGAAAAATAAGCGAAACATACGAATCGATAGTGAATAATCTCTAGTTTCTTTCGACAGTTGACTACTTTTTGATAACTGCTACCGTAATCCCAGGAAAATTCGAAATGTGTTGACACTCTCTAAAACTTTGCGAATTTCAGCTTCCGAGTTCCGAGATGTCATGGGTGTCCAGAAAAGAGACGAGCTGGAGTTCCCGACGATGCTGCGAGTCCTGTTCTACTGCACCCTCCTCTACTTGTCCATTTTCCTCGGCACCCAGCTGATACCTGTGCGAAAAGTGCGGATGACAAGAGAACTGGTGAGTGAGTGGTTAGCGTGTCTCCGCTGCAAGGAGGGGGTCTCCTGGTCTCTCCTCTCCCCCTACTCCCTCTCATTCTGTCCACATGTCAATGGCCTCGGGTCGTGCATGCTCTCGTGGCCGCGTGGCCTAATGGATAAGGCACCAGACTTCGGATCTGGGGATTGTAGGTTCGAGTCCTGCCGTGGTCGAAATCTTTTGCTTTTTTCGACCCCAACACCTCGTATTTTTCAGCGACGCGTGGACAAGGAGGTTCAGAGACTGGCTCCAGTCATCGAGGTCATCGTCAGCAGAGTTCATGTGTTTATGGAGAATATGAAACAGGAAATGAGAGAATAAAACTTTACGATTGTTGCTGTTGTTTTTCGAATTCGAAATGGGAAAGTTTTCCAGTGGCAAAGTCAATGGAAAACTTTGTCACTCGGGAACCTTACAAATAACATGAAAAATGTTTATAAGCAGCTATTTTCAAGTTTGAATCTTTATTGAGTCTGTCATATTCGACAAAAGAAATAGGAATAGCCTTGCGATGAACGAGTCGAAATACGGACCAAGGAAGCAGATCACATGGCAGTCGAGGTGCCGCCCGTCGAAGTTCCCGTCGAAGTTCCGGTGCTGGTGTCACCTGGAAAATTAGCATATGAAGTGAATGCTCACTCGATCGATAACTCACTCTTGCTCTTCTTGCCCTTCTTGCCCTTCTTTCCCTTTTTGCCCTTCTTGACCTTGACCTTGCGCAGTTTCGGAATGTGCTTGGCACGTGCCTTGACGAGACATCTGACGAGACAGACGTGCAGGATGAGCATGATGATTCCGAAGATTGCTCCGGCAATCATTCCAGCCACCATCGGCATCGGGATCGACTCGCCGACGACTGTTCCGGATGGCGGAGGAGCCGGGGGCTCATTGGAACTCGGAGGAGCCGGTGTCGACATCTGAAGGGTTTGGATCGGATCAGGAAGGATCCGAGGGACTTACGATAACTGTTCTCGTTCAAGTTCACAATGACAAACGGAGCGGAAACTGATGAATAAACTTGTGAAAGATTGTTTTCAACATTTTCTAATCATTTGGGGCAATGGATCAGAGGAAGTTCACGTGAGCAATCTCACTGGGAAGTTCACGTTGTTTCCCTTTTTGAGTTTGAGCGTTTCCAACCTCCATAAGTACCCTCCCATTTGTCACCACTAAAACTACTCTGCACTTTTCCTCCCATTTTGCCACGTGGCACTTGTCGAATCGCCACATTAACTACCTCGTTCCCTCGAAAAGAGGTCAACTGTTGGTCGCACGACTCGGATATTGTGTACTCGTCCGTCGGTCTTTCCCTGTCTGCGTTTCTCCGCCCCTCACACTTCCTCGTCGATACCTGTCATCCTGTTTCTTCTGTTTCTCATCGGATATTCGATCATTCGATTCAGAGTAACACATAGTTCAACTTCTCATTGATTGTCTCGGCTTTTCGTGTCCTTTTGCAGTTGGCTTTTGTCCTTTTCCTGCAAAACCATGTAGGGACGACTGTTTGATCATACTGTTTGCCATGGTATTTCATCAGTTTTGTGGCATAGTGGAGAGGTCTTTCATGACATTTTGTCGTAGAAGATCCTGGTTTTTCATGCATTTGTTAACTTTGTCTTGTATGAGTTTCTGACAACACCAAAGCATCATCTTCTACCACGAGACGTACAGCTTAACGCCTTCTGGAGATGTTGATGTTCTGAAGGTGTTTCCGAAGTCAAGATCTATCAAATCACAGTCTTCAGAGTTTCAAACCAGTTCTGTTTTATCTAAAATCCCCTTGTCAAAGTTCGTGTCCCATCTGTTTCTTCCAAATGTTGTTCCTCTCCCCCTTCCTAATCCATCACCCTAAATCCTCCTTACCACCTGTCTAACCAGTATCACATTACTTTTCCACTCGAAACCCTCCACCACTGAAAACGTAAAAATCATGTTGTCCAACCCGTCCGAACACAATCGAATTTCCTCAAGAATCGAGCCGTTTTATCATGCAAATTGAGTCTTTTCTCGGGGTGTTACAACACGAAGAAAACCCACATTCTGTCTCTGTTTTCCGGCTTTTCACGGTTATTTTGACACGTCTTCGTATAGTTTTCCGAGAGAGAAATTTGAGAAGAACTAGTCTATTTGGGGTTTCTTCTTTTAGTTTTTCATACTTATTTGAGAATTGAATAAAACATTAGAGGTACATGATGTTTGAGGTTTTTAGTGGGGAGGGTCCGCGAAGAGTTCAAGTGCTTTTGTCTCTTTATAACTCTTTTTTCTCTGCCACCTGTCACTCCACCAGATGTCAGTGGTAATGTGATTGTGCAAGCGGAACCCATCCAAGCTTTCATTTTAAATGGCCCCAACCCATCTTTGCACTTCTCCCATTACTCCGATGCGGTTCATTTGCAAGAAAGAACTAATTCCCCTCACTAATCTCTCAATTTCCCATTCCCTCCCCTCTTTTTCTCCATTCGTGTTCCAGAAACTAGCTCCTCTAATTCTCTGATTTCTGCTCCCTTTTCCCTCTTTTTCCCCGTCCACAAATTAATCAAAAGCTCTTTGCCAAGGGCTCTTGAGCCCATTCGCACTCAATTTTTACACCTTTCTTTCCACATTTTTTTCCAATTTTTATACATTTTCTTCCAGGAAACATGGCGAAAAAGGCCAAAAACTCGCCGGAGAAACCTGGGAAAACATTGCAAACTTCATCGAGTTTCCCTTCTCTCTGGACTGTTTCAGTGCTTGTCATTGGTGAGTTCTACCCTTTTTTCAAAAATTCATTGTGCTCGGTGGGGAAAATACACGTAAATGATGAGGAGGGGAGTTGGGAAACATCACGATATCGATTTAGTGGCAAGAAATTTACAAAAATACAGAGAAAATGATCAGATTAGAAATCATGGTACTGTCCACGAAGAGGGTCAAAACATCGTGCAAACGTGTCATTCATTACGTCAAAGAACTTTCGAATTTCCTGGAAAAAGGGCGTTATTTTGGAGAATTGCTTGAGTCAATACCTCTTGTTCTTCCGGGTGTCGAGTCTCAATAACCGCCTTGTAGTAATGTCTCAACGAACTGAGGACTCCATTGTCACGCAGTCGTTGGAGGGCTCTAAAACACAGCGGGGTTACTGATTTCTTAATGAAACACTCACTCCTCTTCCACATCACTCCTTTCCTCCAAAATGGCCTCAAACGCTTTTGGTGGCTTATTTCTCAACAACCACTCATCCAAATCCCCATTATGTTGTCTTTCATTCAACTGAAATTCGATGTATTTCCACCATCATCATGTCGTTACTACTACCTTTTCCCGAATAATGTCAGCCACACTGTCAAACTTATTCTCAAATGCTGCCACATCCAAGTCAATCCTCTGCTCAAAGTTCAGTGACTCCACGGCTGTCCTCACACATTTCGGCTCGTTTGCATAACATTCGTTCAGAGATTTCTTTCCACCGTACATCCAGTGACTCAGATTCTCCCAGATACGAGCCCAGATAGACATTCTCTCGTACTCATGCACTTTTCTGAATAAGATTTACATTGTCAAAAGCACGAGAGACCGGTTTACCTTTGAGCAAAGTATTGCATAATGGCCATTTGATCAATCAGTGGTAGGAACGGTCGAAGTTGTTTCAACCAAACAGACCTTATTGCGTTGTAGACCGAGGCGTTCTGAAGTTAATCTAAGTTTTACCCAAACCATTCCTCCCACTTACATGATACCCTTCCACCAAACCTACAGTAACCTCATCAAACTGGTCCAACTTATCAATAGACTTCACCAATGTTTCGTTTATCTTTGAAAGAACACTATCTTCGGTGTGCATTTTCACCCGAGAATCAATGCCGTACTTCAATTTCTCATAAGTCTTCTGATTCATATAACTCTGAAGAGTCTCTCGTTCCTTTAGTGGTAAATCAAGTACAAAGATAAACAATGGGAGGTAGGTCTCGAGGATATCAAATTTGAAGACGTTCTCCGCCTCGTAGATGGTCTGATTGTTGTTCAGAAACGTTGAGTTCTCCCCCTGAACAATATCTGTCAATGTGGTGCACTACCATACTCACCAGAATGAGGAGTGCCTCATCTTCGGGTGGATCTTCCCCGCTTTGTTCTTCATCTGATTTGGCAAAGTTTAAAAGAAGTAAGAGAAGCAGCAGTTTCTTCATCTGTAAAAAAACTTCATAGGAATGAGGAGCAAAGTTTCAAAGAAACCAGAAGCTCAAGATTTTCCAGCCTAGACTAAAGTAGAAAGAGACGCAGATTGCCAGAATCCATGTGATGTTTGAGACAATTTAATTGGAAAAAGGAGCACTTGATTGGATGAAAAAAGGACGTGTGATTCGGGTAGGAAATTGGAAATGAAAGTGCTCCTCTCATGTGATTTTGGGAGAATGTATGTGACCACATGTGGGATCAGAAATCATTGAGGGAGCAGGTGGAGATTGTTTTTGGAGAAATGTGCAGAGGAAATTGGGTATGAAATTGTTGACGGCTCAATGTTTTAATGGTAGCATAAACATTTGGAGACTTCTAGAGTCAGAATACCTGCTCCTGAAGTTTCAAAGAGGAAGTAGATCTCCTTTCCCTCATCCCCAAGGACACAAAAAACCTGAAGAAGCTTCAGAAGAGACCGAAAATCAATGGGCGATGATGTTGCAATCAACACAAACAGTCCACTGAACACTGGATGTGTCCATTATATTATCTCCGTCTCTTTTCCCTCTAACAGATGCATATAATCAGGAAATAGGAGAAGAAGAAGATAATGATGGGGATGACGAGGTGATAGATAGACTGATTTAGGGATAACAATTAGTGTCTAGGCAAGGTGTCACCGTAAAGGGTTGCTGTAATCGAGGCCACAACAATGCTCCACAATACCAAACCATGAGAAATGCAGCTGAGAGTAAATGAAATGCGTTGGGAGAGGCACACAAACAGAGCAAAATGTGTTCAAAGCTCCCGGGAGAAACTGGTTATTCGGCAGTGTGGAGAAGGGAGAACGGTTGAATTACTGAATTGTTTGCGCTTTTTTACTCGTCAAAAACCGTCAAAAATCATTGAGAGCATCGGAATGAACCCCGAAATATCAATGTTTCGGAATTGAAGTGTTTCAAACTTCGGCAGTTATTTTTGTTGTCGGGGAAAGTCAACAGTCATAAAGTACGTCATCGTATAACCGGAGTGTCGTACTAAAAGAGCGCATAAATCTCGAAAAGTTCAAAACTGAAACCACCCGTCGCCCCGCCACTTCCTGCCTCCTCAACGTCGCAATTCGCAGCCCATTTGGCCCGTCCCGACACGGTTTCCCTGTCTGCATCTCTCGATCCGCAACGTTCCCTTGTTTCGGAAAGTCGATAATTACAGAGGGGAGAAGGGCACGGCGGAACTGGATTCGGGGCTGTTTTGTGGTGGGGCGCAGAACGAAGAAAAATGGAAGAGAATTTGCAGGATGCCTCGTCGGTTTCCTCAATTACCAACATGTGTATACGCTGTTCGAGAACGACAAACACTTCTCGCACTTGGCTGACTTCGAGAGGGAAATGGCATACCGAACTGAAATGGTAAATGAGCTGAACGGGATAGAACATCCAGCGGAACACTGATTCAGGGACTCTACTACTCTTATTACAAGACCATCATCACTGCTCCTTCATTCCTGGAAGGAGTTCAGATGATCACAAAGGATACTGTAACAGAACACGGTCACGAGATAAACACTCTCAACAGATTCAACTTATACCCAGAAGTCATCTTGGCCTTTCTTTACCGCCCGTTCCGATCCTTTGCCAAGTCTGCAAATTGGCAAGTTGAGACATGTTGGCAAGTGAATCGAGGACAACTCCGTCCCGTCGAAAGCTGTGAAGGCATTGGCAATCCGCATTATTTCTATATCACGGGAGTATTTGTGGTAGCTGGAACAGTAGCTTCTTCCATATTCTACCTCGGAGTTCTTGTCTCTGACTCCATCTTCGGAGGTATTCTATCGGTACTCTGTTTTGCATTCAATCATGGAGAAGCCACGAGAGTTCAGTGGACCCCACCGCTTCGAGAGTCGTTTGCCTTTCCGTTTGTCATTGGTCATATTGCAGTTTTGACTTACGTTATCAAGTGAGTGTATCCTGTTGGTCATTGACCCTCTAACTTTTCAGACACTCTAAATCGGGCCCCTCCGTTCTTCTGTCCCTGACCTCTCTGGCCATTCCGTCCCTCCTCTTCTGGCAATTCTCCCAATTCGCCTTCTTCACCCAGATATGCTCAATCTTCGCAGTTTTCTCTCTGGATCTTGTCTCAATTTCCACTGCCAAAACAGTAATCCACTCACATTTCATCTCATTCTTCGTTAGTTTCATTTTGCTCTTCGGAAACGAGATGATGATCACTGCATTGTACTTCCCGAGTATTGTGGCATTGGCAGTGAGTTCCTGGTCATGAATACTTGTTCTAGATTGTAACGGTACCTTCCAGGCCATCGTCTACATGTCGCCTTTCTTCTCCCGAATTGATTTCCGTCCCGTCTACGTTCTCCTTCTCTCTCTGATCTTTGCCACTATCACCGTATCACTCAAAGTCGGACTCTCCAAAGGATTGGGAATTGAGGATGATGTATGTCCCTCCGGAAGTTCAGCTCTTACCCTAAGACGTTCAGGCACATATCTTCGACATCTTGAAGTCTAAATTCACAAGTTTCGCCAACTTCCACACCAGATTATACACTTGCTCCGCTGAATTTGACTTCATCCAATATTCCACTGTTGAGAAGCTGTCTGCTTCAATGCTCATCCCATTCTCCGTGATTTGCATTGGTCTATTCACTTTCTACTTTTTGAAAAACACTAATCTGTTGTGGAGGATCCAGAAGCAAGAGCAAGCTGAGAATGGAGAGGTAAGGAAAGTTATAATGGCTACAGTAACCCAACCTGTTTCAGATCCTGTACAACCTGGTCCAGATGGCAGTGTTCACTTCAATGGCCTTCATGATTATGCGTTTGAAATTGTTCATGACACCTCATCTATGCATTTCCGTGGCTCTTCTAGCCAACAGAAAACTTCTGGGAGGAGAGAAGATCTCTCAAGGCACACGGGTCTCCGTTCTTGTTGGACTCATTGCTGTGCTCGTTTTCAAAGGTATCTTACCTGCCTTACCTGTTCTAACGACCAATTCCATTAACTTTCAGGCATTCCCAACATCCAACAACAACTAAACATCAAGGGAGAGTACAGTAACCCAGATCAAGAGATGCTGTTTGAGTGGATCGAACATAGCACAAAGCAAGACGCAGTGTTTGCTGGAACCATGCCGGTGATGGCGAATGTGAAACTGACGACACTCCGGCCAATTGTCAACCATCCGCATTATGAGCATGTTGGAATACGGTAAGGATTCTCTGAAAATCAGTTATCAAGTTATGTGTTTTTCAGAGAACGAACTCTGAAAGTGTATTCTATGTTCAGTAAGAAACCCATTGAAGAGGTACACAGAACCATGAAGGAGATGGGAGTGAACTACTTCATCTTCCAATTGATGAACTGTTCAAATGATGAGAGGAGGTAAAGCAGCTCCACAATCTTCTGCGACTACGGCATCTTGTTTTCAGGCCGGAATGTGTGTACCGTGGAATGTGGGACGAGGAAGATCCGAAGAACAGTGGTCGAACTTCCCTATGTGATCTCTGGATCCTTGCAGCCAATGCGAAGGACAACACTCGGATAGCACCATTCAAGATCGTGTACAACCCGAATCGAAACTACATTGTTCTAAAAGTCTGATAGTTAACAACTGTGATCATCTAGTCTTCTCATGGATAGCGGGGGTTCTTCAGTCAGTATTTCCCTTTTTAGTAATTTATTTTTCTTGTTTTTCTTTGTTTTGGATCTAATAAACCGGTATGACTTCAAAAAGAATGCAACTTCCAGCTCTCCCTTCCCCGTTTTCCACCGACCACTGACCACTACACACTCGTAATAAACGCAACACACACACGACTCCGTCACGACCTTTGTCTCCCCTCCCAATCCGGCTAATTTCCTCTGAAACTCGACGAATTTCCTTCCGGTTCCGCCGTAATTCCACTCGGTTTTCTTGCTCATTTTCCCATGTGAAAAGCTGTAAAAATTGGTCCGAAAGGGGCGCAGAGGGGCTTTGCGACGAAATTAAAATGTGTTTTTGGACTCGCCCCCGTCTACGAATTTCTCTTCGTTCTTCTTCTCTGTTCATTATTTTTAAAGTTCTTTGTCTGCACTTTTAGATTGCTTCCAGGGATGCCACGTCATCGATTGTTTACCGCCCGTTATCTCCCTTTCAAATTGCTGAGACACAGTGGTTCCAGGACGGATCAAGGTAGGAAGGCAGCTCGGTGAAGTATCTTTCAGTTAATTTCAGGTGGCAGATCCGATTCGAGAGCTTTTGATCCAGAGATTGAAGTGGACATTCCGGCAATTGACGAAACAACCACAGGTGTGTTTCTGACACTTTTATAAAGTTCATGAAGGGGAATGTTTCCATTCTGCACGCCTTCAAGTTTTTGCTTTGGAATGTGTTCAACATTCTGAACAGTCTTGTCAGAAACGGACCCTGTAGATAAAACGAAAGTCCCTCCACTCACTTCCCCAACAATCTCCCATCCAGTTTGATACGAAAACTCGAAAAGCAACGGAACCCGTCTCTCGGAATAATATCATAGAATTTTGGCACATTGGCATCCCCTCGTGTCTGTTTTACACATCCATTGTAAATTCTCTGTCTGTCCCTCTGCGTTTCTCCATCTTCCGTGCTCTCTGACCTCCTTGTCAAATCGCAAAACGGTCCCCGGGGAAGGCGAAAGAAACCGGCCGGGGGCCGAGAAACTTCTCACTTTTGCTCGTCTGCCCCTCGACCCAGAACTCACGCACGAATCAAGATTTTGTAGTTTCTCGGTCCAGACTTATCATAATTCCATTTGAATTGGTACTGTATGATGTTGATTACTGAAGATACCCCTTCCTACCTGTTACTGTATCCACTCTTCTCTTTTTCCCTTCATTCCGGAGCCTCTTTCCCCTCCTGCCCATCCATCTACAGTAATCCGAATCGATCGATCACTGTCCTTCAAAGGATTACTTCTCGGCCTTTTTTCCGATGTCTACCCATTTTTCAAATAACTGGTCACAACAAAAAGAGCGGGAAAATTAGAAAAAAACGAGGAGAAAGTGGAAAAACAATTGAGTTGACTTCCCCTTTTCGCCGTTTCCAAACCGGCCTATTATACTCGAAACGGCTAAAATAATTAGACGAAAGCGTTATTTCGGAGCATCGTTAGCATAAATTGTGGTACTTTTTAAAAGGGACTGAATGCTGGGAACGATGCTCCGAAATAAGGTGAATGTGCCCATCATAAAAAGCATGGAACCGAATCAATTTCCGTACCTAATATCTTCCTTTCCGTTAACCCTTTATTTTATGATCCCTGGCTCTCCTACTTTATTTATTTCTCACTCAACTTCTGCTTTTTCTTATCTTCCTTTTGTTTTATAAACATTTTTTGTTTGATTGAAAACTTGTGAGATCCAAATCCTTGGTCCATCTGCAAAATTAGAGAGTTTTTAGTTTTTAAACAAAGCTTTTTCCTGGATTTTTTTGGGATTCAAAGGTCATTTTTCATTCGGAGCTACCCATTTTTCGAGAGAAAACTTCAGAGAAAAAGGGCGTTTCTTATCTGATTTTGACCTACTTTTTGAGGTTCTGAAGGGGGCAAAACAAGTGAAGGGTCACTAGAAATTTAAGCTTGAACCTGTTTCTAGATTCTAGACTAGAGCACGACTGCTCCATGGTACGATTTGCCCTTTCTCCAGCGGTTCTCCCTGAACTCATCCTCTGAATCTATGTTTCCTTTTGGAACTCTCCGTGATAAACTGCTCCTTTTTCTCCCTAAAGACCCTTCAAAGAGTTCGCCTTCCTCCACAAGAAAATCTGCATCGAATCGCAGAAACTACCAAGAATTTTCACGTAGAGAGCTCACAAGGGAAACACCGAAAAGGCGGCTCATTAATCTTGCCTAGTTCGCCCTTCTCCTCTCTTTTCCCCACTCCTTTTAGCTTTTTTATTTCAACTTTCCCCCATTTTGAAACTCTCAATTCTCCCGATAACTATCACAATTTACGGCCTCCACTGTCACATAAATCTCCAGTTAATTGGCGCCCGATGGCCTGACCAGCGATCATGTGTAGGCCCTTGCGGCCGCTTCCCGACATGCAGTCATGTCCGAGTGGTTAAGGAGATTGACTAGAAATCAATTGGGCTCTGCCCGCGTAGGTTCGAATCCTGCTGACTGCGCTAGCTTTTTTCCTTTTTGGCTCCTGAACAAAAGTTTTTTGCAGTAGCCGGAGGGAGTCAATCATCAAAATTGGCGACTCGGTGGTGTCCATCAGGCCCATCCACCCAGTTAATCAGTTTAGCGCGTCCAGTCTCGGGGTGACGGCTTAGAATAAAAAACGGAAGAAAACTTCTGGTGCTCTTTTTTGGTCGTCTGGGGCATCGCATTCTGTCATATTCTGTCATATTCAATTCGTTGCATCGAGTCCCGGTTTTGAATTTCTCGAAGCCCACTCGGATTACCTTACCTTTCCTTCTTCCTCCCCCACTCTCCTGTCTCCTTCTTTTCTTTTTCCTGCCTCTTGAATTGAACAATTCTTATTCCAGATGCCACGTCATCAGCGATGACGTCGTCTCGAGGATATCACAGAGTGGATTCGAGTGATGTGGGAAGTCTCATGGAAGAGGAAGGCGACAATCCACACGAAGCACTGCTTCATCGCAATACCGACGACTATGGTAAGAAAGTTTGGACTGGGGTTTTCAAAAAGTTCACTAATGGAATTGGTATCAGATTGGAAACGTTCTCTAGATAATTTCTTCAGTTAATAACTTTTTGATATCATCCACCATTCCCGAGATACACCTCACTAATCTGCAGCCTCCACCTACCACCACGTTGGCGTCGAGTACGACAGTTATGAAGAGTTGGAACGACACGAAATGGACGACCACGTGGCGGAGATTCCGGAAGGATTTCACAGAAGACAGAGGAGGGTGAGTGGAGAGAGAATGGAGAAGATGGATGGGTGTGTTTTGTGTGTGGATGGCATGGTTTTTGAGTGATGATTATGATGATCATGGCTTCTTTTCGAATGACTTTCAAACTTTGCATGGGTTTCTGAACATGGGATGCAGTAAGGTATAACTTTGAGCATCTACAATCAAGTGAGTCGTTTCTCCGACTCTTCCAAACCATCCAGAATCCTCCAATCTGCCATCAAAAGTACGTCTTCCACGTCTCTCCCACATACTACATCAGTCGGCAAAACGTCTGTGCCGTCAAACAAAAAGTGACCAAAACTGCTCCAAAACGAAACTTTTTCGTGTCCGGAGCCGAAACGGGTTCTTCCGCTGATAGGCTGTCCATCAAAAATGAGAGTCCGACAAGTTTTGCGAAAAAAATTTGCCGTCGGAAAAAGAATTTGGTGGTGTGAGTGTGTTTGCGGAATTGTTCTAGTTGCACTCGTATTCCGCACATACATACTTCCACTGCCCGAGTTCTCACTTGTTTTCTTTCTTTCCGTCTTTTGATACTTCCGTCTTGAATCGTCTGGAATTCTGCCAATTTCCCCTCACTTTTTGACACTTTCCAGTTGTTTTTCATGGAATTTCTCGGCATATCCAAGTTTTTTCTCAACGATAAAAATGGGAATACGGTAGAGGAGCAGGATGAGGTGATGTGTGAAGATGTGGTTTTTGATGTGGCGATGGAGGAAGAGTTGAGAGTTAGAAGACCACCGAAGCTGAGGAGACCGGTAATCAGAAATAGAACTATGAAAAGAGAGCATGTCCCTTCATACTTTCCCCCGTTTTCTGCATGAATTCCGCCCTTTTCAGGAGGCTCTATTCGGAGAAGAAGTGACCCGAGCGGGTCTCGGAAGGGCCGAGTATTACGAGGACAGTCATCTGATACACAGTTGCGAGAAGGTTTGTCTTTCTGTTTTCCTGTTTTTGGGACCTTCTGTACAATGGAGCGCACTTGCTCTATTCTAGAAATCGGAAGATTTCGAACCGGTGTGCAAGTGTCGTAAGAAACGAAAGAAAACGGCGAAAGTGTACATTGATAACGAGCAAGTTGATATTGAAATGGACCTGGAGATCAGTTTGATTTCTGCGTTTGCAGTGAGTTAGAACAGCATGTACAAATTTCCTGATTGTTTGGCTATGTTTCCCCTTTTCCCTTTTCTTTATAACCCATACTAACATGACGACACTCCAGAATAACGGCGAAGATTCGTTGACAGTTTTCAACTTTCTGTTTTCAGAGTGGCCATGAAGACATTGATGATGAGAGTGACGATGAGACGAAGGATGAAGATGAGGAAGAAGAGGAGACTGGCATACGGAAAGTAATACTCTTTCCAGTTCCAGTTACTAACTAACAATTTCATTTCAGTTCGCAAAACTAGTACTCCCTCACGTGGGTCTTGTGCTCCTTACGTGTACCTACACAGTCATCGGAGCATTGATATTCTACAGCGTCGAGCAGCCCCATGAACAGATGATGAAGGAACAACAGGTACGTGCAAGATGGTTTTGTAGCTTGGTCAAGACCATTTCTTCTCTGAATAAACGTCACTTGGAGGTCGAACCCCTGCAACCAGTCCCGTTCCTTATCATTTCCTTATCACTCCATGACTCATATCAGTCTCTCTTTCTGACCTCCTGGATTATTTGCCGAATCCTGTTCCTCCCTGCTTTATTCGGCATCAAAATTCTGTTATTATTCGTCAAAGATGTTGATTTCAAAAGTATAAGTGGGTCATTCGAAGAACGGAAAAGTTCGAAAAACAAGGAGAAGGGGGCGGAGTTGATGACGACTGAAAACATGTTGCAAAAGGACAGAGTGGGTGGGGGAAAGTGACAGAGATGACACACTTGGAGGGCAGTTGGGAAGGAAAAGAGTGGCATGATCCGTGACTTTGTTTTGAGGATGCAGAAGTGTGAGAGTCACTGTGCACTCTAGTATTGTTTACAGTATCTGAAAAGTTGGTGATTGTGGCCTTGTCATTTTGATTAGAGGGAGTTCTGCCTATAATGAGAGAAAGAGAGAACAGGACCAACTCTTTTGGTTCTGAGAATCATGCAGATGTACTTTGCAATCAATGTAGTAGAAACTGTTGAATGCTCAAATATTCATTAACACAATAAAATAATCACACACGATATGAAATCGGTCAAGTCGGATCGAAGATATCTTCTACTTTCCATAGTATCCATTGTATCCGTATCCTTGATTGTATCCACCGTAATATCCGTTGTTGTAACCGTAGTCACAGTCGTAATAGTTGTTGTAGCCACTGGTGAATGATGGGAACAGGAATCTAAAAGATGGAACACCTTGAAGACAAGTTCGAAGAGCCAACTTACCCCTGAACTTGAAGAACAGCCAAGAAGGCGAAGACGAAGAGGATTTGGAAGTTGAATTGGCTCATTTTCAGTTTTAGATTCTTCAGTAGAAAAAACACGGGACTTTGGATGCTAAGCTGAGTATCAAATGTTGAATTTGATGCTTTCTCAGTCCCTCGACACCATTTTTATACCACTGAACTCGTTGTTTTTTAGTGTCCATTTGGCGATTATCCGTCCAGGAAGTTTGCATTCTCAGGGTCAACTTACATATTTTCTGTATATTGATTACCGAATTTGGAAGAAGTTTGATCAGAAAAGGGCGGGATCGGGGAGATGTTTGACGAAAAATGGGCATCCGGAGATCAGAAGAACGGGAGTTTAGAGACTGAAGAGGAAGAGGTCATTTGGGTGGAAAGGGAAGATGATGGTGATAAAAGATTGTCATGGGTTCTGCAGAAAAGGTCAAGAATAGATCAAGTATAGGTCAGAGGGTTGAGATATCGTCATAAAGGGGTTACGGTAGTGATCAAAGTTTGGGGTTGCTTCGTGGCTACCTCTTGATCTTGGCTGAATCTTTAACGGAAACCAAAGGAAATCTTACTGGAAACTCTGAATAAGCCTTTGTTTCTCTTTTCTATTCCATTTCCCCTTTTCCACTCTCCCAATTTCGCAATCGTCAGCCCATTATTCTTCCCAAAATCTGTCGATTCGGTTGCCAAAAGTGGCACTTTCACCCGCCGCTTGCCTCGGAACACATCCATTTCGCCGTCCTCTCATCTGAATACACATCCATAAATCGGCCCCTTCCACTCACCATCTGGCCCATTTTCTTGCCGAAATTGACGTGGCAGATGGCATTTCCCCCGTTTCCCCGCCCCTCTTTATTCGGCCCATTTTCCATTTTCCGTCCAGAAGCAGACAGGTGCTTTTCGCCTTTTTCGAGAGCTGCGCATGACGGGTTTAGTCGGTGGACTGCGGGTTTTATTCTGATTTTTGAGCATGTTTGATCTAAATTTTTTGATAGGAAACACTGTTGCGAAACAAACTTCATTCAAACATTCATTTTCTCATTTATCTTCCCCACATTCCATAATTATATCCGGGATACGCAGCAGCTCCGTAGGCACCGTATCCGGCGGCAGTCGGCCACATTCCCGCTCCATAATAACTTCCTGCCCCTCCATAAGGCATGTAGTACTGTCGTTTCACACGTATCTCACTACAAATTAGATGTAACTGCCTGAATGGTTAACAGTAACTCTCACCTGTATACAAATGTCAAAAAGACAAAGATGACTGATAGTAAAAGTGGTAGTCGCAACATTCAGCAGTTGTGGAGTTTTGAGTTGAAGTATCGGGTAGAACTCTTTTTATACTGTCATCCATCACAAAATACACTCTGAAAAACACTTGAGAGGACATGAATGTGTTGTCTTCTAGAATGTTCCTCTTCCAATTCGTCATCCATAATTTCTGATGTTTTTGTTCTTTGCAGTTGAAGTTGATCTACTCTCGACAGAATGAGTTCGTCGACGATTTGATTCGTCTGGCGGCTGGCAATGAGACACGTGAGTTTCGTTTCAAAGACCCATGAGACCAAGAAGTTTCAGGACGATACGACTGGGAGATACTGGCTGAGAGGCATATGCACAACATGTCAGATCAATTGTTCGTCGCTTTCGAGAAGTACTTTTTGACTAGTAATGAGGTGAGTCTGATGTCTCTCTCATTCCCACCGTAGTCCGACTCCAATCCTCTCTTTTCCTTAACCAGAAGATTAATCACATCCCCTTCCTCCCTTTTCCCCATTTCCTTCTCCATCCCAAAATCGAACCCCTCTCCCCACATCCAGAACGAACAAGACAGATCACCGCCCGTTGTCTTCCCTCCTGGAAAACAAAAAAGTCCCTTGTGACTGGGCAAACAATCGGATATCTCAGCTGTTCCCGCGGGACGAGAAGAAAAATGATAGGGAGGGAAGGGGAGGCGATGGACGGACACAAGGACCACTTGCCACTCGCGCTTTTTTCTTTGAGACACACCAGCCGCCTTGTTTTTTGAAGCCAAAGTTTTCTTTTGAAGATAAAACGTTGACTTCGCTCATTCAGAGATACTTGATCCTTATATTGCCATGGTCCGATCCTAATTGCTCTTTTCAGGTAAAAAAGAACGCAGCAGCAGAGACGTGGACGTTCTCCTCGTCCATCTTCTTCGCCGTCACAGTTGTTACCACCATCGGATACGGAAACCCGGTACCGGTGACAAATGTCGGACGGATATGGTGCATCCTGTTCTCGCTGCTCGGAATACCTCTCACACTTGTCACCATCGCAGACTTGGGTATGTGAACGGGGAAATATTAGGAAATCTATAAGTGGAGGGCCTTTGTATGATCTATAAATAATTAGAAGAGGTTCTGAATACAATCTATTTGCAGGTAAATTCCTATCAGAGCATCTCATCTGGCTCTACAGCAAGTACCTCATGCTCAAGTACCGATTCTTTTCCCGGCATCGAAAGGAACGAAGAGAACATGTATGCGAGCATTGTCATAGTCATGGAATGGGTCACGACATGCAGTTGATTGAGGATAAACGGTAAGATTAACTAGTTCTGCTTACTGTAACACTGTTCCTTCCAGGATCCCCGCTCTCCTGGTCCTTGGCATCCTCATCATCTACACTGCTCTCGGCGGAGTGCTCATGTCCAAACTGGAGCCCTGGTCGTTCTTCACCTCCTTCTACTGGTCATTCATCACAATGACCACTGTCGGGTTCGGAGATTTGATGCCGAGGAGGGATGGATACATGTACATTATTCTTCTTTATATCATTTTGGGTAAGAGTTTATTGGTGACAAGACTGAGATAAGAGGGTTTTAGGTCTGGCAATAACAACAATGTGTATCGACTTGGTCGGAGTGCAGTACATCAGAAAGATCCATTACTTCGGAAGGAAGATCCAAGATGCGAGGTCCGCGTTGGCTGTGGTTGGAGGAAAGGTGAGAGCTAGTCGGTTGCCTCTTCACAAGTACCCTGTCCCATTTCCAGGTGGTTCTTGTCTCGGAACTCTACGCGAATCTCATGCAAAAACGAGCCCGTAACATGTCCCGAGAAGCATTTATCGTGGAGAACCTGTACGTGTCGAAGCACATAATTCCATTCATTCCGACGGAGATCCGAAGTTTCCGATACATCGATCAGAACCCCGACACGGGAACCATCTCCACTTCTTCGTCTGCAATGGACATGCAGAGTTGTCGGTTCTGTCACTCGAGATATTCACTGAACAGAGCATTCAAATAGGAGTACTGTAGCCACCAAAGTCCATTTCTAGTCATCCTTTCCATTGTTTTTCTGCCATTTCCTCTTTTTCTTTCTTCCCCAAAAATCACCGCCCTTTCCCTGAAAACGGGTTAGAAATGGCGCTTTTCCCCAATATTTTGTATCATTCTTTTTCGATTTCTCTCCTTTTCGAAACTTCCAATGTCACCATCATCCAGACGGACTGCTCCTTCGAATTCCCTCGGAATCCGTTCCTTTCTTCAGAATTGTTTGAACAGCCCGTACGGACTCCATATCTTTTCAATTCCATCCACCGACATTCCAGTTTTTCTAGTCATTTTTCTATAAATGTTTGATATTTTCATACTTTTTAAACTTTTCAAAACAAAGAAATAACAAGAAATTCGCCTACAAGTTGATCTAATTCCTACACAAAAAAGGGAAAACAAGGGAAAGATTCAAAGTTCTGGGGGAAAAAAGGGCACCGTAATCAGGAAATTTCGACTAAAATTGGGGATTTTCAAACAAAAAAAGCAAACAAGAGGGGAAATTAAAGAAAACACTACAGGAAATCTATAAAGAATCAGGATTCAGCAGTTTTCTTCTCTTCTTTTTCGCTCGTTTCTTCAGTCTTCGGCTCTTCTTTTTCTTCCTTTTTAGCTGAAAAACAATCGAATTACGAACGGAAAAATCATGAGTTTGAAGTTTTTCTAGATTACCCAAAGATTTTCCGTTTGATTTTCCCAAAGAATCCCTCATTTTCTGCATTTTCATCAATTGTTTCCGCCGTTTCGGCCACCGGTTCACTGCTTTTTCTTTGCGATTCTGATGCACCTATAAATTGGAATTTGGAGTCATTAGAGTTGGAAAGTCGAGAATTTACAGATGCATCAGAGTGCAAAGAAACACTTTTTCAAACGACTAGAACTCACGTTGATCCTGTTCCATCTTGTTCTCTGCCGTCTTCTCCGTTTCCTTCAGTTGTTGCTTCTCCTCGGTCTCTTTTTCCAACCCCTTGATGGTTCCATCCTTCAACTGTTCCGTCGCCGCCCATGCCAACATGATCGCCTTCTGATCCGCCGTCAGATACTTCGGAACCGTGACTTTGATGTGCATGTACTGGTCTCCGTGGCCCACCGCACGCAGCCGTTTCACTCCCTTTCCAGTCAACCGCATCTTCGTGTGACTTCCTGTTCCTGCCGGAATGTGCACGTACGTGTCTTCGTAGACTCCGGGAACCTTGACAGTTCCACCGAGCACCGCTTGCGCCAGGGAGATCTCCACGTCACAGTGAATATCATCCTTCTCACGACGGAACTTTAGAGATGGAGCCACATTGAACCGAACGAAAAGTTGAGTCTTGCCCATTGGGAACTTGAAACTGTCTCCATTGTCGGTTCCAGCCGGCACTTTGATCGTTATTTGACGATTTTGCACTGTCTGACCTCTTCCTTCACACTCTTTGCAGGGATTCTGAAGGAACGTTCATTGAATACGACGAGAGAGCCTCCAAACGAACCTTGTTGTACTGTCCACTTCCCATGCACCGATTGCACGATGTATGGTAGAAGAATCCTCCTTGGAGACGTTGCGAGACTTGTCCGCTTCCATTACAGTAAGGACACGACGTCTTCTTGTATCCTGGCTCTACTTGAGTTCCGTGACACTTCAAACAGTCTTCCACCACATTCACGTACACATTCTTTTGTGCTCCCCGAACGGCTTCTTCGAACGAAATGTCCATAACTCTCTCTTGAGCAGCTGAGTGGCCGAAAGCGCTTTGGGCAAAGTTGTCAAAATTGAAACCACCCTGAAAACACTGGATTATGCATTTTCATAATCTCAAGCAAGACGCACCATTCCACCGCCAGCTCCTCCACCGAACGCCCTCCTGAAGATCTCATTGACGTCGACGTTTCCATGGTGGAATCCTCCATGACCGCCTCTTCCAGCTCCTCCGCCCATTGGTCCGCCAGTACTTCCATAATCATCGTACTCTTTTCTTTTCGTGTCATCTGACAGCACCTGAAACGGAAAATTTGTAAAAATGACCGATTCTCTAGAAGTTCACCTCGTATGCTTCTGAAATCTCCTGAAATTTCGTTTGTGCTTCTTTTGTTTTGTTTACATCCGGATGGTACTTTTTGGCAAGCTGAAGAACTTTACTTAAATCCAAAATTCTAACGAAAATCATCAAATTTACCTGGAAATACGCCTTCTTGATGGATTTTGCATCAGCTTTCTTGTCAATGCCCAGAGTTTTGTAGTAGTCCTCCTTGCTTAACGAACTCGATGTATGGAATTGAGCTACAACACGTTATCTATAAGAAACTACAAGAATATGCAAGAAAACTCACCATTTTGCAGGGGTCTCGTCGCTGAAGTGGTCGGGGTCGAAACTTGGGCAATAAACGGCGCCGATCGATAAATGTGGCCACACGTGCGGTTTAAAGCAAACATTTCGAGTACCCTGAAACCGAATTTACATGTAAAATTTCTTAAAAAGCATGGGAAAGCGGAGAAAATTGCAATTCTTCGCAGGGAAATAAAAAAATAAATGAAAAAAGTGCAACTCTGCAAACACCACCACGTCAATCTGCGGACTTGAGGGAACTTTGAAATTTGTTTTTCTGCAGATCTGTTTTTCAAGAGCTTTCCCGAAGTTTGTCTCAATATTTCTCCTGATTCGAAAAAATGCTGACATTCAACGATAACAAAGCCGGAATGGCCGGTCTGGACAAAGAGAAAATCACAAAAGTTATCGAAGAGAACACATCGGCCAGCTACTCGACATTCTCCAAGAAGCAGCAGTCGAGGATTGAGGAGAAAGTGTTGGAAATCAAGAATCGACTGGAGAAAGCAACAAGGGAAGAAAGACAACGGGCAGGGAACTTGGTAAGGCCCAGACTATCAAAACATCGAGCTTTCTGATTTTCCAGATGGACACAATGGAAACGAAACTGGAAGCGTGTCGAGACTTGAGCAGAGATTGTGTCTGTATCGATATGGATGCGTACTTTGCTGCAGTTGAGATGAGAGACAATCCAGCATTGAGAACGGTTCCAATGGCAGTGGGAACTGCGGCCATGTTGGTGAGAAGACAAAGTCCCGATTCAAAACTAGACCTCATTGCAGAGCACCTCGAATTATCTTGCTCGCCGTTTTGGAGTCCGTGCCGCAATGCCCGGTTTTATTGCACGAAAGCTTTGTCCGAGTCTGGTTCTCGTAAATGGAAACTACCCACAATACTCCAAAATCAGCAAGAAGTTCTCCCAAGTGTTCATCGAATACGACCCGGATATCTCCATGATGTCACTGGACGAGGCTTATATAGATGTGACAGATTATGTGGCGTCGAGAACTGAGAATAGTGAGTTTTTCCCCATTTCTGAATCAAAATTTTATCTGAACTTGTTCTAGGAACACTGGAACGTCGTCGGTATGGAGGAGAGTGCCCATGTTGGCTTCCGAGAATCGAAGAGCCCATGGAAACCTTGAAAGTCGAAGAGAAATCTTGTAAAAAGTGCTCAAAGACTCGGAAAGTGTACATTGACGAAGTAGAATTTGGAGTCGGAAGAGAGGAGGTCAGTAGGTGTGTTTCATAGCCAACAAATCCTACCAGCTGGCCTTCAGGTGGTTCGAGAAATGCGGTTCCGAGTTGAGCAGCTCACCGGATTGACTTGTTCTGCGGGAATCGCCGCCAACTTTATGCTCGCCAAGATTTGCTCAGATTTCAATAAGCCGAATGGACAGTTTGTGCTTCAGAACGACAGAGAAGTCATCTTGGAGTTTCTAAAAGATCTTCCGATCCGGAAAGTGAGTACTGTACATCTACAGTATCCCGAAAGTTATTTTTCAGGTTGGTGGAATCGGTCGTGTATCAGAAGCTCATCTTCAATCGATGGACATCCGAACCGTTGGTGACATGCTGCTCCGGAGGTCTCTCTTCCCACTCTGTTTCTCCCCACTTGCCCAGGAATCGCTTCTCCGTACAGCTCTTGGCCTTCCTGGAAGACCTTCTGCATCGGATCCACGCCGAAAAAGTATCTCCGTGGAAAGGACATTCTCTCCGACTTCTGACTTCTCAATTCTCTGCGAAGAGCATCTGGAGATTTGCAGAATGCTGGAAGAAGACGTTCGAAAAATCAGACTCATCGGCGCTCGAACCATCACATTGAAGCTGAAACTGGCGTCGTTCGACGTTTTGACAAGGTCTCTGACTCCTCCAGAAGTGATCACGACGCTCGAAGACATTCAGAAGTACTCGATGGAGTTGTTGGTGAAGGAAAAAGGACAAGAGATTAGGTTGCTGGGAGTTCGCTTGTCACACTTGGTGTTTGACGAAGAGAAGAAGATAAAGACTGTAAGTATCATCGAAGTCCTACCGTTCATCATTCAGTTCCAGATTGCCGACTTCTGGAACGACAAGAAGTTGAAGCCAACTGACGATACTGACGACGACGATCTGATCATGGAGACCCGGCCATGCCCGATTTGCGGAGAAGGCGTCGAGAATCAGTTGGAATCCATGAATCGACACGTGGATGCTTGTATTCAGAAGATTCAAGGAGAAGAAGCCCCGGAATTGATCTGTATATCAGTGTCAACTGCTCCGAAGACCGTGTCAAACAAAAGGAAACTCCCGGAAAAGTCTTCGAAGAAAGGAGTGAAAGCCAAGAAAGTAGCCACAATTGACTCATTTTGGAAGAAAAAATAAGACGAACTAACTGAAACTTGTACTAATTTGAACATATCCCTGTGTATTGTGATCCGATCCCGCTGAATGAATAACTCTTTCTCTTCTTCCTCTCTTCCCATTCCCAGTCCGACACCCATTTCTTCTTATCTTCTGAAAATCAGTTTCAACGTTGAAATCGGTACGTTTTCACGGTTGGGGGCGAATGTCGCAGGCCGATTTCCAATTAATTGTTTGCGGCAAATTGCATTGAAAATTGGCCGATTCGCTTTCGCGCGCCGAGTCAATCAACTCGGATCTGCCGCCTCAATCTCGCATTTGACACAATTAAAATACCTCGATTCGTCGCCTTTTCGGCATTTCTCATCAGATTTTTATCTCGGTCCCATCTCTTTGTGTCTCTCGGCTTCACGTGTTCTATCGATGGAGATGATTGATGAGTTCGGAAAGAAGATGTGCTCATGGAGGAACAGACGGCAACAGGTTACACAACGTTTACACGGAGCATTATGAATAGCCGGATGTGACCTTTCCGAGGAGGATTAGCATGGATAAACAGGAGAAGACAGTGATGGAAGGGGGAACAGTTCCGGGAAGTTGTGGGTGATCTCAGAGATGATTCAGGATGAAGCTTTTCGTCGTATGCGCCATGTTTTCTTGAATAGATCAACGGACTGAGTCTAGACTATTCGGTAAAAAGATAGAATGAACATGACGATGTTCTCTGCCATTCGCAAACTTCGAAGCAACGCGATCCTCGAAGAAGCTCCTACCAGCACACGAAGAAAGCTCGGTTGCTGATTCGGTTGTTTCCCGGTCAACGACCCGTCTGGCTGTTCAAAATGATTGACACATTTCTGTTTGCTCTGGGGATATATGTATCATGATTACTGTAGTAGCTACCGGAACACACAGGATAGGATACGAGGAATGTTTGGCAACATGCAAATGGGCACTCCAAGTTTGAAATATCTTTTCCTCGCAAAGAATGAACAAAGTTGTTCTGGACCCTTGTCGCAAGGTCCATGCCCTCTCGATTCCTTCCGATTATCTCTCTTCGATCATGTCCGTTTTCTCGACCGGGTGATGATGAATAACGGTTATGTCATTCAGTGAGTTGCGCAACGCCTCGCCCCCCGTTCACCCTTATTTATTGGCACAACATTGACTGTTTTATGTTTACAGCCACTCACGATCATCTGGCCTGATGAGCTGAATGATGCGCGAAAAGATGAGACATTTGAGGGCACGGATGAGTGGTATATGACAGGGTTATCAGCAAAGTGTCATTTGGATACAGTAATCTCTAGATGAATACCAGAGAATAATCTGCAGAAGATGACTGCATCGTTAACTTTCTGCTACCTTGCCACCCAGTCCATACCAAGACTAGTAAAAGTACCGTACCCATTTCACACCTCCTTCTCTTTCCTTACTCCATCAAAACTAATTAAGGCACAAGTCACCCTTCTCCTCATTTTCCCTCATTGCCTGAGTGTGTTGAAAATTGACAGACGGCCAGAGAAAATGAGAAACTTGGAGACGCAGTGCCTCCAGATGATATCTTGAAGCGCCCGCGCGGGGCTCGACACGTCTGTGTCTCTTCTCGCGCCATGTTCTCTGTTTGTGTACTGTTGAAATGAGGGAAGGAGAAGAGACGGGCCAATTTCAGATGACAATCTACTCTTCTTTCCTTTCTTTTTTGATGAGACAACACCGTCCCGCGCTTTTTTGTGTTTTATTTTACCGCGTTTTCTCATTTTCTCGTTTTCTACTTGGTCAGTGAGTTAACTGGCTCTATCCCACCTGTATCACTCCAACTGATAACGTCCTCATGTACCACCTATTCCCCATTACATGTTCAACTTCTCGGGATACTGCTTCTTCTAACAGTCAGTGATGACTGACTCAAAATACACTGGGCTCCGTAGGTTGCGAAACTCTTGTTCCCTGTTTCCCCTTCTCTCTCTATCCCGCCACTTCTTCGACTAATTGAGCGTGTCACGATGACGGCGGCACAGAATGAGCCAAGATGCGTTGACTGCTCTAAAATTAAAATTGGTGCGGGGCCCGTGAGCTCGCAATTTGACATCGAGCCCATCAACTCGATTTGATGCGCGGCTCCGATTACTTTTACAAGTTTGTCTTGGAGATGTCAAACCGCGCGCCGCCGTCCGTAATTAGGTGTGAAAGGGGCGAAGTGGGCGGGGCTTGATTGGCGGGGACCGATTAGACCGTCCCGCCCATCTGAGAAGGTGTTTCGGATGGCATATCGGTTGCTATGAGTTCTATGTTTTTGAGCACTTGATTAGGCTTATCATTTTCATCATACTTTGTTTTTCAATCTCATGTTTTGCAACCATCCTTGATTCTTTCTCAACACTTCTTTGTTTCATTATTGGTTTTACTTTTCCAGCTCCACCACAATGATCTTAAAGTTCGGAATTGACCAGATCCTGTCTCCTCATTTCGGTGCTTCTCCCATCTCTTCCCCTGCCAGTTCCCCGTCAAGTCTCTCTCCGAACTTTGCCTCTCCAGTCAGTGCCAACTCGGCGAATCCCAACCCGAACCTTTTCCCCTCGTGGGTATTCTGTACAAGGTACTCGGATCGCCCGTCTTCAGGTTTGTACAGTAGTCCGTATTCATGTGGAACTTTTGTTGCAGGACCGAGAAACCGAAAGCCTCGGAAGAGAGAGTCAACTGGAAGCAGTGGAAGTGGAAGCTCTGAAGAAGAGAAACGACCGAGGACTGCTTTCACACCAGACCAACTCGACAAACTCATGCAGCAGTTCCATGATAACCGGTATCAAACCAACCTTTTACAGAATCTTACATCCCCCTTTTCCAGATACCTAACAGAAAAAAGACGTCAAGAACTTGCCCACGAGCTGGGTCTCAATGAGTCGCAAATCAAAATATGGTTCCAGGTGAGTCGCGTAACAAAAACAAGATTTGTCACTCTGATAACACGGTTTCCCGACAAAGGGACCCTTGTAATTGAGGGTGTCAGTGGACAGATTAGCGGCAGATGAGGAGGTGCATAACAGGGGAAAAAGATGACAAGGTCGGGGCAGAGGGTTGTAAAAGTGTATGTTGATAGGGCGATGATAGGAGAGAGTACTGTGGCACTCTTGTTCATTGGGTGTCACAACATCTATGCGCCCTCTGTAAGAGCTTCTGCATCTGTATCTTTGGTTTATACCATTTCTGAAAGTTTCTGAATCTCTGACACTTTCGACACACCTGTCCCTACACTAACCATGTGATTGATGTTCGAAAAGCGCGAAAAATTCAAATTCACGTCTTCTGGGCGGCGCGAAAGAACATCGGAACTCCCCGAATGTTTGTCTTTGTCACGCCTGACAGTGATTGATTACGGCCTTTGCCTACAGTAGGACACCGAACTGGAATGCGCCATTCGTCCGTCGCCCCGTCCAGTTCAAACGGTTTCACCTTGACGAATAAGTTTGAACACTTTCGAGTTTCAGACCCTTACTCGAAGATGAGTTTCCGAGATAATGTCGGATCGAATTAGAGACTGAGAGGCCGTGGAATGGTCAGGCTAATGACATGGTTGTTGGGCTGATTTATTAGGTTATGGACAGAATGCCGACGCAATAACTAATTGTAGGGATGCGTTATCTGATAGGGAAAGACAAGGGACCCTTGGGTGACACTTCGGGACCTTGTTCGGTGGAGATATCTCGCAGGAGAGGGTTGACTGCAGAGTGGGAAACAGAAAGAATAAGTTGAGTAGGGATTGGGTGTGAAGAACCGACGTTTGTAAGACTCAGACATAGTTGTTTAGATCATTTCTGTAGGTCACTGCTTCCTTTCAAAATGTTCATTTTCCAATACCTTTCCAAGTGTCTGCCGTTTCACCCGAATACCCTGCGAGTTCCTCTGCCCAAAATTCAAATGTTCGAAATTCGGTGCCATAAACCGTCGTCAACGGCCACATCGCATCTCGATCGTAATCTTGTCGCGTGCTGCCCGTCTTTTCGCTTTGTTTCAAGACATGAAATCACCTTAAAAAAACGTGTTTGACAGATTGACACGGCGACTAATTACCATTTGACGGCGCGGGGGATTTTGAAATGTTTGAATAGAAACAACCAGCTTTCAGTGGCAAATTTAAACTTTGAAATGTTTCAGAACAAGAGAGCAAAGCAAAAGAAAGCAGCTGGAGATAGATCGAAGTCACAGCCGCACGCCTCGATGAACTTTCAGATGATGGCACAGTTGGCACAGAGTCAAGCAAGGATTTGAGATTTTCCTGGCTGTTTTGAATGTTCCCGGTTGTCTTTTAGTTTAAAATGTTAGTGATAGTTGTTACAGTACCCCTCATTGTTATTGTCATTCCCCTCTGATCTTTTCCCCCAATTACCTCAAATGTTCCCCTCTTCCAAAAGCTTCCACGAGTTTTGTGATTTCAATGATGATGATAAACATGACCTTTTTGATTCTTTTTGTATATTTGTTTGGTTTTCTATCTGATTTTCAACGCATCATTGTCAGATCTCTCAAATAAAACACTTCGAAATCAGATCTACAGTATCCAATCTCCAGAATTCATGTGAAATTTGGCAAAAAATTTGGAACGCTTCACGAATTTGCGTGTCATCCTTGCGCAGGGGCCATGCTAATCTTCTCTGTATTGTTCCAATTTTAGTATATGTTCTCGGAAGAACGATATTGTCTACTAACGGTTCGGTTATATAGGGCCACCCTCCCTAGTGACCGACATCTCACGGGTTCCGACCAGTGACTCTCCACAAATCGCCGAAAAACAGTCAGCTCTCACATCCATGCTCCACAAACTCGATCTAGAGTCGTTTGATCTGGCCACTACATCGATCAGTTTCGCGAAAACTCAACAGTTATGGGTCAGCTCTCAACAAGCTAAGCTGAATCACGCGTCACCGGAGGAAGAGGATATCGGCGAGTTGAAACTTGTTGGTGATCAAGAGAAGGATACGGAGAGTTTGCAAAAGGACGAGAAAGATGATGAAAAAAAGGAGAAAAGCAAGAAGGAGAAGAGCAAGAAGGAGAAGAGCAACAAGGAGAAGGAGGTTGGAAAAGAGGAAAAAGGAAAATTCAAAGACTTTGACTGAATTCAACTGACTTTTACTTTTTGGGTGAAAACTGCGAGAATTCACAAAAACATCACAGAATCGAGTGAGTATAGAAACAAACAGCAGGGCGCTTTCCAACAAAAAATGAACTGACCAGCGCTGAAGCCAACTAAAACGAGAATCACTAGGTTTCTTAATGTGAAACAAGAGAAAAATCATGAGTTTGTTCAAAAATTGCAAAAAATGACCAAATAAGCAAAACAAGTCACGAATTTACAGGCAACCCCGAGTGCTCTTCGAGACAAGTTGTCGCGCTACTGTCAGACCTGTATCATAAGCGAGTGAGTATAAAGACAGATAAGGCGAGTAGGGCGCTTTCTCTGATTGGCGCGGATTCTAATCTGTTGTGAAGTACATCTCGTGCAAGAGCTAAACGGTGTTTACTTTACTTTTTTGGGGAAAAACTGCGAGAATTCACAAAAACATCACAGAAAATTGCGAATTTACAGAAGGAAACTTCCAAATCGTCAAACGAGACACTCCGGCCGACCAGTTGCCCTGTGAATGCCGACGAACTTAGAGTTGCGCTTGGCGGAAACAACTGGCAAGTAGACACGGAGACTCCAAGCACCCCACGAACTGCGAACACGACGGCCGCCACCTCCTCGACAGCATCATCCGGCAATTCTACCTTGTCGCCAATGGTGAGACACCGGCCACGGTGATGAATCCTTGTCGACGGAGTTGTACACGAATCCGCTGCTGAGCTGATAATGCACCACGCGTACTGGGGAACTGACGAGTGTCCTCGAACTGTCCTCTCGATAACTCTCGTCCTTTTCGGAATACAGGTCGAAGCCCAATTATTCATGTCTTTACTTGTCTTTCTTTCATCTTTATTCTTCTTTCCTTTCATCTTTCAGGGAGTTTTGCGTTTACCGAATCTCTCGGAGAGGGAGTCGGTTCTTGGTCATTGGTTTGCTCTTTCGAGCGATAATTGTCCTTCCGAGTCTGGGGAAATAGGATTTTCCCCGATTCGCAACAAGTTGGACACACACCGAAAAACCGTTTTACTAGGATCAGTTGAAGAAACAGATCGAGAGAATGAACACGGTGCATCGGAAACCGAAGAAGATGAGCGGAGTGGACGAGGCGGCGAAGATCTGGACACCGGAGAAGCAGATGGAACATGAATTGACTCGCAACCGGATGAAGACTCTGCTCCGTCGCAAGAAGGCCGCTCCGATCCTTTCCGGGACCCCTGCGGAGTCGGAACCCGACTCGGTGCAGACGTGAGTCAATTTCGTCATGATTTGCTCTATAATCAATCAATCCAGATGAAGTGTCTTTGGCTTGTCCTCATCGTTTTCCAAACGTCCCTCGTCGACAAGCATCTTCTTCCCGAAGTTTTTCGACGACGGCTCCATCATCATTCCTGGCATTCTCTTTGCGGAAACCATCGAGAAGAAGAATACAATGCAGAGAAGAACAGAGAAGAGTCTCATTTTCAGAGTTTTTGTGGTTTCCGCTGGGTGCAAGAAGGTTTTATACTACTAACGTTTATGGTTTTCGCGAGGTGGGTTGCATGTTCCGACCCCCGATTCTGACCCCCTCACGAACCCTCGAAATTATTCTGCAAATTCATGATCAGTTCAAGCTCATCAAGAATCAAAGCAACACGGTTTTGAACTATGCTCCAAAATAATGGTTGTCCACGTGGAAAATACGTGACATCTCGCCACAATCATGACAAAGAAGTTTATTTCCCAAGGAACTAAAGCATGGATAGGTGAGATTTTCTTCGCTGCTTTGAGAACCGGAACATTCTCCAGAATGGGCTCTCCGTCGGAGCATCCGCCTTCCGAATCACCGGACAACGAGCCGAAAATCAAGATTACAGTGAGCAGTGTGATGCAGGGAGTCAAGAAGGTCAGGAACTCATCGAATCGTAACTTGGGTAACCACAACTGATTGCAGACCGTCATAGAAGTGAAGGAACGGGATACTGTGCAGAATCTGAAGACAAAGATTGAGATGGAGACGGAAGTGTTGGCGGACAAACAAATTCTTCTGTTCAAGGGGAAAGAGCTGAAAGACGGGAACAAGGGACTGGCAGAGTACGGGATCACGGGAGACTCGCAGGTTACGATGAATGTGAAGATGAGCACGGGACTGTTCAGCAACCCGACTGCCACCGACATGGTCCTTCTGATGCCGCCCATCTTCGACAACAATCAGGATCAGTTGAGGAAACAGATCAAGGGAATGAACACGGTGCATCGGAAACCGAAGAAGATGAGCGGAGTGGACGAGGCGGCGAAGATCTGGACACCGGAGAAGCAGATGGAACATGAGTTGACTCGCAACCGGATGAAGACTCTGCTCCGTCGCAAGAAGGCCGCTCCGATCCTTTCCGGGACCCCTGCGGAGTCGGAACCCGGCTCGGTGCAGACGTGAGTTAATTTCATGGTGCTTTGCTAAATAAAATGGACCTTCCAGCTTTTCTCCGGTAGCCACGCCTCCTAGCGAACTGTCGGGAGCATCTGCATCTTCGAGTGCTGCTTCCACAGTTGAGGACAAGACTCCGATCACTGAAAAGGAATTGAAGGTAGCACACCCGCTTCACTGCTAATTCCAAGTATCCTAGTTTGCAGCTGTTCTTCGACCCTCCAGAGACAATGGAAGAGTACAAAAGATCCCGTCGAAGCATGTTCCTCCCCCCGAGCAACGAGAAAGAGCTGATGAGCTATGTGAAGCAGTTCGAGGAAGACAGAAAGACCAAGTGCAATGTGAGAATCACGGGTTGTTCCAGATGACTGAATCCCTTTTCAGACGTGTTTCAAGAAACTGTCTGCAGCCCAGCAGACAATGCACTGCAAGTGTTCCAAAATCTTCTGCGACCGGCACCGTCGTCCCCAGCAGCACACTTGCGTCATTGACTACAAACAGGACGGACGGATCAAGTTGAAGAATCAGACGTCGAAAGTCGGCGATGGAGGATGTCGGAAGGCAAAGTTCGAGGAGAGTAGCAAGGGGAAGAGCAAGAAGTGAACTGTGCGCATATGAATGAAAACTTTTGTGCATATTAATTTTCTAGTTTTTGCAATAGATTCTCCTCTTTGACACAGCCGATTGTATTCAGGACTACAGTGATTTGCGAAGCATAACAGTAGTGCTCACTGCTTGGTTTCCTGCAGCTTTGTCCTCGTGGAAAGCTCCAGAAACAGAAAGTTAGTTGACTATATCATTGCCGATATAGCTGACAAGTAATCAGTTTTTCCCTCTTTTCGTTCTTTGAGTGTTCAGATAACGTGTGCCTCCTTGCAATCCTTTCAACCCTGATCCCTTCTGGTCATTGCTCTCTGGGCTCTTCTTTTTCTGTTCTCTCGAGAATGTTTCAACTCAAAGGTGTCGTTCAGATTTCCATGTTCCAACACCTTCTAAAACTTTCTGATTCCTGTGAAAGAATAAAACTGAAGGGTAGGTATCAGTTTGACTTGTTAATGAATCTGTATTGAAATCGAACTGCTGTGTTTTGTTGGGATGAAAACTAGATGAACTGTACAGAACGAATAGAAACAAGAAACATGGAGAAACAAGTTCAAATAACTGAAATCTGTGAAACTTCAGGATGTAACCGGAGAGAACAACCCCTCTCTGTGTTCCTGATTGAATTTCCACGTAAACTCTAACTTCTACGTGACGTTCTGCAGATGCTTATCTCTGATCAGTTTTCTTCATTCGAAAGTTTTTCAACCATTACTCAGTTCTTCGAAGCTAGCGAGCATTGGCAACAGAGCGCGCACAGCCACAATGAAAGGTAACGAAGGGAATCTAGACTGATCTTTTTCAACTGATTTTCCAGGTTCGACCTCTCTCCTTCTCCTATTCCTTCTCCCCTTCGTGGTTTTCGCTGGTCCACTCGGTGATCCACCAGGTACATTCGGTTTTCTCGATGTTTAGGAAAGTTTCGTTCACAGATCCCGACATTGTGCTAGCCGGCGGACCATATTCTCTTCTGCTCCCCACAAAAACCGGAAAGTTTCCTGCTGACGGAAAATCAGATACTGCTTTTGGTTCGTTCCCCAAAGTATTCTCGAAATGTGGAAAACACACCGTCTCCGAAAACGACCTTCAAACAGCATTCACAAGTGGCAGTGTAAATAGCACACTGAAAATCCTGTGCAGTTAAATTTTCAGACTCTCGATCTTTATGTCGACTGCACGCCGAACCCGATGGTTGTGATCAGAGGATCTAGTTTGAAAGACAAGACGACAGGAGCCATCGACTTCAAGACGCCTTGGGGGTGCGTTGAGAGGAGAATTAACAACTTTTAGAAATCACTCTTTTACAGAATACAAACATGTGACCGAGCCCCAGTCGATCTGAATCAAGTGCCTTGGACGAACAGTAGAGCAGACGTCGAACCCAAGAATCAAGACAAGATGGGGGATCACTCAGATTTTCCTGACCTCTGTGCTTCTTTTGCCCAAGCTCCACCCAGTCCGGCTCCGGCTCCGACTCCCAAACTTCTGTTTGCCAACGAGGATGGAGCTGAAATTAGTGACTACAACTATCAAAGATATAGCGACGCTGCTGGTGATCAGACAGCTATTCCGAGATGGCTGGGTGCAAAAAGTCAGGAAAGTGGCGTGTTCGTCACCGAAACACCATGGTCGCATGTTCTCAAGGGAAAGGTAATGCATAAGCAGGAGCATCTGCTGAATCTGCATTCTTCCAGCCACAAACACTCGCACTTCAATTCACCAATGCGTTTGTGAAACTTCCGAAAGCTGAGAAACCTTCCCCAACTGGTGCCGAGTTCAAGGATTGTCATGCAACTTGCGACAGAGGAAGCATAATCAAACAGACCATGAACCCCGGATCTTGGAGTATGATTCTTTATCTGAAGCCAGATACTGATGGGTCAGTTGGAGAGTCTGAGAGTGCATCTGGAACAAGCATAGGCTGTTTTCAGATTCAAGATTTGTTTCGACGTCCCCAACCACGCCGATGACAATGCGATTCCGGAATGCAAACTGAAGGCTGAGATTCATGTGCTTCTGAAGCAAGGAGTTGTTGTCTGGCCAAATGGAGCAGGAACTGGACGCGCATCCATGATCCAACTGAGACCACCGGGAGTCACTACCCCAACCTCTTCAGGAGTCTATGCAATCGAGATTGGATTCGGAGTGAAGAACAGCGACGGTCAGATGAGAGGAGATGTGAGTTGGATCAAAACGATTTGAACACTGAACATGCCCTCATTTCAGTTCTACGTCGGCAACACGTACCGCCAAAGAGTCACTTCCGACACGAAGGGATACGATGCAGAAGAAGCTTCTAAGCTCGCGTTCTTCTTCCCGAATGACCAGAGTCTTGCATTCGCTGGTGGAATTAGCTCCGACGTAAATTTCCCCAGGATTATGAACGTTTCTAATCATTCTTTTCAGTACATCCAGAACGGAAAAGCCTACGTTACTGACGCGGTTAGAACGTCCACCCCTGTGATGGAGAAAAATCCTCCAGTGGCCTCTAAGACTGGCAGCGCAATCACCATTCACGGAGAAACAAGCGACATTCCAACAGAAGGCCCGAAAGTTCCAAGTCCCTCTTCCACGACTCTAGCCCCTATCCTGATCGGCAGTAATGCGGCTGCAGGAGCTCTGCTCATGTCCACGGACAATGCCAACGACGCCATTTACGTTGCTGGAAAGTGGTGGACTTGGGGAATATACATTGGTTTTGTCGTCGGAACTCTGGTCGGAATCGCCATCATCGGAGCGATCTTCTACGTACTCAGAAGAACTGTCTACCGCTTCTGGTAGGAGAAAATGACTCGAAAAGATGTAGAATGGATTGTTTAGGTACCGAGCAATGTACAAGAGGTACGGTTGCGACGCATCTGGAACCACCGGAGGAATCACTGGAGCCGGATTCGGACAGACGACGACTGGAGCCATCACTGTCGCAAACACGGGAGCAACCGGAACCACGGCCGGAACCACTGCGGGAACCACTGGAGATGTTGGCAGATTCAATGCGGGGATGGAAAGACGGAAACAAAAGAAGAAACCCGTTAGTTTTTTGTTTATATTTGAAATATCATCATCAGAAGAAGATGATTAGAGAGTCAGAGAGGGGTAGTGCGTTAGAGCAAATCGGGTGAAGCGAAGTTTTGACTTTAGGTGATTATCAGCGCGTGCGTATAGAAATTCCATTTTGATTCGAAACCTTAAGTTAGCAATTGATAGTCGATAGTTCATCAACTAGCAGATATTAGGAATCAGGGAGTAGAAGAGGAGTGAAGTTCACAAACTCGGGGATGTGAACTCGCCCAGCAGGCAGAGAGCGCGAGAAGGCTTTAAAGTCTATAATAGTTTCCATTTTCCAATCAATTTTGATGATCTCCGCGATTAATGTCCACTTGAAACATCTCTACAATTACAAGCTGAAATCCTAGAAGTTTTTTTGCTGAAAATTTAGAAATAAAATGCTGCTACAAACGCCAAAACAATGCCAGTTGGACGGGGTCTCGCAGAGAAATCGGTTTTTTGCTGTTTTCTCGTTTCTGGACCGATTTTTTTCTTTTTGGATGTAAACGAGTAGAAAAGAGGATTTGGAGCCAGGAAATTGTGGGTTTGACCAGAATTATTCATTGCAAATCACACGTTTCTTTGTGAAAACACAACACCGAATAATTTCCTTTGAAAGGCGACATGAATCTAGGCAAAGTGGATATTTCTAGGCTCCAAATCCTCTTTTCTATCGGTTTCGTTTTGGTACAGAGAAAGTTGGTACAGAATTGGTAAAAACCGAAATACCGGTTTCGTGACGAGCCAACTGCCAACTTTTTGGGCTTTTGTGGTATGCTCACATAATATTTCATCTCTTCCGGTCAACCTATCCCTTGACTTTCTCCAAATTTTTGAACTGGACCATGGCGATGACAAACTGAATAGTTATCGGTTTCCCATTCTCAATTTCTATCAGTTTTCATCAAAACAGTGCTAGGAAATTGGAACGGAACGCCCCGAAAACACCAAGTCGTGGCGAGAGCCGCGAAATGCCATTGTTTCCCAGAAGATACTCGCCTTGTCGATACTGTGAGAGATCGCGGAGGGGGCAGACAGAACACACTGGAAACATTTAGGAAAATAGAGGAATTCGGGATGAAACGACAAGAAATTACCGATAGGCTCTTCTTCCACTTCGGCGGAGCGACTGCCTCATGGCTCTGTTTCGGACCGGGTTTCGGAAATCGAAACAGTCGCTCTTCTCCCGAGACACATTCTTTCCACCTTACCAAGACTTTCCTAAAAAAGAAATCAGGGTTTTGGACGCCCGAAGACGACGGATTTTCACCATTTTAAAGGACCAAGACTCAGAAATGAATACTAAAATTTTGAGGGAAAGAAGTTGATTTGGAGCCTAGAATCAGTCTATCTGACCAGATTAGTTCAGTTTTTTATAGCGAATTTTCTGATTTTGTGTTTTTTTAATTGGAAAATTTTACAAAATGGGTGTTTACAATTAAAAAAAACTCGGCCAACTGACAACTTCCATGCTCCAATTCTTCTTTTTGATTTGTTTTCAATCGAAACATTCAAGAAAATCAGTCCAGAGACGAGAAAGCAGCGAAAAAACAAATTCCTCTGCGAGACCAACTATTTGATTCTAAATTTTCAGTACAAAAGCTTTTAGAATTTCAACTTGTAAGGGTAGAAAAAGTCACTCAAAATGTTAGTGTTCATTTCTGAGTCTTGGTCTTTCAAAATGGTAAGAATCTGTCGTCTTCGGGCGCCCAAAACTCTGATTTCTTTTTCAGGAATGCACAGAAAGCTCAGAATGTTTGACAGAAGGGGAGCGACTGTACCGCTTCCCACCAGCCGGTCCGAAACCGAGCCATGAGGCAGTTGCTCCGCCAAAGTGGAAGGAGAGCCTATCGGTAATTTCTTGTCGTTTCATCCCGAATTCCCCCATTTTCCTAAATGTTTCCAGTGTATCCTGCCGGCCCCCTCAGCGATCTCTCACAGTACAGACAAGGCGAGTATCTCTTTGAAAACATTTCGCGGCTCTCGCCACGAATTGGTGTTTTTCGGGGCGTTTTAGGGTTCCGTCCAACTTTTTAGAACTGTTTTGATGAAAACTGATAGAAATTGACAATGGGAAACCGATAACTATTCAGTTTGTCATCGAAATGGAGAAAACTTGGAGAAAGTCAAGAGACAAGTTGACTAGAAGATATGAAATGTTGTGTGAGCATACTACAAAAGTCTAAAAAGTTGGCAGTTGGCTCGTCACGAAACCGGGTTTTCGATTTTTTACCAATTCTCTACCGGTTTTCTCACACTTTCAAGGTAGTCTCGAATAGTGAAGATGTTTTGGAGCCTAGAAATAGTCAATTTGACTGGATTTCTTAAGTTTTTCAAAGGAAATTTTCCAGTTTTTTTGTTGCTAGGGGGAGAAGCACAAAAATGGGTAATTTTCAATAAAAAAAAATTCATAAATTCTGGTCAAACAAGTGACAAAACAAGCCTAGCAGTTGTCAGTTTCACCGAAATTATTGACTTTCTCATGGGAAATTACCCATTTTTGTGATTCTCTCACAAAAAACACGAAACAGGAAAATTCGCTCCGAAAAACTGGATTAATCTAGTAAAATTGGCTATCTCTAGACTCCAGATCAGCTTCCCTATCCGGTTCCTTCAAAAAAAAATTTAAGAAAATCGGCCCGAAATCGAGAAAACACCAAAAAACTGATTTCGTGGCAAGGCCAGTCGAGTGCCACTTTCCGAGACTACAGTGATAGCCAACAGACACGTTTGTCGTATGATGACGAGTAGATTTGCTGTAGACAAGACAAATCAATCTTCCCAATCCGCTTCAAAGCTCTGTAGAATTCAACTGTTTGATTCTAGAACAGTTGGTTTGAGTAGATTTAGTGTCGTTTACTCTTTGAAAAGCGCCCTACTATTTGCATTATCTGTTACTAACTCTCTCGAAATACAACCGTTTCAGCGTTAGCACTATTTCTCGCAAGCCCTTTACAGGGTTCTGTGAAGCTAGAGTATGATAATTTTCACTGTTCGTCAACACATCTAGACATAATACTTTCATTCTCAGTTCTATAAAACGCTTTGTTTCCAGAACAGTTGGATACAGTTCCAATCGGAACATAGAAGGAATTTAGCTGAGGAAATGCCCGGGTCCACCTCACGCGAAGTTGTCGCAAGACTGAGGTGCATGTATTACGATAGAGTGAGTGACAGATAAGGCAACGAGTAGGGCGTTTTCTGTGATTGGCGCTGATTCTAATCTGTTGTGAAGTGAATCCCGTGCAAGAGCAAAACGGTGTTTACTTTACTTTTTTGGGAAAAAACTGCGAGAATACACAAAAACATCACAGAATCGAGTGACCAACAAAAAAGTGAACTGATCAGCGCAGTAGCCAACTAAAACGAGAATCACTAGGTTTCTTACTCTGAAACAAGAAAAAAATCATGAATTTGTTCAAAAATTGCAGAATTCACAGGGCACAACTCCGCCGACACCTCTGATTTCATCTGAATTCTCGGTTCCTCCGTCGGATCCTATTGCGCCGCTCACACAGATGACAGAAACAGGAATTTTGACGAGACGCACCTCATCGACAAGCACGGCCAGTTCTGGGTCGTCTTCGGAGAACAGTTCCCTGGACCTAGGCCCGCTCGTAAGTTAGTTTCGTGGATTCCTAGCAATAATCTTTCGTTTTAGACTCCTCGCAGTTACCAGAGACTCACCGTTGCCCAAATGACTAAGAACAATATCGAAGAAACCAGTCGACTGAGCACTCTGAAAGCCTCGGAGGGAGAGACAAGGCGAAACCTAGTAAACCTTCTAGAAACATTCGGTCGAGCGACAATGGATACAGCCGCAATGGGTAGAAGAATTGAATATCTGGAGAGAGAGATGGACAAAACAAGCAGCGCGAAGAAGGAGATGAGCGCACAAGTGAAAGTGCTCAAATCTGAAGGAATCCAGAAGAATTACGAAAAGATTAGGATGGTGGAGACTGACAGATATAATGCCGACTTGCGAAGCGATGCGATTACCAAAGCAATCAATGATGCGTATCGTAGTTTCGAAGAACAACTATTCGACGTAGTTACAATGTGCATAAGCGTCGGGGGACAACAAGAACTCTGGATTCAACACCAACAGCAAAAGCAGCAGCAACAAGAAAAAGTCGATGATGGTGCTAGTCAACTCCAGGAGCTTCGGAATAATCAGGAAGAAGAAGATAAGGAAAGGGATAAGAAGGCCAAGAAAGACAAGAAGAAAAAGAAGAAGGAAAAGTCGAACGAGAAGGATGATGAGAAGAAGGAGAAGACGGAGAAAGAGGATGAAAAGGGCAAGAAGAAGGAGCCACAGAGTGAGTGAATGACAGGTTCCGATGAATATCAGGGTTTTCAGTATCCGTGAACCCCGCCGAACTTCGCTTCGAGACCGCTACCACGAGCCAGAAGAAGCTGAGACTCATAAACAAAACCACGCAGACCTTGATGTTCCAGATCAAGCCGTCGACAACCGATGCCTACTTGTAAGTGACCGGGGACTTCTCTTGTACGCACAAAACCTTCAGGATCAACCCGGTGTTCGGAAAAATCGAGCCGTACAACTTCGCGGAAGTGATGATCACCCATCGGCCATCGGCGAAACGAGACGAGAAACTCGTCATCATCACTTCGGAGTTCGTCGGAAAGGAGCTCGAGTTGGCCAAGACGTTCAAGCACATCAAGGCGGGCGGTCCGGATGTCACCGTCAAACTCGTGTCGTACTGAAAAGTTAACTTGTCCGCTGTGATTTTTCTGACAATAAAATGAGGTAGTAATGGATATTTGTTGAATTCATGTAAAACTGTTACCATTGGCTCCGCCATCGCTCCACAAAACACGTTGTCGTTGCTCAGAAAATAATTTTTGCGTGGAAAACTGATGAAAGAATGGGAAGGTTGCCACATGCGATGATTTGGAGGAAGAAGACACAACACCAGAGAAAAAACAGGTCGATAATCATTGTGGAAATACGTAGAACGGAGAACTGTTTGGAAGCAGAGGATCGAATGGAAGATGAAGTCAAGAACTCGAAATCTGATGAGGTTGGTGACATTGGGAGATCGAGTGCCAATTGGAAACTTCTAGATAATCAAAAAATGGATACATCTATCGTATGGACTGTTCGGGTTAGTTTTCATTGTTTTCAAGGCCCAAACCAGTTTATTCTCTTCAGAAACATGCTGAAATGCTCGGAATACTCGTTCTTCGTCAGCACGCCCCAAGTCATTTCGCAACTCTCGTTCTTGATGGCAGTCGTTCCGGAGGTTATTGTCTTATGGTCTCCTAATCATCCTGTTGTTGCTTCCAGACTACTTATGGATTGCGAATTGAATTTGGCTGGAACCCTTGCTCCAAAGAGTTGACCGATCAAATTGAGGTAGTGGTGCCAAATTCTTCAAAACGACGTTCTCTGATTTCAGCAAAAGAACATTCTGAACAACACGGAACAGTTTCTAAGAGAATGGAGATGCAACTTGAGAGAATACTCGACACCCGGAAAGATGATGTCTGCTCGTCGAGCACTTTTCTACCCGAAGAATGCCGTCTCGTTTCAAATGAACATTCTGGAGGTATTGGAGAGAACACTGAATCTCCTGCCAACTCATCTTCTCGTCGTTTTCAGTGTCTCCGTCGATACGGAATCGAGTGGAAAGTGTTCGAAGGAGCCCAGGAGCATCGGCATTGGGTCTCGCACAAATTGGAGGTGGGGACGGTCTGCAGTCTCGTTTCAATGCCAACTTTCCAGGGAGACTTTGACAAACACGTTGTGCTGAATGTGTGGGATAAGGAATCGATTGATAGTGACACTGACAAATCTGGAAAGAAGACATCGGCAGAGGAAGAGAAGGAGAAAGTGACAAAGTCGTTGAAGAAAGCTCCGATTCTCCTGTGGATCAGCACTGCGAATGTGGCTATTCTGCCAGAGATTTTCGACGGAATCCAGATGTATCCTCTCGGAAATGTCAATTATCTTCGTGTTATTGCCTTGCCGAATGAACAGTTTGAAGTGTCGAAAGGCAATCAACGTGAGTCATTCGAGACTCTTCCGACATCCGAGAACCTCTACTTTCAGCATGGAATCTGGTGATCCTTCCGACTGCTCACACCAACCTGAAGTTTCTGATGATCTACAACTTCAACAATGGTCTCGGAGACTTTGAAACCCTTCGACAGACCGTAGAGACTCATGCTCCCCAAGCCCCTTGCATCGTTCGGAAATGGAATACTCAACAAAACACGAGTCCCGACAACGAGTGCAAGTACAAGAAATACATATACTTTCCAACGTGGAACGAGTCGGATTTGTATCCGAATCGATTCATCGAGGGACTTCAGGAAACGATGGATATGGAGGAGATATTCTCGGAAGGCGGATTTGGGGAACTGGCACATCCGACTGCTCTCCCGGTGCCTGGAACAGAAGATCCGTATGCCATCGGACACATTCAACACTTCTCCAATCTCACTTTCTTCAACTCGCCAAGTACCAAGTGAGAAACAACATCTGAATTCATCTCACTTCTCCATGTATTCAGAGCCAACGCTGACCATCCGTTCCTCCAGAATCCGACTTCCGATGATTCAGAAGTGGTCCCTCATCCATTCGTTGCGATTCTCTGGGACAACAACGAAAACTTCCCCGTTTTCATGGGAAAGTAAGATACGGGAAACTGTCTCAAATATGTGATCAACGTTTTCAGAATCACTGGAAAGTCAAAGGCGGAGAACGTGGAACCCGAGAAACAAGGATTCTTCAAAAAGCTGTTCGGATGGATCTAACTCGAACGATTCTCATTGTGTTTTTATAATAAAGTTTCAATGTTCATCAAATAACACTCTTCCAACTTGGAGTCATAAACCAGCATCAAAAGAACAGTGTACCTGATCAGATGACGTCGGTGGTCATATGCCACAGAAGATCGAGAAGACCGGGGGAGTGGGAACGGAGTGAGACCAGAAAGTAGACAGAATCAGAAAGGGGAGAGATGGGACAGATGATCATTGGAGTCGGGAAGATGACCGAAGCATGTGAACTCTGATTTCAGGCAACATGACTTGTCGGAGGCTGAAATATTCAGTTCTCATGTTTTCAGAAAGGTGAAAGCATTGTCTACAATCATTCACTACTTTATTCATATTACCAAAGTTAAATGCAGTACAAAACCCGAATCGAAGTGTCTCTTCATCCTCTTCCAGGACATCCGAGACCATTACAAAACAGATAAATGCCTCCGAGACCGTTTCCAAGGTAACTGTTGCCATACGAATTGCCAGTTTGGTGTCCGAAATACATTGGGTAGTTGTCAAGTCCACCACCGTACCATTGACACGTGGCAAGTGAAAAGAGCAAGAGTAGAAAGAAAAGGGTTGAAGGATTCATAGTGTGAAATGAAGAAGAGATTGTGGGTGGTTATTTTATAGTGAAAGTCAGGTGACCGTACCAAACTATGAACACATTTACGGCATTGCACTTGGAACTGGATCTGAGACATGGAGTGTGCACGTGAATCACCCACGTCCCGGGCAGCCGAGTCCGTTGCAGAACAGGTAGATGCCTCCCAACTCGTTGCCGATGTAACTGTTCCCCAAAGAGTTTCCAGATTGATGACCGAAGTACAATGGGTAGTTGTCGAGACCGCCACCGTACCATTGGCACGAGGCAGTGGATATTAGGAGGAATACGATGAGAATGGAGAGAAGAAGTGGGGAGCTCATGGTTAGGGAGGAGTGAAGAACGGTAACAGTGCATTCTTTATATAGGAAGACTTTTGTAGATCAGTGAAACAATTCTTACGATCGAATGACGTATTTGGTCATCTGCCAGCATGTTCGGTTGTGGAATCGGCAGACAGACGGTGCAAGTTTTTTTCTGGGGGAAGGTGATAAACGTGCGTTAAGCTGATGCAAGATCAAAATTCGAAGACTTTGAATCAAGTGAGAACAGGTGGAAAGGAACAGAAACAGTGAACGGGACGGATGGATTTATGGTTTTTTTTATTAGGATTCTTGTTTTTAGCAATTGGAATGGAGAATAAGGGCGGGTAGGGAACACTTCTCTTTGCGGTTTGCGGCTTCATGGTGGTTCAGTCCCGCACACTTCATTGTGTCAATGAGCAACCTCTTAGTTTGCTCCCCTTCATTTCAAAAGTCGTCATCGCCTTCGAAAATCAGAAGCCTCACTCGTTTGTTTCAGCTTTGGAGACCTTGAGGCTGCAAACCCACACAATGTCGAGAAGCAGAATACAAGAAGAAGACACGACAGAGAATAGTCCAATTACCAAAAAAAAACCGCAAAAATTTGCCGCCGTCGCCGCCGCAGTCGGGCATTGTTCTCTGCCGCTGGACACATACCGAAAAACCGTATTACACTCACGGGCGCAGTGTCTTCAGATGACAATAGAATGTGTCGAGAAGCGGCAACGACGAGTAATTCGGATGGACAATGGCCAGTGTCACCTTGAAAAATGGCATGAAAAAATGACAGATTTTATCATCAGAATCACCGCTCCAGATGACCTTTGCCATTGTTGGGAGGGAGGAGAATCTGAAGAGACAACAAGGAGAAGAACGAATTAGGAGTGCGCTTCTGAATTCCTAAAGTCTCTTTAATCATCTGTCATGTCATCTGTGAAGAAACGGAAGCTTCTGATACTGATGAAGACAATGTGATTTCTCGGCTGAATGGACAGAAGATGTTCGTTTCGTTCCGATGAGAACTGATATCGGCAAAGTGTAAAGATAGTGAGAAAAGATGTAAAAGTTCGGCTTCTTCAAGGTTTTCTGATATTGAACTGGAGAATGTTGCCAAGTTTGAGAATCCAGAAGATGTATTCCAGAACTTCGCCTTCCGCTGCAAGACCCAAACTCTCCACCCAAAGAGGAACTTCTCCTCTGTACTTATCACCATCTCCATCTTCTCCCCATCCCAAACTTCAACACCGTTTTTTTGTTCATCAAAAGTGTGAAAAAATACAAGTTCAAAAACCAAAAACCTCTTCATTCTGACCGTTTGACAGTGCGAAATTGTAATTATTCGCTTCCGATTCCACTCGAAACCCGCCGATTTGCCAATGTTTTCCAATTCGAATCGCACCGTTTAACGGTCCTTAACGGCAACGGTTTTTGAACAGAAACTCCCGAGAAAAATTGAATTTTGAACTATACGCGTGACTTATGGTTAGAGTTATGGGGGTCCTGTTCTGAAGAAGCAATCGAATAAAAGTGACATAAAAAATGATTGTCTCTTGTGGGGAGAATGGGGGAAAAGTTGGAGAAGAGGGTTATGAGTGTCAGGACTATGACCGCTGCGGGGAAATGACCGCGGGAAATTGGATGGGAACACGCAGAAAATGGAGGAGAAACTAGCTGAAAGTGACTGGAAATGACCGACAGAAGACACCGTAGTCGAGGGACAACGAGTTGCGTTACGGAGGAGCACGTTTGAAATGGGAAGGTTTATACAAAATGATATGTTATGACTTGGAAAACTGGGAAGCGGCTCCGAGAATCAGCAGGACCTGGAACTTAGCAGAGAATGTAATTTCTCGAGTAGTTGGAACATTGTCGTGTTTCTTCAGAGTCGGAGAACTGTAGGAAAGGTCTGATTGCAAAGTTGGAAGTTGATTAGTTCTCAAACAAACTAGTTGAGGTTTCGAAACTCTTTACTGCCAAGTTGTGACAATTTCAGATTCCAGTGGATGTTTTCAAGGTACATTGTAGACGGTGGACTTGTTGGAGAGGCTGTTTTAGTTCTTGGAACAAAAACGATTCCTGGTTTGAAGTCTCGGTGAGATTTTCACCCAACGCGTCATACTTTCAAAGTGTAAGTTTGTTGTTGAACTTCCAGCTAATTGTTTTAGTGGCTAGAACTTTTCTCTGCCAACTACAAACCTCAAAACCCAAAAATCAGTTGCACGTTTCCCCCCAGAATGAACAAATTTCATCATCCGTCGAGTAATCAGAAGAGGAAGCTTCTTCTTCGATCGGAGGGGTCACCCAAAGACAATGGCCAACCGGGGGCCAGGGGTCGCTGAGGGCAGTTCGGCAAGGAGACACGGCACGGCGGAGAGGTGTGTAATACACGAAACGGGCGGTTGTAGTGGCCAATAGGCACGTAGAAGGCCCACTGGACACTATAAAAGAGTAGCTGACACGGGTCACTGAGGTACTCTCGACCACAAGTCTTCCTCTTGTTTCAGCATCATCATTCGAGTCTTCTTTTACAACTTTTCCCTTTTTCTTAAACTGTGTTCGGCTACTTGGACGACTAGTGACCACTGACCATATTTTAATGTATTCTGAGTCATTCGGTCACTGTAGGTTTCCTGTAACTCCCTGTTCTCTTTTCATTCTCTTCGTGCTCTTGTTCCTGACAGCGGAACCAACTCTTTCTTCGTATCTCAGTTTTTGGCTTACAGACTCCGAAACCTTGTCTGTAGGAACCTTCTCATCCCATCATTCACATTTTGAGTCTGGAAAACCTTGAACTCGCTTTCCCCTGACCATATCCCAACGACCTTCCCTCGAGTATCACCTGTTTCCAATCTGATCTCCTATCTCTTCTCGACAGGTTCATTCCCTGTTTTTCGCCAAACTCATTCCTCCCCTCCAAACCGAATGTCAACAAGTTTACTTGTGTTTATCAAGCAAAAATTCGGCAATTCACAAGTTTTTTGCTGTTTTTTCACGACCAGGTTCCGCTAGGAGATGTAATCTTGAGTGTCGAGGAGGGGAAAGGTCAAACGGGACCGCCCATTTTGAAAAAAAGAGAGGAAGGGGAGGAGGTTTACAATGAGAGGGAGGGGGCAGGACAACCAGTTGCTGAAATTGAGTACGTGACGAGAGGTCACTCACTCGAACATTCACCCCGATTGCTTGTTTAGTTGATGTATTCTTCACAATTTTCGGAGGTGCTAATTTTAGAACAACCCCTGTTCAGGGACAGAGTTACCGGAACGCGGGGACTGATATACTTTTCGAACCTCAGAGTTTAGAAGTTTCTTCCCAGTCTACAATAGATGGTTTATGAACCCTTGCTGTCGAACTTTTTTCTTCAGAAAAACCACGTTTTCTGCTATTTCTTCCGAGTTTCTCCAAATGACTCATTTGGAAAGAATGCCTATCTTTCTCGATATTTCTTGATTTTCTTCTATTTTTCCCCCATTTTCAACTATCATCTCTTTCTCCAAAAAACACAATACAATGATCCTGATAAAAGCCCTCCTCAGTTGTCATTTTGCCATGTTTTTCTTTTTTTTTGGCTTTTTTCTTCTCATTTTTCTTCACCTCCCTCCTCAAAAACTGGAATTCATGCCCATTTTCAGCCAAAAACGATGCGTTGGACACCGATTTTGGCGCTATTATGCACGACAGTAATTGTGATTTCGGCGGTGAAATCAACGACGAAGAAGGGCGCCCATCTTGTTGGTGGGACAACTTCCAAACGGGTCATGACGAAGAATATCCAGAGGACGAACATGAAGAGGTGGAGAGAGCCACCGAGAGACTGCTCTGATGCTCCGAAACACCTCAAGAGCACTTGTTTGATGGTGAGTTATCTCAGAGTCTTTCTTCACGCATTCCCATGTTTCCAGATCCGTCGTATGGACCTTGCAACTCGTCGACGCCTTGCCCGTCAATCAGTCCGTCAGACCCGTCCCAATCAAGTTCCCAACTGGCTCCAACCCATCCCAGTGCCCCAGAATGCCCGTGGTCAAGCTGCTTACCATCCATACGATTGCATGACTCTTCTCTGTCTCTGCCCATTCTTCAACGTGAGTTCCGAAAGTTCAACCCCAACTAAACAAGTTCATCGGGAATTGACCAAACCATTTGGTCAATTCCGATTCGGGAAGAAGAGGAAATAGTTCCTGAGACTCTTCCAAGATTTGTCTCGAGATTACTGCCAGATTATCCTGTGACTAGGACCATCCCCTCCCATTTCCTCCGCCAAAAACAAACTTGCAAGGCCATCCACCTGAAAATCCTATTACAGGGTCGCAATGTGAATGGACAATGCGTTTTGTCGAATGGCGTCGTGTTGCAAATGTCGTGGCGAAAGGAGTACCGAATGATGACCGACGACGAGAGAAGAAGGTCAGTGAGGAGGGAAATGCAGATGGGAAAGGGGAGAAGCAGAGAATGATCTTGAACTTTGTTGGAAGTTGGTGGGGTACAGTGCAACTGATCCGCTTAGGTCTCGTGAAGCTTGTTTAAAGAATCAAAAACCTGAAAGTGCCATTCTCAAATGAACTATGTATACTTCCAGATGGCACAACGCCTTGAACACCCTGAAACGCAACGGAGAGTACGACCGTCTGTCTCGTCAGCACTTTGAAGTCGGAGTCGGTTCCGGTGCTCACTCCGGTCCAGGCTTCCTTCCATGGCACAGAGAGTACCTCAAGAGATTCGAAATCGCCCTCCGTATGGTCGATCCAACTGTGTTCATTCCATACTGGGACTCTGTCATGGACTCGTACCTTCCCGACCCAAGAGACTCCATCATGTTCTCGGATCTGTTCGTCGGAGGAACTGACTACTACGGAAATGTTGTGACTGGACCATTCGCTTACTGGAGAACAATTGAGGGGAGACCGACAATCCTGAGAAATCTGGGAGCCGAGGGACAGTTGTTCAACGAGAACCAGGTCAACACAATCGTCGCCCAGAACACCATTGAGAACACAATGGCATACACTGCTCCACAACCAGGTAACATTTCTTATCAAACTAGAGAATAGGCAGGCGATCTCCGGTCAAAAGATTCGTCAGCCTAATCCTTATCAGTTCATCATTGACCTTGTCAGTTGGTATTTCCAACTTGCGTGCGAGAACAAAACAATTGATAAAATGATAAACTGATGAAAATTGATGAAAATGCCACCCGCGAATGTCTCAATTCTTTTGTCTGCGAAACGGGTTTCTGTTTCTCCGCCACGAGAAGGAAGCGTCGAACAATGTGTTTTTCGCTTGTGGTTGACCACAACTTTCTAGTAATCGGTTTGAGGGGAGGAGGGGAAACATGGCAATAAAGTATCATGAAACTTCAGGATGTCCGTACCCGAACAACTACGGAGCCATCGAGTACTCTCACTCGAACATTCATCTCTGGATCGGAGGAGACATGAAGCCACCAAGCACATCAGCCAATGAGGTCAGACAGACTGCCCCGGTTCACTCCTAACTCTCCCACATTTCAGCCAGTCTTCTTCATGCATCACTCGTTTGTCGACTATCTCTGGGAGCTCTGGCGCCAACTCCAACAACCAAGATGGCTCCGCGAGCAGGCTTACTCCGCCGATCATCCAACATGTGCCAACTGGCAACACTTCAGCTACGCCCCAATGCGTCCGTTCCCATATCTCCAGAATCGTGACGGACTCTCCAACTCTTACACCGATCAGATGTACCGTTACGCCCCTCGTGCCACCTGTTCCCACCAGAACCCCAACTGCGGTTCTCCATACTTGTTCTGTGACACCAGAGGATATCCACATTGTGTTTCGAAGATCAGATTGAATGGAAACTGCAGAGGATTCGAGCAGAACGATGCTTGCTACGCCTCCAGATGCTGGTGGGGACGATGTGTCAACGCCAACTTCGCCGCCAGAATGAAGGGAGCCAAGACTCACTCGAACGGAACCATCAACCAAGTGGAACTCGAAAAGGCAATGGCATCGGTCTCGGTGAACGGAACCAAGGTCGAGAGGGTTCCATTGGTCAAGAGAATCACCGTAAAGATGACTGCCCCACTCTTTGTCGACTGTTACAACCGCAATCCATGCTGCGAGTCGTGGGCCAAGACTGGAGGTTGCCAACGGGAACCAGAGTTCATGAGTCAGTACTGCCAGGCCAGCTGCAACACTTGCACTCCTTCATACAACACTACCGACTCTTGCACTGACAGACACGTCAACTGCAAACCATGGAAAAACGACAAGATGTGCTCTGGAAAGTCGGCGGATTTCATGTCTGAAAACTGTCGTGAAAGCTGTGGAAAGTGCGGATTGGCTAGAGACTCGCAGTGTTATGCTCATGGAAAGGTATTGCTTCAGAGTTTCTTTTTTCAATTTGACACCTTTCACTTCCAGATAATCCCAATCCCAGTTGACCAACACCTGCGTGAGTCCATCTCCGAGTCTCTGATGTCAGAAGTGACCAACCGAATCAAAAAGGCCAAAAACTTGAAGCAAGAGCTCAATCAGACCAAGAAGGTCAATAGACAGGGTTAAAGAAAGCCTGAAAGCGTCAGAGCTTCAGCACTTTTAGGATGATAATACCCAACTATTTGTACACACACTGCCACCCGCATTCTTCTTTCTAATACTTGTAAAAACTGCCCCTGTTGTTCCCCCAGCCCTTCCCGATTGATAATTGAGATCTCGTCATGTGTAGTTGTATAATAATAACAATCTTAGGCCAAGCCAATAAATATGTATTTCTCAAACTTCGGATTTTTCAAAATAGTTTATTCAGAGCACAAATTTAATTGTCAGTACGAGACGAGTTTGACGGTGACATCCGGACCGCCCGCCTTGATGTGCTTGAACGTCTTGGCCAACTCGAGCTCCTTTCCGACGAACTCCGAAGTGATGATGACGAGTTTCTCGTCTCGTTTCGCCGATGGCCGATGGGTGATCATCACTTCCGCGAAGTTGTACGGCTCGATTTTTCCGAACACCGGGTTGATCCTGAAGGTTTTGTGCGTACAAGAGAAGTCCCCGGTCACTTACAAGTAGGCATTGGTCGTCGACGCCTTGATCTTGAACATCAACTTCTTGTCCGTCAAGTTCTTGAGTCTCAGCTTCTTCTGGCTCGTGGTAGCGGTCTCGAAGCGAAGTTCGGCGGGGTTCACGGATACTGAAACCCCTGATATTCATCGGAACCTGTCATTCACTCACTCTGTGGTTCCTTCTTCTTGCCCTTTTCTTCCTCGTCCTCCGTTTTTTCCTTCTTCGGTCCATCCTCTTCTTCCGTCTTCTTATCCTCCTTCTTCTCATCATCCTTCTCATTCGACTTTGCCTTCTTCTTCTTCTTTTTGCCCTTCTTATCCTCCTCCTTTTTCTCCTCTTCCTTCTTGTCCTCCTCTCCTTCCTCCTTCTTCTCTTCTTTCTTCTCTTCTTCCTCATTTTTCTCATCTTCTTTCTTATCTTCTCCCTTTGTTTCGTCTTTCTTTTCATCTTCCTTCGGATCCATATCCTTCGCCGGCGACTTCGATACCGGCGATTTCGACATGCTCACATGGCTCACCGGAGTCGGCGCTTTCGACTGCACCGTCGGTGCGCCGCCCTTCTTCGCACACCCGATCCACATGAAGATTGTCGACGTGGCAGCCACGAAACACCCGAGAAGAATCGATTCGAAGTCCATCTTGCACTCAGGAAGGCGCTCGGAATATCAAGTATTCTGCAACAAGACACGTTCCGATTTGAAACTGTCCCCGCGCTCAGATAACTTACCTTTTCGATTTGAAGCGAAGAAACTAGTCGGGAATAAATCGAGCAGAGTGTTTTTCTCGAGAAAAATGGAATATGATAACGGGACAGGTTAGAGTGAAAGAAATAAGAATGAAACGTGGGTTTACTTTCTATTGAAATCTACTGAAGTCGTGGCGCAGAACGAAATGTGTTTTTTTTTCGCTGCGAGACCCGCGCACCGAATTGGAATTATTTTGCAGGGGAAGTGTCAATCGATTGTATAATACGTGAAAACAACTAACTGAATTGGACGATGACACTTTATTCAGGGATGATGATGGAGCGATGCTGTACAATTTGACATGGAGGGAGAAACATAAGTTCGGTAGACAATATATGATGTGCCTAGATAGGAATAAGGGTCGGGAGACAGTTGGTGTCATGCTGTGAAGATTTCAGGAGAAGTTAACAGAAGAGGAGGGGGACTAGAACATGGTACCGAATGGATTGAAAGCGGCCGCATCGACAGGGTTCTGAGCGGCAGGCATGTTCGTGTTCCACATGTTGGTGTTCATGATGTTGTGCTGGTTTTGAGTGAACCAGGCTTGGTTTCCGTAGAATTGAGACCAGTCGAAGTTGTTGAACAACTGAGAATCGGCGGAAGAAGAAGAAGATGACGCGGAGAACGGAGTGTGCATTGCCATCGGATTCATCATTGAGAAACCCGAAGAGTACATGGAAGAAGACGAAGTAGGGACTCCGAAGTTAGTCGGCGAGTTCCACGATACGGGGGAAGTGTTCGAGGAAGACGAAGACGCGTCGGAGAAGGGGGTTCTCTTCGCTTCCACACTATCCGAATCATCCGAGTTCCTTCTTTTCCCACCATTCGAGCGGAAGCCCGAAGCAAACTTATTGTTTTCCACTTTCAGTCTGATGACTTCTTCGCTCTGAAATAACAATATGAATCTCTGAAGTCTATCTGTTGTCTACAAACCTGATAGGCCGTTACCACCATAAACTCCGTGATTCTCAATCGGAACTCCTCTCCTCTCATGTCTTCGATGCGAGTTATCGTGAGAACAGGCTGGTACTTGTGCATGCTTTGGACCAGTACCTGAAAGATAGTTTGTATTGCATACACTTTGGTTGTTTTTCTTGACTTACCAGTTTCTGATTGGGGTTCTTGGGATCGTTCGTGATCTTGAATCCGGAGAACGACACAGTATTTTCCATCCAATGATCTCCAGGTCTTGCTCCATCTGGATGTTGCACTCGCATCACCGGGAGAATCGGATCTCCCTTGGCTGCCTCTTTCCACTCGCCCTGGTCGAATTTGTACCTGAAAATGATATGTTCATTGTACATTACTTCTCATTGACTTACTTGATTCCATCAACACGTTCCAGATGGAGTTGAATTGTGTACATTCTGTGCTTGTCCAGCCCGATGATCTTGTAATCGAGATGAGGGAATAGACATCTTCCCTTCTTCTTCGTGACGATCATCTCGGTGTGCGGGTGGAACGAATTCCACTTCTTCTCGTCGGCGAGAGTCACTTGAATTGGATTCATATCTGGAAAAGTCAGCAGTTATTTTTGAAAGGAGATGAGAGAAAGGAAACGACGTGAGATGGAAAGGAAGAGAAGAATATCGAGATGTTGAGACGGAGTGAATGAACTGGAGTATCCCAAGGTCCATGTGGACAGATCGAAAGAACCGTGCTATAAGAAGGCGGAACCGGAAACACATACAATGAGAATACGCGAAAGAGACCACAAGTCCCTTCACAGCGATGTGACTATTTTGGAAGAGAACACGTGAGGATCAAAACGGTTCTGGAAAAGGGTGCACGATGGACGGGGACAACGTACTAACCAGATTTGGGTTAATAAGTTAAACGTGTCTGATTGGGGAACAGCCGAAAAGAAATAGCATCAGGAAAAAAACGCACCTACCCGCAGACCGATTGGCAGTAGAATGAAGAGAACCTTCCAAAGAATTGCTTGATTTGGGATACACATTGTCTAGAAGTAGTGCAAATCGCACTACAGTGGTATTCCTTGAAGTCAGAAAACCGAGTTGATGGATCATTCGCACTTGTTTGACAGAAATCGGCCAATACAAAGATCCTTTGAAAGGGGTGCAGTGGGTGCACAGCGGGAGTTCCAGCTATCAGAAGGTCCAGAATACAAGGGTCCAGAATACAAGGGTTCAGGATTGAACTCGAGTCTAATCATACTCCAGTAATGTTTCTGTTCGTTTCCCTAGTCATAACAGTTCCTGAATCTTCCCAAATTCACTCCCGTGTCCCTCTCTGTCTCTATCGGACTTGAAGAGGAAGGGGCACGGGGTTACGAATGTGACAAATTTGTAAGAAGAACCGAGTGCTAAAGACTTGAATGTCCTCAAAACGAATCTGAATGTGAACCTGAAATCCACAAAATCCTTGCTTTCAAGCAGTCCTGTTCCTTTCGTGATGTGAAAGAGCCCTCCCGCTTTGTCCCCCTCTCCACCCCTTCAAAGAACCCTTCTGCTGCCCGCCGACTGTTCCAGCCGAGTCAATAGAGTGAGAAGGGTCTCTGGACTCTGTTTAGAAACGATGTCACTCGAGTGCGATTCGCACATTATTTCTTAACGAGATCATCTCCAATTCTCTCAGAAACCCGTACAGTTTAGCCTTGTATATTTCTTCACTCAACTGTCAATGATGCTCTGGGTTTTTTTTTCGTTGTTTTGGTTGTCACCGTTCCCTGCTAGTTCCGGTGGTTAGTTCCGGCTCAGCCGTGTTCTTTCCAAACTAGTCACTCACCGTCGACTGTTCCTTCAAAACTAGTCACATATCTTCCGGTTTGCTCTTTGGCGGTTCACTTGCCTGAGAGTAGTCTCTCCCCTTGTCCAGAACCGTCCCATCCATCGACTCTTCCCGTGTCCTCTTCCAAACTAGTCACATCACAAAGAAGGGACGTGTGGTCCTTACCAAGAGACGTAATCTCAAAGTCTGCCTATCTTGTTCTTTAATAAATCGTGTCATAGCAGAACGTTTTTGTTTGCCGGTTGATGGGAAGCTTGCCAAGGACTCTCCTGATTTACAAGAAACTCTGATTTCATTCTCGAAAGTTCAAAAGCGTTCAGATAGAAATAAAGGGGTGTTGGGCTGTTAGAGATGGGGCGAGTAGGCGCTATTCAACAAATTGGTGATAGGGGCAATGGAATGGGGGATTATGTGTATATACAACAGCATTTATCAGTATCCGTAGCTTCTCAGATGCTTGTTTTCTGGACTGCGAGTCGTCGCTTCGTGTGATTCGTTCAGGATTCGAGCCACCGAGTTGTCCTTCGAGTCGTCGAACTCCTCCTCGATGAGAAGCGAGTTCTGCTCCTCGGGTGGTGGCAACTCCTTTGCGAGCATTGGTGGAAGACGGGCAGTCGACACTTGAAACGGTGGCGCCGAAGTCTTCAGAATACTGTCGAGCTCCGCGTTGAACTTCTTCATCGCAGCCGCGTCCTGTGGTGCTCCTGCGAGTTCATCTTGTTGCTCGTGTTGCAGAGTGATCGTCGGCAGGTTGACACACAGCGAAGAGCCTTCAGAAGTCAGAGAAGCCGTCGAAGACTGAGACGAGTTGAGCTTGCTCGGCTCCTGTTCTTGAATGCCGCAGTCCACTGCCAATTCGCGACTCTTCGCATCGCTTGTCTTCTGCGAGTCAGTGTCTTGAGTCAGATCCGTCGAGTAGACCGACTCGATGTCCCGCGGAATTGGAGCAGCGACATCATCGACACACACGGCAGCCATTCGAGATTCCATCGAAGCACCCGATCCAGCAAGACTGCGAGTGCTGCTGCTGCTCGGCGGATTCTGAGATGGGAGCGGTGGCGACTCGAGGAACACTTCTGGAGAAGGAAGACTTTGATAGGGATAGGGAGGGAAAGAAACTCACTGTCACTGGGATCTCTGTAAGGCAACGAGTCGGTGATGATGGTCTGACGATCGGTTTCCGATGCGGAGCAAGCCACGGACTCCTCTCCGCCGATGATGATTTCCGCAGGAGGGGTGGACACTGAATTGAGAACTTCATTAGACATTCTTCGAAGCTCCTAACAAACCATGAACAAACGCAGCCGGCTCGTGATGTTCCTCGACGAGTGGACTCTTCTTCTTCTCTTTTTTCGCAGATTTCATCTCGGATTTCGTCGATTTGCGGCTTGAAGTCGAGATCAGACTTCCGTCGGCCGATGGGGCCACGCTGTCATTGTTCGGGAAGTATGTGCCACGGGCCTGTAAAAAGAAAATCAAGAATCATGGGGAAAACTGAAAACTCACCGAAAATCCCAAAAAACGCTTGATACGACGCAACATTGTTCAGCAATTCGATAGATTCCGCCGACTTCTCCGGGTAAAACGGGTGAGTAAACGAGGAATTCTCGATTTCTCGTCCCCTTCCCTTCATTTTCGCGCTCCCTGGAATTTCCCGCCATTAGTTTTCCGGTAGATCGAAATGTTTCACAGGCCCACTTGGTAAATAAAAAGATTGTGGGTCTGAAAACGATGAGTCATCGCGGCGCCTGCCTTTTTGTATTGTTTCCCGAGGTTTTATTGAATTTTTGTTTGAAAATGTATAAAAATGACTCAACGGGCGGGAGGAAGGCTTTTTCTGTCCTCATACTGTACAGCATTTGCCTGTTATTCCCTGTCTGAACATGCAACCGCCAATGGAAGAGATCCAGGATGTGTTCCACTTCCATGATACTATGGGAGATGGGAAGATCGCTGCTTCCCAGGTTTCCCTTTCTAACTTTTCAAGTCACGCTCCCCTTTTTTCTAGGTTCCTGCTGCTCTCCGAGCCATGATGCTCAACCCGACAGAGGCCCTTCTGGCCGAAGTTGTTATCAAGGGTCCTCCGAGCAAGCGAATTTCTATCGACGAATTCATCCCAATCTACAAGAAAGTCGAGGCGGCTTGTGGGAGATCAGCAACGGTCCGCGACTTCCAGGTGGGTCCCGAGTTGGGAAACCTTTCTTAGGCTCTTCTGTTCTCAGACTCTTCTGTCTCACTTTGACCGTGAAGGAAACGGACAAATCATGCTTGTGGAGCTCAAAAACATGCTCCAAAGCGGTGGCGAGAAGTTCTCGAACCAGGAAGTCGACAATCTGCTGTTCGGTGTGGAAGTCGTCGAGGGGAAGATTAAGATCAACGACTTTCTCAACAACCATATGCAGATGGGCGACACTGACTCCGAGAAGTAATCAGAACCAGACTCTCGAAACGAAATGATGTATTTTCCATGTTCTTTCGAGATCATTCAAAATGTTTCGTTTTTTTACAATATTTGCTGTATTTTTGATAGGTTCTGACCGCCGAAAACTGCTTTAACTTACGATTATTAATAAAAGAAACTCACTTTTTATGTTCCAAACTTCACAAAATCAGCATCTCCTGTGTGAAAAAGAAAATGAAACGAGTGAAAATCAAACGTTTTGTACAGTTCCTACAGTAACTGTCGCTTCGTTGCGGGACCCATTTCCAATTTTGAACATGTGCCTTTAAAAACCTCGGGTTACGGTTGTTTTTCCACGCAACAAATCTCACAATTGCAAAACGAAATATTGCTTGAAAATCGACTGAACATCGAGATTTCAATGATCAAAAAACCAGAATGATTCCTGTTTCAAGGTTTTTCACTGCCCAGGTATGCAATTTTCGCAAAATACTGATAAATCTCAAAGTCCAGGACCCGTCAAACGCTCTTCTCTCGTACACCCAGAAAGGCATAGATTTCTTTGAAATTCTCGGTCAATTTTCAAAGGAAAAAGCCACGATAGAAGAGGAATATTCGATTAAGCTCAAGTTTGTTTGGTTGTTTTTTCTCTGAATCGATCCTCTTAATTTTCTAGAAATCTGGCCAAGAAATACGCGAAAAAAGCAGAAGACGATGACGAGATTCTAAAAAATCTCAGTTACATGCACGCATTCAACTTGTATTTGCAACAGTTGGATCAGATCGCCGGAAAACATCATGTAAGAATGAAATGAATGAAATAAGGGTCAATTACTCAATAATTCATATTTCAGAGTACCGCAGAAAACATCCGAGAAGACGTCGTGACCTACGTGGCTTCGAAAACGTGCCAGCTGAGAAGCTCTCGGAAAAATGCGATGACCGATCTGAAGACGATAAATGAGCAGCTGGAAGAGCAGATCAACAACATGTACAAGGCCGGAAAGGCTTATATGTATGTGGGGATCGAGGGATTCTCTAGGTTATTGATAACTTGCAGTAAATCATTCAAGGACGCCGAGAGCGCCTATCAGAAGTTTTATAAGGCTGATAAGAATTTGGAAATATCTCGATTGGAGCTAGAAAAGGCCAGAAACCATGCTTCTGTGAGTCAGAGACTCCAACGTTACGACTGACTCCATTTCAGATCCGAAACGAAGCATCCGACAAAGCCAAAGTCGAGTATTCTCAATCAGTTTCTTCAGCAAATCAGCAGCAGAAAAGGTATCATGAAGAGCTGCTTCCGGTGATATTCGCAAAATTGAAAGCGATTGATAAGGAGTGCATCAGTGATATGAGCCACGTTCTCCAGAAAGTTCTACATCAGGATCAGTCTCAGGCAGTTCAGATTGGTTCGAAGCAGATTCTAAATTTCCTGTAACCCTTATATCTTAGAAAACTGTCGCACCGCCATGGAAACAATCATCAGTCGAGTGAGTCCGGAATCCGATGCGCAACTAGTCCTGCAGTCCGTTGAGTATGTTTTTCCGTTTGTTTCCGTAAAAAAAAACTATTTTTCAGAGCCACCATCAAAAGACCGTCTCCGTTCGATTTGGAAGATCTTGGCGATCCGAAAGAATGCGAAAATCGATCAAATGGTATCTTTTTTCGAATCCTGGCACAGAAATTATGTATTCCCAGATTCTCACGACGGAAAACAGCGCTCGGATGCTCCAATCAACTCGTTTTCCGTGCTGAAAAGCCCCGGGAAACGAAGGATTATGAAGAATCTGCTGGGCAAGAATCCCAAGGACAGCGAGGTCAAAAAGGTTGAAATTCGAGTGTATTTCCCAGAATTTGCTCGGTTTCCAGCAAGAATCATTGACGAAAGAGGCGTACACGGACAAAGACAAACCGCCCCACGTGAGACTTTCGTGCCTCCGATCCAAGATAAAAGACATGGAGAAACAGTTGGAACAGGCTGTCCAGGGCAGGGAGGGCATCACAAGGTAGATTCTTCGACTGGGTTCAGAAAAAACTGATTGTTTCGTTCCAGACTCCAGAAAGCATACTACGCGAATCCGCAACACGGAAACCCTGAAGCGTGCACCGAACCGTTGATAGCTTACGCGAAGAAGATTGAGACACTGAACACGAGCATTCAGAACCTCAAAGAGTTCTACACACTTCTGGAAATGTCTGTTGAAGGGATGCCAACCGAGAGATCCTTTGGTGGCAGAGACACTCCTGACACGACCAGAAGCATCTCTGGATGTTCCACAAATCTCTCTTCTTCCAAGACTCTTGAGGACGGAGTCGTGAGTGCTACAATCTGATCATGCCTGAAAGTGTCTCATCGTTTCCAGGACTACTGCGGAAGTGCCCAATCAACACCGCTGAGGAGAATGTCGTCGCTGGATGATTCTGGAAAGAATATGGTAATGTAGCAAATGTTTTCGGAGTAACAGGAGAAAATTTCAGTTTCTGCAGTTCATTTCCTCCCCAAAACGATTGATTTCATCTCCGAAAATGTCGAAGAGTCCTCAAGTCAACGGAATGGTCACTCCTGTTCGCCGAAAGAAGGACATCTCCTCGCCGGTTCTCCGATCCTCGTTTTCCGGTAAGTAACTTCAAATCTAATCAGTTTTGGAGTGTTCGGTTTCAGGAGCCATACGCAAAATCTCGACGACTCCGAGCATGCAATCCCCGTCTCGTTCGATATCTTCTCCGAAACGAATCGATCAGATCACCACTGCGATGGCCATGTTCTGTTTCGAAAAGACAAGTGCGGAGACGATGAGCATCGAACAGGGAGACGAGTTACTCGTTCAGGAAATGGATAATGGAGACGGATGGACGAGAGCCAGAAAGTGAGTTGAACCAAAGAGTTCTGATCGAAGCAAATGGAATGTTTCAGCAAGAAGAGCCAGGAAATCGGTTTCGTGCCCACCTCGTACCTTCAGTTCCCTGTTCCATCGTCCCTTGCCACTCCACCGTAATAACCAGATCTACCTTTATTTTCTATTTTCAATTCATTCTTCGACTAGTTTCTACTATTTTTACTCGGAATACCCACTTTTCCCTCAATGTCATTCCCTACCCCGTGTCCGGTTATCAATTGTCTTGTGGAATAAACTCAATTGAATCACCTCGTTTCATGATTCTTTCATTCACACAAAAACCGCTGTATTACAGTTGTTTTTAAAACGACCGGACACCACGTATAGCAATGAAAAACGGGGTTAGAGGTGGGGTGAAAAGTGAGAAAACGGGGAAGTAGATAAAAAGTGAATGAGGGGGAACGGTTACAGTACAAAGAGCATTCGGAGCGTATAGCACAGAAGAGAGGAGCAGGCGAGAAGATATAAATAAGAGGGGTTACAATAAATATCCATTTGGAAGTGAAACAAATAAAAGTACATGATTGATCAATTTGGGGAGAGAGGCACCACTGGTTTTGTGTAATTGCACATTGAAAATAAAATGAAGGAGGGAAATTCAAGAAGTTCAGAGCATTTTGACATAGTTGGCTGGGAAGAGACCGACGTGGCCGTTCGGAGCACGTCCTCTCCACCATCCGCTGTCGACCTGATCGATGTCGGTGATGATGTCGTCCGGATCGAAAGAAATCTCGCTGTCGTCGGCCGCTTGATAGTCCCAGAGAGCCATAGCTTTCGATTCGACAATTGCCGGTGGGAAGTCGTACTGATCGATTGGAGCGGGAGCCGGAGCAGCTTTGGCTGGAGTCGGAGTGAACACTGAAAAGTAGAACACCGATTGTTTGAGACCTTAGAAACTCTTACCTGGTTCATCCGGCATCACTGGTGGCATATCATACTGAGATGCGATATGAGACGGGATACTGTTCGAGTTGTGGGCTCCGTGACTCACGTACGACTCTTCCAGTTCGATGGGCTCTGGTGGAGCATCATACTGAGATGCGTAATGAGCTGGAGCTGGAGCCGGAGGAGTGGCGGTCTCGTAGGGCTCGAAGACGGGAGGAGCATCGTATTGAGAGGCGATGTGGGCCGGAGTGGGCTCTGGAGGAGGTGGAATCGCGGCTGGAGTTGGTGCGGGTGGGATGAAGACAGGTGCAGAGACCACTGGAGCTGGTTCTGCTGGTGGCTCTTCGTAAGCGTCGTAGCTGTAGGTGGCGGGTTCTGAAATCAATTTATTTTAACTTGGTTTCAAATTTTCATTGAAAACTCACTCATCGGTTCCGGTTTGTACACCATCGGCTCATCCGGCTGCTGCTCCTCGACCATCCGATTCACCGGCTCACTTCTCGGCTCAGCGTCCTTGTTCGTGGCCACTGGTGGCCATTTCTTTGCGGATCCACAGTTGACAACTGGCTTCGGAAGCACCGGCTCAGCAGATTTCCCACTGAACATCTCTTTTCGACTTCCGACGAGTCCAGAAGATGTAGAGACGGAAGCGGAAGAAGAAGAAGCAGAGACGACTGGAGGTGTTGGGGATGTCTTTTCGTGGATCTGCATCTTGGCATGAAGATCCTCGGCGATACGCTGCCGATCAGAATCAAACTCCTTCTGTTTGGCTTGTTGAGCTTGTTTCTCATCGGCTTGACGGCTGAAATCAAGAAATTCTTACATTGAAATTAGGAGAAACCTTACCTTTTCTCCTCCTCGTTCATCTTGTTCCAGAACTCTTCACGGGCACTCGAACTCAACTCGACATGTGGTTTTACTGGTTTGTAAACAGAACTGACTCTGTCTGGCTGATAGTTCTCCGCTTGCGTGTGAATCTCCGCTGCCGTTCTCTGTCTGTCAGCATCGAACCTCTTCTGCTGTTCCTCTCTCGCCGCCTTCTCTTCCGCCTGTCGCTGCTTCTCTTCCTCGTTCATCTTGTTCCAGAACTCCTCACGAGTCGAATTCTTCAGTTCCACATGTGGTTTCGTCGGTTTGTACACTGATGTGACCTTCTCTGGCTGGTAGTTCTCGGCTTGAGTCTGGATCTCCGCAGCTGTACGCTGACGGTCTGCTTCGTACTGTTTCAGCTGAGCAGCATGAGAAGCTTTCTCTTCGGCTTGGCGTCTGGAACTTTGGGTATGGTTAACGATTTCACAAAACGGGAGATTTCTGTTAACTCACTTCTTCTCTTCCTCGTTCATCTTGTTCCAGAACTCTTCACGGGTCGAGTTCTTCAACTCAATGTGCGGCTTCGTCGGCTGGTACACCGAATTCACTTTCTCCGGCATGCTGTAGCTCGATTCGACGTTCGCATTGGCGTTGGCAGCTGGCAGCTTCCTGACCTCCTTGCGGATTGCATCGGGTTCCACGTCGATTTCAGATCGGGCATGGAGCACAATGTGCACAGTCTTCAGATATCTCCGGAACTCCTCTGCGTGTGAAGTAGTCGATGCGAGACGGAGAGTCGGAACTCCTTCTCCTTGCCAGTGGACCAAAACGATTTTAGGGAACACGTCGGCACTGAGACGGACGGAAATCACTCCGAACTGCAGTTTTCCCGAACTGAAACTGTCCGCGAAATCTGATAGTCCTCCGGCTGAAAATGGGGTTTTGGTTAGGTGGAGCGTCGACTTTGAGAAACTCACTTCCTTCCTCTCCAACTTTCACGGTGTTTGAATTGCCCTCGTAGTCGTAGATTACCCTGAAAAACAAGGTTTCATTGATACTTTTCAGAATTACTCCTCACCATTTATCGCTTTCCGCATCATCACAGGCACGTCTGTACGCCGCCTCGATTTCCTTCCCATGTGCATGATAATTGAGTGTCATCTGGAAAATATACTTGAGTTATTGATAAGAAATAGACTTTTAGAAACCAAATCACGAGAATGACGTTGTGTTCATCACCTAATCAACACAAAATTGAGCAGAAACTGTAACAGTAAAAACATTGAAACATGGAAAATCGAAGATGGAACTCTCTTATCACAACAGTCTGACTCTCCCATTTTTCTGACTCTCTCACTCTTCCCTCACTATTTTCTCCAATTTATTCATAAACGTGTCGAAACATATGTCAGCGACACACAATTTCTGATGAGAGAAAAATTAGTTACAAAAAAGAAAATGAGAGAAATTCGGGTCGAATGGCCTGGAGAATCGGGAGCCGGACCTTTCGCTGTGCTCTCTCGCTTCTCCGTGCTGTTTCTTCTAAAGGAGTACAACGGAACCAACAGAAAAGACGGATGAATGGATGGATGAAGGACGAGAAAGAGCCGAGCAGCGAGAATTTGATAAATTTATGTCATCTTTACAATTTTCTCTTTCCCCTCCTGGTTTTTTTTTCAATTTGCGTCAAAATTCAACTCCAACATCCCGAGAATCCTTCTCTATGGTACTATGAAAACGAGGAAATGTGAGACGGAAACGCCAAATTTGGGAACGGGCCAAGACAGATGGTTGATGGATTTATGGCTGGATTAGAAGAATGATGGGGGCTCCGATGGGCGGAGGAATGCGGAGAAGTTGGCGTTTTGAGGGTCTCAGAGTTAGAAATTAGAGTTTCTTGCACTTTGAAGGGTCCTGCAGCAGAAGAAATTTTAGAAATCTTCAGAAAATCCTAATTTTGGATCTTTCCCAACCAAACACTCGAAAACCGCATTAACGATGAGTATTTCGAGTATTTCCACCCGTTTTCCGCCACCAGAAATCTGATACTCCCATCGGCCATTCCATTTTACTTCCATCTGGGTCTCACAACGAACTAATTTAAAGGCGCATGTCATCATCAAAGGGAAAAGTGTGAAGCGAGACACGAAATTAGAACAAATCGGCGGAAAGGAAGCGAACGGTCGGAACGGAACGGGCGGTCAGTTGGCGCCAACAAACATTCATAAACGGTAGGGGAGGACGGGCCGGACACTTCAGGGAACGAACGAAAAAATGAGACGAATGTCGAGATCCCGGTGCGGAGAGCGAGACGAATCGAATCAAAGCCTAATGCGACACTTTTGGGAAAGTTCTCTCGGGAATGAGAAACATTTTGAATGACGGATATCGGGGCGAAATAAGAAACTTTTGAATGAAGAAGTGCCTTTTTCAAGGACATGGTGGAAGGGCACTTGGAATGGGAAGCTCCAGGATTCTAGGGATTTCAAGGTGTTTAGATGGACACCGATGGAGAGAAGAAGAGAACATATGCCAGAAGACGGTTCTTATGGTTTCGAGACCCGCAGAACCATTCACAAAAACAAGACATAAACCGGATGACAGCCGAGAACACTAATTAAACTATCTCTCAAATTGATACAAACAAACTGAAAGAAAGTTTGTGTTGCCGCGAGAAAGTGTGAGTCACACTTGATTGTGGCTGCCTCGCCGGTCTGTCGGTCCAGTTGGTGGGCAGAAAAAAGATAGGCAAGCGGGAGACGAAAGGAGCGGGACGGGCGCCGCGACGCAGACCGACAGACGGAACGAAAGGTGGAACGACCCCCTAAATGGCCGCAGGAGAAGACGGAGAAGTAGTAGTAGTAGTGGTATAATTGTTTGTGTGTGCCGTGAAGGAATACAAAACATTCTATGCTGCTAAACTCCTTGGGAATTGGAAAATTCACTGAATTCAGACTAAAGTATGCCGGCGAAATGGCAGCGATTTGGATCAATCCGAAAATGAAAATGATCGAAAGGCGCTTGAGATGACTAATCTTTTGATGACTTTGTCTCTTTTCTTTCTGTCGGTCATGGTTTATTTATGTGTGACAGAACAGTTGGGACGGAGACGTAGTATTCGAGTGGGAGTGAGTCATTGGGGGTTGCGAAACTCATACTGTTGATTGGGACTGATAAACAACACAAATTATCAACTGAATTTTATCAACTTTATACAAGAAAAACTGGAAAAATGGAAGGAATAGGAGAGAGAACTTGAAAAATTGGAAATGAAGATCAAAATATTGAATAGTCGTAATTTAAAATGCACAATACGCAAACACTTTCTACAGTAAGATTGCACACTCGGCATTTTAATTGACGACACTTTAATTTCGAAGTTCATTTTTCAAATTTTTTTTAGCAAGTTTTCTGCTCATTTTGCTAAGCTTTTGCGTTTTTTTCTAAATTTTTAATCAAAAACCAGATGTTTTTTATTGTTTCATCAAGTCTCGTCCATAAAACTTCGAAAAAAGTACAAAACACAAATGAAAGAAGCAGGAAAAGCCATAGTTGTGTTTCCTGGTGCGGGAAAAAGCGAAAAACCGATATTTACATAAAATAAACAGGGCGCTCTGTAGGGAAAATAGAGAAAAACGGACGGGCACATCCTCCAAAAAGCAAACAGGAGTGGAAATACAGGGCGGTTGGGCAGGGAAGATGGATGGGGAAAAAGCCATTCGACACACTCATTGCTCCACTGACTCAGTGCTCTGTGATGCTCGAAAGTGTGTGTACTCGACGGGAACGGAACATCTTTTTTGAGAAGGGAGTGGACATCTTGCAGGGGTCAAAGAATCTGAAAATCTGAAGGCGGTTCTGTACTTTTGCATCTCCTTCGAACTTTCGTTTCGGGACCCTCAGAACTTTGAAAAACGCACGTGGTCCGTTGAAAATGTCAGTGAAACGTGCAACTCACCAACAAAAAACATGCTCAGAGGGGCTCAGGGACTGGGATTTGGGGGGAGACGCAGGAAAAGAAAGGGAACGACAACTGGCCACTTCGACTCTTCTGCATCTTTTATTTTGCTCAGTGAAGACGGGTTTCGCAGTCATTTTCTCAGAAATTTCGAAGTTTTCAGTTTTTATAGCTTTAGAACAAAACTTTTTTCTTACAAAATTCAAATTTGTTTGTTTCCGCGCCGAAAGTTTGTTCTCATCGGAGCGCGCCTAATATAATCTTTTTTCAAGTTGCTCAAATTTCTGGAAACTTCCAGTAATCTTTTTCCGTTGAAAAAACTTTGTTTTGATCTACCAATCCCGTAATTTTTGGTCTTCTCGAAGCGGCGATCTGTGATTCAGGCGCGAAAAAATCAAACAACAAACTGCTTGATCCGCCCGTTCGAATTGCTTATTCTCTCATCATTTTCTCTGCTTCTTCCTGTTTTTTCTCTCTCTTTCTCTTCAAATTTTCAAAGTTTTCAACCCAATTCCCACATTTTCCAGGTGACAATGGCTCAAAGACACATCAGCGTCGGATGCATGTCCATGTTCAGTGAGGCCGAAGCGAAGGTAAATCCCTAGAAAATGTTCTGAGAACGTCGAAGCATTTTTCGTTTCAAAAAACGCTTATGACTTGTGTTTCCGGGCATAAAATACAGAAAGAAATTGGGGAAATTATAAAAGTTCTTCCAAACCACAGCACAAGCTCCATAAGCGACTCCAAAGAGCACAATCGTGATTTGATAAATAAAACAGTGATAAGGAGTTGTGAAAGTGATAAAAGCCCTCCTCTGCGTCTATTGAACACACCCATTCATAATAATAAAAACTGCAAAAATACGAACGAATTTTGGCCAATTCTTTTTTTTTTGATTCGTGGCTTTTTGCGGGAAAAAACGGAAACGACACGTTGATATTCGCTGTGTATACACCTCGGAAAACGGGCATTTGCAGCCACGGTTCTGTATTTTTCGTGCAGAATATCCAACCAATTTGAGGATTGTTCTCTGATTTTTGCTGAAGATGGCACCTTTTCCAGTGAGTTTTGAGTAAAATGAAAAAAATCTTGACCCAGAAACAATATTTTGTGTATCAAAGCTTCCGAAGACTAGGTCTTCTCGCGAATTCAACATTTTTAATTCCTTCGGTTCGGTGTTCAGAAAAACAACAAAGTTGAACCTTCAAGTTCGTGATCTTCCGATTCCGAACGGGAGCATCCATCATCATCAAAACTTTGACAAAACACTCTAAACGGTGCAAACAATGACGACATGTTAGCCTTTGCACTGTCTCGCACAATTTCGGAAAACACAAAACTCCAAAGACTGAGATCAAAATGCTCGTCTTTTTCGCCTTCACCACCCACAAAAGAGCAAATATCGAGAATGTTTTGTGAGAAGAATATATAAACAAATATGTATACAAGATGGTGTCTAAGGAATTCGGTGGGATGTCCCTCCTGGTATATAAGGCGACGAGACGGAAGCACAGATGTGCACTCATTTTCGAAGATCGAGTAGTCAGATGTTCCTTGCTCTTTTCGAAACGTTTTTCTCTTTGTCCTGTTTTCATCCGATTAGAGTTAGAAAACTGATGTTGGTCTTCAAATCTGACGCATTGCACTCTATGACAGAGTAATATGCCCTGTTATCAGTGATTGGTACCTTATAGTCTAGAACTATCAGAATCTGATCAATTCCAAGTTCCTATTCTCATTTTGTGCCTTGAGCTCATTTAGAAGACGTTGCCTAGTTTCTCCGAGCAATCGGTTCCTTGGAAACCGAACACTTTTTGATTTATTAGCCAATTTCTTCAAAAACTTACAACTTTGTACTGCTTCCCATCCGAAAACAATATGTGGAAGAAGTCTAAACAAACAGTTGTGTCTCCCGTTTCGTCTCTTGTCCAACAGAGATATAAACAGTACTCTTCCTCTCATTCTCGTTCTCTTTCCTCTCTTTTCTCGTCCTTGGCACCGCCCAGATCTCGACAATTTGAAAAAACAAGAACGATCTGGGCAGAAACGATAACACCAATAACACTTGTGTTTGTCAATCCCGTCATTTCTAATTTCATCCGCAAGGAATTCAGAAATTTTCAATTATGCCAGTGAGTTTTCTGTTTTTAGCTCTGTTTCATATCAAACTGATATCGGCGGGCGGGTGTTTACGGTATTTCGTCGCCGTTGTGCTTCTCTTTTTATCAATTTCGTGATTATCAACGATTTGTTGTTATCATCACGTGATTCTCCTTCGAGACACTTTCGTTTCATTCTCTCCTCCTTCATCTTCGAGAAAAATTTGTGATCGAATCGGTCGAGAACTCCCAGTTTCTCTCTGACATTCCGCTATGAACGTGTCATTCTCCACGAGTTCCCTATCGGTTTCCACTTCGCGAAACCGTCTGAACACGTTCAGAGAATCGGAACTTGGCGATCAGAAGGTTGGTTTTGAAGTTATTTACTGATTTAGGTGCATCTAGAAAGGTCTATCAAACTGTTGATATCAACATTGCAGTTGGAAATAGATTTGTTATCAAATTAGTAAACGGATCAGTTGTAATCATTTCTCCCCATTTATCACGAATTAGAGGGATTCACGGGTTACAAAATGTACCCGATTCGGGATCATCGGAACATTTGGCTTCATCGAAGAATTGTTCTCTGATTCAATCGAGATAATCGAGAAGATTCTCGAGATTCGGATCAGACAGAAGGAATCTAGTGCATTTGGAGGAATTCTCAATTTTTGAAGACACTCAGATCTTGTAGTCCTTTCTCTAGCAAGCTTTGTTTCGAATGTCACAGAATGATTATTTCGGTACCATTTTTATGCGGTTCTCTGTGAGAATCGTGCTGCTTGTAGTCTGTAGGTTGTGGCTGTGTTCTCTGGACGTATCTTGTGACCACGTGTGTCCCGATGGACTGCTTACCAAAGTTGTGATCGGCTGGAGACGCAGAGTGTGATATCACAAACTGATGGCTATTATAAAAGATGCGACCAGTGGAGATCTTTCCGTGCGGAGGACAAGTGTCTTTTCTTTTTCGAAATCGGCAGCTGCCCCGTCTCGAGACCCATTCCATGAGTACTTTGAGCTCGGCATGTTGATGCTGCTCTTTTTGTTTAGCTCTTGTTGTTGGTTCTGCTGATTGGTCAGTTAACTTTGATATCAGAGTTTCTGATCTTGTTGCCTCGATTAGCTAAGAGCTCGATGATCCAACATTTTCAGTTCCCTGACTAGATACTGTAGACCTTGAATCGAAAGATGGCCATGATCTACGAAAACTCCGTAGATCGTCTGCCGATTTTGGCATGTTGCCATTTCCTTCTCATTCACGACTTTCTCACGCATTTTCACACTAAACTGTGTTGGATCATGTTTGTGTCGATCCGATCCGTCCGCTCGCTCCAAAGTGCGATTCCTCGTCCGTCCCTATCATCTCCGTCGCCAACGTCTTCTCCTTCTTCTTCCAGTTTTTCTGGTTCCCCTCTCGGACGACGTATCTCTTCTTCGGATCATCTCTCTGTTTCTCTTTCCGATTATCGGCGCCTTCGACTTCTTGCGTCAGAAGCTAAAGTTCTCACTAACGATTTGATCCACTAACACTTCCGCCCTCTTCTCTGTATTTTTCATCTAGTAGCTCTGATCTTTCTGTAGAAATGGCTCCACAACCAGTTCATCGCCTGCATTCGATTGATCACAAACCAGATGAGGTATACCAGAATAGCAAGGGGAAATCGGGATTGGGATGTATCAAAAAGTTCCAAGAAAACCACAATTTCTGTTTACACTTCAACAATTCTATCAATTTCCAGAGCTCTGAGGAATGGAAGACGTCGACGAAGCTCGAGGCTCTTGGCTCGATGGAAGGCGAGTTGGCTCACTTGCTCTCGACTGCCCGCAACGAGCATCTGGCCCATCACAAGACGGAACTCTCCGGCTTCCGCAACCTGTTTGCCCGTTTCCTCCGTGCCAAGCCGACTGTCGAGTGGTCCAAGATTGAGCCACTTCCAGAGGGTTCCATCCGGCCTTACAAGAATGTGAGTGACTACCACCTATTTCATATCCTAAACATTCTCATTCCAGCTCACCAAGGTCGCCGACAAGGATCTCATCGCCGCCCAACTCCGCAAACTGGTCGTTGTCAAGCTCAACGGAGGTCTCGGAACTTCTATGGGATGCAAGGGACCGAAGTCGGTTATCTCTGTGAGAAACGATCTCACCTTCCTGGACCTGACCATGCAGCAGATTCAGGTTATTATCATTTGTCTGCAAAATATTCCAAACATTCCGTTTCAGACGCTCAACAAGACGTACGGAGTCGACGTGCCACTGGTGCTGATGAACTCGTTCAACACGAATGAGGACACTCAGAAAGTGCTGAAGAAGTACGCCAACGTGAAGGTGTCTGTGCACACTTTCTCGCAGTCGCAGTACCCACGTATCAACAAGGAAACCCTTCTCCCAGTGGCCAAGACGCTGGAGGGAGAAGACAACGAGTGCTGGTACCCACCAGGCCACGGAAACTTCTACGAGGCCTTCCACAACTCTGGACTGCTCGACAAGTTCCTCGCCGACGGCAAGGAGTACTGCTTCCTGTCCAACATTGACAACATGGGCGCCACCGTCGATCTGTCCATCCTCAACTTTGTCCTCAACCCACAGGACGAGAACACTGCTCCAGAGTTCCTGATGGAGGTCACTGACAAGACACGTGCCGACGTGAAGGGAGGAACCCTGATCCAGTACGAGGGACGGCTTATGCTTCTCGAGATTGCCCAGGTTCCGAAGGACTACGTCGACGAGTTCAAGTCGATCAGCAAGTTCCGCATCTTCAACACCAACAACCTGTGGGCCAAGCTCGACGCGATGAAGCGTGTTGTGACTGAGAACCAGCTTGAGATGGAGGTCATCGTCAACCCGAAGCACCTCGACCGCGGACTCGACGTCATCCAACTCGAAACTGCCGCCGGAGCTGCCATCAAGTCGTTCCGTGGCGCCGTCGGAGTCAACGTGCCCCGTTCTCGTTTCCTGCCCGTCAAGAAGACTTCCGATCTTCTGCTGCTCATGTCCAACCTGTATGACATCGACAACGGTTCGCTGACTCTGTCCCACCAGAGATCGTTCCCGACTACTCCACTCGTCAAGCTCGGCTCCTCGTTCGACAAGGTCAAGGACTACTTGGGCAGGTTCAACGGAATCCCGGATCTTCTCGAACTGGACCATCTGACAGTTTCTGGAGACGTTTGGTTCGGCAAGGACGTGTCGCTCAAGGTGAGATACTTTTTCTGAGAGTCTGTATCAAACTGTCATCGTTTCCAGGGTACTGTGATCATCATCGCCAACCACGGAGACCGCATCGACATCCCGCCCGGCTCGATCCTCGAGAACAAGATTGTTTCCGGAAATCTGCGTATTCTGGAGCACTAACAAGTCCCCCCGCCCCCACTCTTCTGGTCCCCCTATTTATGCTTTTCCTCGTCCCCAGCTAGTGCCTTTTAACAGATTATTGAGTAGAATTGACAAAGTTTTATCGCATCCCGTTTCTCACCCGCTTCTTCTGCAAATTGTACATATTTATTACATTACGGTAGAATGAATATTAATGAATTCTGGGTTGTGTTACTTATTGTTTCGCCGCAAATTTTATTAGAAAACGTGGAGAGAATAATTAATAGGGAATAAAAGATGGGAGATTAGAGGAGAACATTTAAAATTTTATATCTAAAAAGTATTTATTTTACAAGTGCACGGACTGTGCCGGCGCTGAACGGAAAGTCGATTGAATGAGGCGGTTTTGGCGAGGAAATTCGAATACTTTTTGGCGGAGATGCGGGACGGAAGAGGTCAATAATAAGAATAATGATAATAATAGTTGCGGGTGTCTCTGTTTGTGGATAATAACACTTTAGGAGCGGGAGATCGGATTCATTGTTATGCGAGTGCTGCTTCCGTTCGTCCGCTTTCAGTCGTCGCCGAGTCGTCCGAGCAGGTGGACTCCACGATTCCGAGTGAATTGGGCAGAGCGGGAGAGCAGAGGAGTCGCTGGCGAGGTGGTCACTGGTCCCAGGATGCTTCGGTCACAGAGGGCGACACTCTCGTGACGGGCCGATTCGATGGGGTTGGCAGCGGAGAGTTGGGCGACGGAAGTGCCCAGGAAGCGTTGCCAATAGATCTGAAAACAGAAAAATGTTCAGCAGTTCAATGAATGAGTATCAACTCACGTCGTCGAACGAGAATAGAGCCTGCATTGTTCGCTGGCAGTCCTGCACATCTCTGGTGGCACTGGCCTGGGTCGTCGGTTTTGGCATTCCCATGACACACGGAGCGAGCACTCGGGACAGGTTGTCACTGTTCATCCTGTTACGATCCGACACGGCTATCACCTTGCGCCAATGCATGAACAGATAAGCCATGGTGTCACGGTTGGCTTGTGGAAGTTCGCAGATGACTCTGTTCATAGAAAGTCGTCCGTTGTCTGGATCGGTAGTGAAGAGGGTCGAAGCAGCGATGAGTTCTTGACGGGAAGTGCGGGGAACCAGTGGATCGCGGAGCTCTCGAAGGAACCGCTTCAGGGTCTCCGTGATGACTTCTACGTCGTGGAGAGCCACATTGGGGACAGTCTTGGAACGGAGTTCATCCAGGAGGCTGGTGACTGAACGGAGTGGTCCGGGAACTCGGTAGAGACCTTCCTGTGTAAGACCACGGGATTCGAGAGCCACGACACAGTGGATGACGGCAGAAGGAATCATTGGCTTGGCTGGAGTGCAGAAGTCCTGCAGACGGTACTCGCACTTCACGTGACGACTTGCCGACTTCGGGGTCATCAACTGCTTCGGACGAGGTATGCATGGAAGGTGCAGCTTGCTGAAAACAGGAAGTTAGAAATTGGAACATCAAGAAAAACGGGTACCTGCAGCAACTCTTGTGAACCACCTGATGACAGTCCTTGCACTTCATCGAGTTCGTCAGCTTCAGGGTAACGGAGCATCTGTCACACTTGCGCATCTGTAACAAGTTTGACTATATTTCGGTGATTTTGACCAAATCAACAGTGCGGCGCATCAGACTGCACCGCACTGCATTCTTATCATCAGGAATCTGCTCAGAGTTTGATATTTGCAACATGGGGATTGAGGCGGACGCGCCTCTTCATGATTAGCATGATTCTCATCATCGCAGATTCCTGATGCTACTATTTATTTCCCTATCACTCACAGCTTTGATTCCAGACTCCACGAAAGTATGTGGCCGGAGAGCGATGTCTCGGGCTGTTCCATCAGTCCATGCTGGGGCACCACGCTTCAGAGTCCTGATATCCAAAGTGGACTTTGTCAAGATCGCCGAAGACATTCCGATGCCGTTGTTGTTGGTTGTCTGGCCTCCAGGAGTCTGATCGCACGACGGAACGCTTCCGCAGCTGAGACTGCGGCGGGTGAGTTGACGGTGAACGGACATGCGTGGCTTATCACGAGAGTTGTGAATGGTCGTCGTCGTAGTGGTCGTGGTGGTAGTGGTCACTTCTGGATGTGGACAGGCAGCTCCGTCGTCACGACAACGCTTTGGAGGGGTCCCGCCTTCATTCTGAAACTGGGGAACGAGTTGATATCGGGAACTTTCAAGGGCGATTTGAATACTTACAGGTTCCTCATCTATAGTAGCCGCCATAACTCTGCTCCGGCTCCTCTTTGCATTCGCAGCTGCACTGCTGGTTGCGTGTGCCGAAGCACTGCGTCTCTTGGCTCCTCCCAAGTTGTTTGCCGCCGACGATCTACGAACTTCACGACCGTTTCTTAGAGTGTACACCTCATCGAAACTGTCTCCAGTCACATCGTAGTCCACCTCGCTGTCGTCCTCGTCATCCTGTGTCTCCTCCATCAGATGCGGATGTCTCTGTTGCACGCGCTTCGAGTAAGTCCGGACCAGTGGCTCCCGCAAGAAGGCAAACTGATCACGGTCTTCTTTTGTGAGACTGTCGAACGCTCCGTTCTTCATCGCGTCCTTCAATTGCTTTTCGCGTGTCTCGTACACATTCAGATCCAGCTTCAATGCCTTGTTCTCCTCCATCAAAGCTCGCATATGCTTCTGAGTGTCTTTGACGTCGATATCGAACAATTCCAGTTTCTTGCGAGCTTTCCTGAAAATCAAACTGTTCATAACCAGGCAATCTGAGTAACTATACTCACGCCAGTGCTTCTTCAGTCTCTCGCATCTCGGCATTCAACCGTTTCTTCGACTCTTCCGACTCCTTCCACAGCTTCCGGAGACGTTCGATTTCGTCGACTAGATGAAACATTCCTAAACGCACATTTTCAAAAAGCCGGAACAGAAAATTCGAACTCACCAATGTCTTTGATATCATAGCGGGTTTTTTGTGAGTTTATGATCATATTGTACATTTTTCGCGAGTTTTCGCCGCATAGTTTTTCTTTTGAAGTGCTAGACTTCATTCTGCAATTGATTTTTGTTGTTGGAATGATCAGAAAATCAGGGAAAACGTGAAGAAAAGTAAAACAAACGTGAAACGAAGAGTCGAGTTTGAAATTCGCTGCATTCGAAGCGCACGCGACGCGACACGCAGCTGTGTGCAGTTGAGCGCAGAAGCTCTCGTGGACTAGATTTTGCACAGAGTTTTCTAGTCCCCGTTAGACTTTTTGAATAAATTCCAAGACTTCCCTCCGATTTTTGTAACAAAAATCGTATTTTTATCAATATTTTCAGTATTTTTCACAGTTTTCTATATTTCAGAGGCATGTCCGATGCCGTCACCATAGTAATACAAGATCGAAAGACGGGTCAACGGAGGAATCTCACCGTAAATGTGAGTGATTCTGCTTGTAGATTTCCAATAAATTTGCTATTTTCTCAGGTTTCCAGTACTCAAAATATTGGAGAGTTAACCAAAAATGTAGAGAAATTGACGCAAATTCCAAGTGAAGAGTTGGAAGCAGTGTTCTGTGGCAAGAAACTGGCTAGATCGACGATTATGAAGGATTTGTCACTGACACCGGCTACGTAAGTCATTTACAACTCTTCAAATATGAGTGAGAAACGTTTTTCAGGCAGATTATGCTGCTTAGACCTAAAAATGGTGCGTCGAGCGGGAACTCTACCACTCAGAAGAATGTCTCTGTGAGAGAATCCACAGATTCTTCGATTCTCGGCAGCTTCTATGTTTGGTGCAAACGATGCGATGATGTGAAACGAGGGAAACTACGAGTTTACTGCCAGAAGTGTGCATCGACGTCGGTTTTAGTAAAAGCAGAACCCCAGAATTGGATAGATGTGCTCAAAAGGTTCGTGTCTTGCTATCATACGGATCCTTGTCATATTACATTGCCAGCAAACGCATACCAGTAACTTGCGAAGACTGCAGTTCTCCGGGAATCTACGCGGATTTCAAGTTCAAATGTCTGAAATGCAACGATCTGGCAGCCGCCTTGACGCATGTTCGTGGAAACTGGCAGATGGCTGAGTGTTGTGTCTGTGACGGAAAAGAGAAGATTGTTCTGGACCTCGGATGCAATCATCTCACATGTCAGCAATGCTTCAAGGTTGGTCTCGAAACAAAAAATGCCAAAAATCTAAAAGTTCAGGACTATCTGCTCAGCACTTTGGACGGTTTCCGATTTGTCAACCATCCTCCACACGGATTCACAATTTCCTGTCCATTCCCAGGATGCAACAGTGAGTTTTCAAATATTTTTCAACAGAAGAGATTGTAAATATTTCAGGAGTTGTTCAAGACGTGCACCATTTTCATCTAATGGGCCAATCCTCATACAGCGAATACCAGCGAAAAGCCACTGAACGACTGATTTGTATCGACGATGAAGGCGTGACATGTCCGAATCCCCAGTGCGGACAAAGCTTCTTCTGGGAGCCGTACGACGATGACGGACGGTCTCAGTGCCCCGACTGCTTCTTTTCGTTCTGTAGGAAGTGTACTGAGAAGGAATGCATCTGTCATAGAGTCGATGACTTGACAAAGTTGACAATTGATGCTACAACAAGGTAATTCTTTTCTCTCCCAGTGATCCTAAACACCAATATTCTCCAGACGATGTCCGAAATGCGACGTGGCGACGGAACGGAACGGTGGCTGTGCCCACATTCACTGCACTTCGTGTGGAATGGACTGGTGCTTCAAGTGTGTCGCCGAGTGGAAGGAAGAATGCCAGTGGGATCACTGGTTCCATTGATAACTCGAATCAATTAATAGAAGTGTTGATCACGATTGTACATAATCCTAGCTTAGCATAGTTTCATATCTTATCCATTTTATTGTAAATCCGGTCTAACTCAACGGAAAGCTCACTCAAAGTGCCATTATCACCTACTAAAAACAACGGTTTTTTTTTCTTCAAGCCCATTCTGAATTACTATTCTTACAATGAGTTCGCAAGACTCTTAATATATCTGATTCTTCAAATTTTCTTTTTCTTCATGTTCATCCGGATGTTCATCGTTTGTTCCAGGTTATTTTACGCGAAAATGTCGGCTCCAGGAGGTCAACCACCAAACATGACTCCACAACAGGTAGGCCTTCTAAATATCTGCGTAGTGTTTCAAGACCATGTTTCAGATCTACCAACAACAACTGATGCGTCAACAACAACAACAACAGCACATGGCAATGCAGAGACAACAACACATGCAGCAGATGCAGCAGCAGCAACAACAGCAGCAGAACTCTCCGGTCAGTGATTACTATAGAAGAAGCATTCCTTATTCTTCCCTTCCAGGCTTTCCAACGTGCTCGCACTCCTCAACAGATGCAATCCGGAGGTTCCCCAGCGGCTGCTCATCTCCAAATGCACCCTCATCTCCAGGCTCATCAACCCCGATCTCCACTCGTTCAAGGTGGTCCGGGATCTGTTCCCCAACAGCAACAACAGAATCCGCCGACACCACAGATGATGCAGCAGCAGATGGGAATGAATGTAATCCGACTAATCTTCACAAAGTTGCTTATCTTTTTATCTTTCAGCAACCAATGTCCCTCCCGCCATCTCATGTCTCTCGTCCGGCTTCAGTTGCCCCGCCAGCTTCCCTTCCACCGAATATGCACGTTGCTGGACCACCGAGCAACCAAATGGATCAAATGGGTTCTCAGATGACACCGCAGCAGTATCCGATGCATCTGCAACAGGGGCAGTCTCGTCCTGGCTCCCAACAGAGTCAGCATGTTTCCGGTGGAAGTGTCGGCATGCCTCAAGGCCCACAAAGTGTTCAGCAACCAGCCAGCATCCAGAGACCCGGATCGGTACTTGCTCCTGGCTCCGTTCAGCCTCCAGGTTCTCATGGTCCCCAATCGCACTCTGTCGCCGGTGGTCCCCAATCTGTTCAAGCTTTCGGTCCAGGATCAGTTCAAGCGCCGGGTTCCACACAGGCTCCCTTGTCTGTTCAACCAGCCTCTTCCTTTGCCCCAGGATCCGTTCAACCGCCGGCAAGTCAGCAACCTCCTGCTTCAGTCCAGCCACCGGCTTCCGCACAGTCGGCTGCCGCCTCGAACACCAAGGAACCATTGAAACCTAATGAGGAACAGATCCGAATGGTGCAGGATCCAGTGGATCTTGTTAGAAATCTTGTGCAAAAGGACTTGAGAAGCACTATCGTGGTAACCATTTGATGCAACTTGTAACAAAACTGCAATATTTATTTACAGGAAATGAATAAACGAGGCGGTGAGCTGATCCGTCAGCGAGAAGCTGGTGAAGTGACCGTCCACGACAGAGAACAGTACAAACGAGCGGCGAATGACTTCCACGCGGTGTGCGATGAGATTGAACGAACTCTGACGACTGTGATGGAGACTGCGAAGCAACTGAGCAAGCTCGACAAAGTGTTCCAAGACCGAAGCACTAAGGATCTCGACGGAGAGAACATGGTGAACAGCGTCCAGAACTTTGTCGACAACACTGATCTTGTGAGTTGTTGATTGCACTTCGCATCTCAATACCGAGTTTCAGGTTCAAAAAATGTTCGACGGAACAATCGGCAGTGTAACCAACACCATGGAGAAGATCAGAAGACGACAGAAAAAGTGGGAGGATCAGCAGAAAGCCAAGAAGGCCGAGACTTCTGAAGACGTCGAGATGAACGAATGAGTCGCTCAGCTTTACAAATATTCCTAAATTTCCCGAATCTCCAGAGCCCTTTCGTATTCTGATTTCAATTTCTACACACCCACACATTTCCATGTTTTATAAATATCCGAATTCGCATCAGAACTAAACATAAATTTGTAAGTTATGAATTTTCTCGAAATAAATCAGTGATTCATTGCAATTTGCATTGTTCTTCTTGTCAATTCCCGAGATTCCAGAATATCAGCGGCAGTGAATTCACCAAGAAGACTTGATAACTCGTTTCTGAATAGTTTCGAAATTCGATGATTCTCGAATCAGAACTCACCGTTCAGCTTTTTCGGTGTCTTCCATCGGATCCAAAGGACTGGAAATCACAATGACTTCCACCTGAAAACAAAGATAATAATGACGATGGGAATATCTGACCCACCAATTTCCTAATCTGATCTGGAATATGAGTCAAACTGTTCGCGACAAACACAAAAAGTATATCATCTGGCAACTCCAATGCCTTCATTCTATAGCAAACTTCCTTCTCTTCGGATTTCATCAAAATCTCGTACATTTCTGGTGGAGGAACACTTTGAATGTTATGAAAAACAGTCGGGACGATGGAGTAGACGTGCTTTGGGAGACCCATTGTCAACTGGGGATCATTCCATGTCATCTGACTCATGTCAAGGTATGTGGCTCCAGGGAGAATGGAACGGAGGTTTGAAAGAAGAGAATCGGATGGAGAGACGAAGAGACAGAAACGACGAGAGGACTTGAGGGTTCGGAGGATTCTGTTGATGACATTGGATGGGGTGGCCAGGGAAGAGTCGAAGGGGACGGAAAGGGAAGAGAGATGAGAGGAACACATCGAGATGCTCATCTGAAAGAAAACGGATTGTGATGAATGTGATTGGACACTTACCGTTGAAACCGCCCGTTCTTGACAGAGCAAGTGAGCTCGACATATCGAAAACATCAGTGTATTCCCGATCAACTCATTCTGTCCCTTCTCATTCCTTTTCATCTGCAACTTCCACCTATTCCGATGAGGTTCCAGAGCTGTCAACATGTCTCCACTTCTCAATCGGTAGTCACAGAGACGACGATCATTTGCAAGTGTCTGTTCGTTTTCTCTGATTTGAGATGCTAACTGAAAACGAGTATTTGGAACTGTTGTCAAACGAAATTCGGCAAAAAATTTGGAACGCTTCACGAATTTGCGTGTCATCCTTGCGCAGGGGCCATGCTAATCTTCTCTGTATTGTTCCAATTTTAGTATATGTTCTCGGAAGAACGATATGGTTTACTAACGATCCGATTATGTAGGGCCACTCTCTCTAGTGACCGACATCTCACGGGTTTCGACAGACCCTTCCCCTCTTCTCTGAAAAAGGGGAGGGAGGAGGACGGAACCCGTGAGATGTCGGTCACTAGGGAGGGAGGGGTTATATAACAGAACCGTTAGTAGACTATATCGTTCTTCCGAGAACATATACTAAAATTGGAACAATACAGAGAAGATTAGCATGGCCCCTGCGCAAGGATGACACGCAAATTCGTGAAGCGTTCCAAATTTTTTGCCGAATTTCAGATGAGCAGACTTTCTCCACGTCGATCTTCCACTGCTCCATCTCTTTTTTCTCGTCCTCGCATCTTTCCTCAGTCTGTCTGATTTGCTCTTTCAATTCTTTACTTTCCTCCACTTGTTCTTCCATAACTCGGAGTGTACTGCAACATTCAGATGCTCAAAGAATTTGATCTAACAATATCAACGTACCAAGCAAGTTGCAAGAAGGCACTGATCCATCTGCACAAACAAGCACACACCACCGATTCATGTTCCAGTTTATTTGCATTGAACTCAGTTCGATCCACGTATTTCTTGAGGATCTTCATCTGATCAACAGTCAGAATATCCGCATCACAAGTGGCTACTTTGATGAAAAACGACTTGTCCGACACGACTTTCAGTGATTCTTGCCATGTCTCTGCAGCATTTCTTTCTGAAAAACACAACGAGTTGTTAGAGAAAAGAACAGGGAATGGTACTTGGTTTGAAGTTTGGCTCGAAGATGGTACGCAGCATTTCACAACAAAGACGGATTCCAATGGAAGGTTTAGATATCTTGGAGAGAGACTTGATGTCTGAAGAGGAGAACTTGAGCAGTTCTTCCACACAACGACGACATTCCTCTTGTGGTCCTGAAACCATCGCATCCACCGCCGTCTTCAGAGCTTCTTCCTCTGCTTTCCATGTCTCCAGATTCGCCACTTTCACATTTACCAACTCGTGCAGTACTTCAATTCTCCCTTCCTTCACATTCTTCTCCTTATTCATCTTCGATAACTGCTCTTCTTTCTCCACAATCCTCTTCTGCACCGACTCCAAGTCCACTCTCTTCCCCATCTCCGCCAACTTCTCTATCTGGTCACATGTATGCAGGGCTTCTTTGAGACGTGTGCCTTCTGCTACTAATTCTCTGAAAGATAATGGTGGTTGAACAGTTTTGATGTTATCAGTATCGGTTGTAGTAGTAAACAGGGAAGTATTTCTCTCCCTGTATCTCTCTCAATATTTCTCTTCTCAGGGTCGAATGCAAGGGGGCGGCGCCTACTTACACAAAAGGGATGCCGGTGTAAAACCGTCTAAGTGAAGTATAAAAGGGAAGCAACGGGAGAGGAAAGACACCTGCCCTGGAAATGGAGGAGAAACAGCGTCTTCAAGCTTACCGCTTCGTCGCCTACGCGGCCGTCACTTTCTCGACCGTCGCTGTCTTCTCGGTAAACTCTCGAAGTACCTTATCTTTCTTATCATTCTTTTTTCAGCTGTGCATCACCCTCCCATTGGTGTACAACTACGTCGATGGCATCAAGTCCCAGATCAACCATGACATCAAGTTCTGCAAGCACTCTGCTCGCGACATCTTCGCCGAGGTGAACCACATCCGTGCTTCTCCAAAGAATGCTTCCCGTTTCGCTCGTCAAGCTGGATACGGAACTGATGAGGCCGTCGACCAAGGAAACCAGGGAGCCCAAGGAGGATCCTGCTCTGGATGCTGCCTTCCAGGAGCCGCCGGACCAGCCGGAACTCCAGGAAAGCCAGGAAGACCAGGACGTCCAGGAGCCGCCGGACTCCCAGGAAACCCAGGAAGACCACCAGCACAGCCATGCGAGCCAATCACTCCACCACCATGCAAGCCATGCCCACAGGGACCAGCTGGAGCTCCAGGAGCCCCAGGACCACAGGGAGATGCCGGAGCACCAGGAGCACCAGGACAAGGATCTGGAGCCGGAGCACCAGGACCAGCCGGACCAAAGGGACCAGCTGGGCAGCCAGGAGCCCCAGGACAAGCCGGAGCACCAGGCCAGCCAGGAGCCGATGCTCAATCCGAGACTTCCGCTGGAGCCCCAGGACCAGCTGGACCACAGGGACCACCAGGACCAGCCGGAGCCCCAGGAGCCCCAGGAGGACCAGGGCAACCAGGAGCCCCAGGACCAAAGGGACCATCTGGTGCCCCAGGACAGCCAGGAGCCGACGGAAACCCAGGAGCCCCAGGTCAGCCAGGGCAGGCTGGAGGAGCCGGAGAGAAGGGAATCTGCCCCAAGTACTGCGCCATCGACGGAGGAGTCTTCTTCGAGGACGGAACCCGCAGAAAGTAAACTGTCTCTTTGCCGCTTTTCAAATAAATCTTTTGCATTCCAAACTTCTTTCTTATTGTATTGTTCCAATGATCCTACAGGTCCTAAGACAGAAAGTTGAAAGAAACAACAACATTCCGTAATAAAACAGAAAGCGAAAGTTACTACTGCGACTGCTGTCATCGAAACCTTGAAACCTAGCCATCTTACCTATCCCATGTCTTTCCGACAGACAGTTACGGGCTAATCTAATCTTCAGTTAACAATTGGCAAGAACTGCGCCGTTGTATGATCAAAGACCCTTTCGGTCAATGGCTGAAGGACACTTCACACTGGAATAATGAAGCTAATGACCCAAACGGAGAAGCGGAAGAACTGAAGGGTTTACAGCAGAGAGGAACAAAACAAAGAGAAAGAGATTGGAGGTCAAGTTGGAACAAGGCAGAACTGATTGAAATGGGAATAATGGAGTGGGGGATTGACAAAATGATAACCCGGGTTTCTCGAAAGAAACCGAACAAAACTCGAAACCACAGGAAAATCGGCAAAAAATTTGGAACGCTTCACGAATTTGCGTGTCATCCTTGCGCAGGGGCCATGCTAATCTTCTCTGTATTGTTCCAATTTTAGTATATGTTCTCGGAAGAACGATATGGTCTGCTAACGGTCCAGTTATATAGGGCCACCCTCCCTAGTGACCGACATCTCACGGGTTCCGTCCTCCTCCCTCCCCTTGTTCCAGAGAAGAGGGGGAAGGGTCTGTCGAAACCCGCAATGTGTCGGTCACTAGGGAGGGTGGCCCTATATAACCAGACTGCACAAAGACTATATCGTTCTTCCGAGAACATATACTAAAATTGGAACAATACAGAGAAGATTAGCATGGCCCCTGCGCAAGGATGACACGCAAATTCGTGAAGCGTTCCAAATTTTTTGCCGTTTTTCAGAGCAGATTTAGTTGAGGATGTAACAATTCGTTTTCAGGTCCTTGTTTCCGTTTCCCAGTAGCATTTCAACGCAAAGTAAACTTCTTATTCCGGCCACAATCAGTTCCTCTTCAACTTGTCAACATCTCGAATCTCGTCGGAATCTGCTAATTCCCTTCCGTCGGCCACAACAGTTCACGGTCACCTTCGTCCCCTGTCTCATTGCCATCTTCTGATGCCGTATCACTTATTTCTCTCGAAAATCACTTCCTGCTTCCCTTCATTTGCTATCTATCCCATTGGCAAATGATAGCAATCAGAGAAAACGAAACGAAAAAAATGAAACGAAACGAACAAATGATTTCTGAACACCGTTTACTACTGCAAAACGGAAAGACTCCGCCTTTTCTGGGTGTAAACTTAAACTGTTTGCGAGTGTCTTTATTTCGAATGGAACAGTATAAAAGACAGACTGGACGACGGGAAAGATGCGCACTTGCCCATCTTTGCAATGGAGGAGCAACAACGTCTTCAGGCTTACCGCTTTGTTGCCTACTCGGCAGTCACCTTCTCGGTTGTCGCCGTCTTCTCTGTAAGTGAATCTCACTTTATATCCCTTTCTCTATTCTTATCTTTCAGCTGTGCATCACCCTCCCAATGGTGTACAACTATGTCCACGGAATCAAGACCCAGATCAACCACGAGATCTCCTTCTGCAAGCACTCCGCTCGCGATATCTTCTCGGAGGTGAACCACATCCGTGCCTCTCCAAAGAACGCTTCCCGCTTCGCCCGTCAAGCCGGATACGGAACTGATGAGGCCGTCGACCAAGGAAACCAGGGAGCCCAAGGAGGATCCTGCTCTGGATGCTGCCTTCCAGGAGCCGCCGGACCAGCCGGAACTCCAGGAAAGCCAGGAAGACCAGGGCGCCCAGGAGCCGCCGGACTCCCAGGAAACCCAGGAAGACCACCAGCACAGCCATGCGAGCCAATCACTCCACCACCATGCAAGCCATGCCCACAGGGACCAGCTGGAGCTCCAGGAGCCCCAGGACCACAGGGAGATGCCGGAGCACCAGGAGCACCAGGACAAGGATCTGGAGCCGGAGCACCAGGACCAGCCGGACCAAAGGGACCAGCTGGGCAGCCAGGAGCCCCAGGACAAGCCGGAGCACCAGGCCAGCCAGGAGCCGATGCTCAATCCGAGACTTCCGCTGGAGCCCCAGGACCAGCTGGACCACAGGGACCACCAGGACCAGCCGGAGCCCCAGGAGCCCCAGGAGGACCAGGGCAACCAGGAGCCCCAGGACCAAAGGGACCATCTGGTGCCCCAGGACAGCCAGGAGCCGACGGAAACCCAGGAGCCCCAGGTCAGCCAGGGCAGGCTGGAGGAGCCGGAGAGAAGGGAATCTGCCCCAAGTACTGCGCCATCGACGGAGGAGTCTTCTTCGAGGACGGAACCCGCAGAAAGTAAACGACACCTTTTTGTATATGTCAGAAGAAATAAAAGATTTGTCTTTTCTAACTCACTTTTTCTGTTGCCCATACACAATCTGAAAGCAATCAGCTACTTCGAAAACTTGACTGAACACAGTTCCAGATAAAGCTATTCCAATAGACTGCAGGTACTTTTTCACTGAAAATAACGTGTCAGAAGAGTTTGTTAGTTCTCGAAACCTATGAAAAACGTGGAGATGATTATGTCAGCAGCTTCATCCACTTTACAATCCGCTATTACTTTCAACACTTTTGCTTTCAACTCTGTCTTTTCAAGCGGTGGTAAATGAAAGATTGTACACCAAGAGAAGTCAGATTTGAATTGTGGATCCACTAGGAACATTACATGGAGTGCATCGAAGATCCTGGCTTCCAAAACCTTCCTCAGTGCTTGGGGTTCTTTGAGGGTCTCGACCGGAAGATACTTACACATTCGTTGGCTGAACATTCAAGTTTTTACTTATTGAACAAACTACTCACCCAGGAAGTCTCAACCCGACAGTTTGCATCTGCGTTGCCAAGTTTTTCTCGCATTCGATAAGTTGTTCACCCATTGTGTGAAGTTGCTGGAAGAAACGAGACAATGGAAGTTAGGTTTATAAGAATTGGAAGTACGTACTTCATCAGACACCAAATGCTGAGTGTTTGGGCACTCAATCCACAACTTTATCTGCTCCATCCATCGCGGTTCGACCTTTTCATACTGAAATTGACTCAACTTCCTTCGGAAAACAGATGAAACTCCTTACACAAAAATCCAAATGACACAGAATGACGACATGTTGATTGGTGTTCGCAATAATGTTGATGGCCCTTCCCAATGCGTATTCCCATCGGGAAATAAAAGAATCGTAGCAGGTGGCATCCACTTGCATGTGCATCATCTGAATACTTCGTATATCATAAGCGATATGCTTCGTTCACTAACCATCGCATTACAAGCAACACACGCCGCCTTGACCACTTGAGTCCTTCCACTGTTTGGCGGTGCTGACAGAACCATGTGTTCCGATGCCTGTCGTATCACCCGCATCACTCTTTGAACCCATCCACTTGTCTCCCAATCAACAAACAACCTGATCCGATCTTTCGGGTGATTCCTGTGATGCTCGAAGAGAAAGTTCTCAATACTTCTCTGGAACTGCACTCTATCCACGACTGGCTCATAACTCAACCCATCGACGACATCATGAGCATCCACTTCAGAATATATCAAATCGAACATATCGATTGAAATCGGGGCCTTCGACTCATCGTCTTCCTCGTCTTCCTCGTTTTCAGACATCTGTGCAATGTGTTTCAGAACGGATTGGTGACTTGTGCTGAAGTTTTCATCAATGAGTTTCTCGAATTCCCGAGAGAATGTGGATCTGTGAATGGGGTCGATGGCATCTCCGATGACACGGGCGGACTCGTGGATGAAGAGACGGAGAAGGGCATCAGGATCCGGACAATTGTCGGGGAAAGCGAAGAAGAAGGACTTGGCGAGACGGGTGGCGAGGGCCATTGAAGAGAGGTTCTTCTGGAATGGGTATACTCAAATGATTTGTTGATAGTTCTACGAGTACCACATAGGACTTCTCGACAATCTCCACGATACAGGACGAGAATGCGTCTAAAGTGTGATGGTATTCCGAGCTGAATGACCTGAAAATGCTATCATTCGCTACAGTTGTGAGACAGCAAGGCTAAACATTATATGTTCATCAGCCTTTCTAATTCATCAATATTCGCAACTGTTTTCTCAATCTTCAACAGAAATCTACCCACTTTGCAGTGAAATTTGCTGCTATCAAACTCTGCACCAACGCTTTCTGATCTCTAAACTTTGTCGACGGAGGCATTGAAATTCCAATGAAAGTAGAGGAGAGTGCTTTCGTTTTATGAAGCCAGGCGTAGTCTTCTTCATCAGTTACGATTATCATCTGAAATAAAACTTCCAGTATTTCGTGGGTGATTTTGATAGTAGATCTTCTAGATCGGATCTCTCACGTGTTCTTTCCAAACTTGCCACCTAACAAGTCACATCTCTTCCGGTTTGCTCTTTGGCGGTTCACTTGGCTGAGAGTAGTCTCTCCAATTTTCCAGGACCGTCCCATGCATCTAACCCTCGTGTCCCTCCAAACTAGTCACATTCCTTCCGGTTCTTCTTTGACGGCTCAGGTGAGTAGTCTCCCCCTTTGCGAGAACCGTTCCATCTGCCCCTCCAAACAAGTCACATCCAGAAGACGGGACGTGTGGTCTCCTCCGCGTATTCTCATTGTCTGTGTTTCCGGTTCCGCCTTCTTATAGCACGGTTCTCTTAACAGTTTCCTCATCACGTGTTTCTTGGAATACTCCAGTCAGTTCATCCCTTCCGGTCTCCAAACCGTCACCAGTCTTCTTTTCCGTTGTTTCTTGTATTGATTCTACATTGTTATTGTCATTTCCATCTTTCTCAATTCCTTCTCTTTTCAGAATGAATCAGATTCAAGTTACTCTCGCTCAAGGAAAGATGTGGGAACAGTTCCACTTGCTGCCAACCGAGATGATCGTCACGAAGGGTAAGGGAAGATGCCTCTTCCCACATTTGGATTACAAGATCTACGGGCTCGACAAAAACAACTGGTACACAGTCCACCTACATTTGGAAAGAGTAGATGAAATCAAGTGAGTTGTTGATTATTAATTCGCAAAAAATTCATCATTTTCAGGTACAAGTTTGACCAAGGAGAGTGGAAGGAAGCTGCAAAGGGAGATCCGATTCTCCCAGTGATGCGAGTGCAACATCCAGATGGAGCAAGGAAGGGAGACCATTGGATGACGGGAACTGTTTCGTTCAAAGGGTTCAAGATCATCAATGATCCGAAGAAAGCAGATGAAAAACAGGTAAGTGCAGAATGACACAAAGTTCATTAAATACAAACGTTCTTTCAGGTCCTGGTACAAAGTATGCACAAGTACCAGCCTGTTCTCACGATAACTCGCCACGGAGACGTGAGAGGGGAAGAGTTTAGATTGAGAGTCACCGAGTTTATGGTGGTGACGGCGTATCAGGTTTGTATACAACAGATAGATTTCAGAGATTAATTATTTCTTTCAGAATGGGGAAGTTAGCGGATTAAAAACGCTACAAAACAAGTATGCTTCCGGACACCGAGCAGACGGTGGCCACCAGGGTGGGAAGAGAAGGATCTCGGATGATTCGGATAGTGTGGAAGCGAAGAGAACCCCCTCCTCCGACGCGTCTTCTTCTTCCTCGAACACTTCCCCCGTATCGTGGAACTCGCCGACCAACTTCGGACCCCCTGCACCTTCCTCTTCCATGTACTCTTTGGGTTTCTCAATGATGAATCCAATGGCCATGCATACTCCGTTCTCCCCTCCTCCTTCCGCCGATTCTCAGTTGTTCAACAACTTCGACTGGGGTCAATTCTACGGAAACCAGGCTTGGTTTCCCCAGAACCAGCAGACCTTCATGAACACCAACATGTCTGCCATCCAGAACCCTGGCGCTGCTCCCACATACCCTTCTTTCGACTACACGTCACAGTTCTCCCGAAATTTTCGGCACTAGAAAGGCGCAAGTGCCGCTGAAAATCAGCCTGGACATAGCCTGGCACAATGCAGGCACAGAGTTTTAGTTGCTGCATAGCAAAACAAGAACCGCTGGGAAGTAGAAGGTATTAAATGAAATTTTCCATAATTCTGAATTTCAGAACCTCATTGTCAAGAAACTACGGCTAAATCTTCTCGATTGCGAACACCCGATAACCAAGAGAGTGAGGAGGACGGACTGAGTAGTCGAGACGAGAATCACTCCATTGAATCAAAGGTAATGCTGATTTTACACTATGCAAAATCAAAAACAATGAATTTACAGTGAATCAATCGGGAGACTATCAAATTCTGGACACTAACACGCAAACTGTCAGATCCATCAGCGTCAAGCAGCAGGCTACAAGAAAACAAATCTTATTCGACGCCATTTTCTGATTCCGACTCATTCTCACACTCAATTATATGTTTTTCCAATATATAAACTTATCAATTTTATCTATGTGTTCTGTTCCGCAAAAACAGCACAAAACGACTCATGTGCCGAGCATTCATGAGCGATCTTCTATACCGTTTGGGGTACACGTGTGCTCACAAGTGCCGTCAAAAAACGGATGATCAGCATCGCTTGATCATCAATCCAAAACTTTAATGAATTGTGTCATACCGTAACACGTTTTTTCACGCACCACAAACGCATTTTAAAACAGAACTCACTCTGATCTGTGAATCTGACTTGCATAGCTTCCCATCACTCCAATAAGTCTTGTGATCCACGAAAAACTCAATGATTGGAAGAAGAGGTTCCAGGAACGAGAATCGATCAATCACAACATACTGAAACAGTCATTTGAGGTGTCAGATACATCAGTTTTCCATACCAATTGCTTACTCTGATGAGTCCTCTCACAGATCTCCACAACATCCGTGAACTTCTTCTGTGCCACGTCATTTCCCACTCGACTCTTTCCATCCAGCCAGATGAACTCAGTGTCTCCAGTCGAGGATTCCAGATACTTTGAAATCATTTTGACGAACATTGTCTTCCGGGAATACGGAGGACCGTGTACCAGGATGTTGTGACCTGAGGTGAGAAGACGGAGACTGTAGAAGAGAAGACGGTCGATGTTCGGAGTGACTATCATGATATCCCCAATGGCACTTTCTTTGTCTATGGAACTCGGACAGAACGGTTCCTCCTCCCACCTCACCAGCTTCGAGGCATCTTGATTCGATATCTTCCAGTTACACACGTCTTCCGGTATCTGAATCGACAACCGCTCTCTCAAAGGTCCTAAGACTTTCATCATTTGAGTTTCAACTTTCTTCTGATCTTCCACAAAGATAGATATAAAGTTGGCTGTTCCGAGAATAACAGTAATCCGAAGAGTGTCATTGACTGAAGTTGTCCTGGAGATTGGAAGAACTTCGGTAAGATCCTGGTAGATAACTTGAAAAAGCATAGAAGGCCAGAGGAAAGAAGAAGAAAACTGATGGGACATCGGGGAGATCAGACGGTCGACTAACTCATTCATGATCTCGGTTAGGGAGATTTTCTGAAAACAAGCAATAACAACATTAACTTCGGAACAATGTTCTCACATTGAATAGCTCTGCGAACTTCTTCTGCCACACTTTCCTCCAGCTCCTTGTCACATCCATCTTCAAATTCTCGCTGACCACTTGATAAGGAATATCAAACTTGTTCACTGTGTTCAGATGGAATCCTTCTTCATCAGGAATACACATCAGAAACTGAACATTCTCTTGTGGCCAATAAGTACTTCCATCGTCAAGTGTTAGAAAAGGACCAGCTGATGCATCTTTCTTCAGGAATAGTGGAGAAATGAAAGGAAATATGTTCCAGAATTGGGAGAATCCGTAGAATACAACGATAGTGTTGATGGAGACAGAATTGGTGGAAATGGTAGAGTGGTAACTTCGTTCACTCTCTGATCCTGCGACAACGGGAATATCGGGTGATAGGACTTCAAAGAGAATCCCTGAGGGAGAAGCAGCAAACTCTTCGGATCGAACCACGAGTTGGTCACGGACAAACACGTCGACATAGATCCAGACGACCTTTTCCGGAAAATGATCGAGAGCTTCTTTCAATGTTCCCTTTGCCATTGGACCCACGCAACCGGATATTTCTCTGAAAACCAAACTACTATCTCCATTCATTGCTGTATCACCTGTTCCTAATCTTTGTTCCTATTTTCTCAAGTAGTACTGAATGCGGCGAAGTTGGTGGAACAGAAGGCGCTATTCCGAGTGTCATCTGATGGCTCGGAAGCCTTGTCGGAGTAGGAATTGATGCAGATCTGACACTAGACATCGGGGTGGTACTCTCAAACTTGAATGCAGTCTTGTTGTGATCTTCCAGAAACTCCATACCCATTGGATCCGATTTCAGGTGCTCCACGGCCACCGTAGTAGGCAGTTGATTCTTTATGTCTTCCGTGGAAGAGAGGAATAACCGAGGGAATGGACACATTTGAGTGGAAAGCATTTTGAAGAGGTTGAATACCAACTGTGGGTTTAGAAGATCCACATTCTCTAACAACACAAACCAATTGGCCATCGAAATGCATTTGGTGAGTCGTAGCAGAAGATCGGAATCCAGAAGATCATGAGAATTCACAATGCGGAGATTGGAACAGAGACAGTTGGCAAGTCTCAGAGTGAAGTTTCTTGTGATGCACATCTCCCCAATCATCAAGATAATGTGTCCGTTGCTCCAGTTATCAGCAAGAGTCTTCGGAATAAACTTGGCTGATTCGGTAGAGTAGACAAAGTCAACAGTGACAAGAGATTGTCGTTGTACAGACTTGTGTTGGATGAAGAAGGCCTTTTCCTGAAATAACAGATTATGTTGTGGGAACAGTCCGCGCTACAGTGACAAACATTAATCCTAAAAATCTAGCTAGCTGAGTTAAATCTAGTTCTATCTAATACACTTCTATCTATCTATCTATTCATGAGTGTCAAACCAGTGCTTGTGTCTTGACACTTTTGTGTTGAACGTAGTACAGTTTGTCCTGAAACATGTTATCTGATATGAGAAGCAAAGACTACTATGACTACAGTAACCCTTCATAACCCTTCTCCATACCACTCTGCTCAAATACAATGGATCCAGACACTGTCTGCTTTCAATCAACTCTCCGACGTTTGTTCCGATTCTACTCGCAGCTTTCGATCTATCTTGACGTTCATAAGTGATTATCTGAAAAGAGTACGGTACTCCAAGACACATCTCTTTCCTTACATCAGTGAGCTTTGAGGCAAACGCCAACTCGATACTTTTAATGAGTTCACATGGTTCCTGACCCTCAATATCCGTCTTCGTCAGTTCCACGGTAACCTTTTCTCCTAACATATCCACCATTTCCAGCTGGTTCCTTCGGTTGAAACATAACCGTCTCAAAGAAGGAAAACAGTCTTTCAACAGCAATTTCAATCGGGTCTCTATAGAAGTCGTCGAAAACAGACTCAAAAGATGAAGTTCAGAAGAAAGACACAATCTCGCATTAGCCATTCTCATCCTATCCAAGAGTCCCCGAACTCCTTGGATTATCACTGTCACCATTCCACGTATCTTTTCCAACCAACAAGGAAGATGGGGCAGTTGGATGACTCTGTATATAGTTCCATCTTTGAGAATTGACCGCTCAATTTTAATCCAGTATTTGGCGCAAGTTCGGAGAAGATCGTATTCCTTCTGGAAACAGTAAAATGTAGTGTTTTGTTTCACCCGCTCAGCCTGTTAGGTTTTTTCCAACACGGCGTTAGAGACTGACGAGTCTCTTCATGATTAGCATGATCCTCGATCATCGCAGGACTACGTGTATTCTGGATAACGGGTCTGCTTATAAGGGGGCCCTCGAGTAAGCGACGGACATCTAACGGGTTGCGTCAATCGGGGGGAGAGGTGCTGGAAATTCCAGTGTCCCTCCTCTCGTACCTGCAATGTGTCCCGACACGTCACAAAGATATTGGCCACTCGCATCCACTTCTTCTGAGTTTCGCTCCACGCCTTCAGAATACCTTCTGTCCGACCAGTCCATTCTATCCATTGCCTGAACAATGTTTCAATGATTTATTTTGCAGAATACAGTAATCCTTACGGTAATGAGTCATCAGTAATCTGTTCCACATTCGTCATATGTCTCAATATATTGTTATCATTCTGTACTTTCTGATGCAATTGTTGAAGGCGTAATGCTAAAGATAACTTCCACTGCACGTAGCACCGGGTTTCCAGGTGCTCCTGAAATATGGGATCCAGAAAAGATAAAAATGGTAGACACCTGAGTCCAAAAAGTAACAATTGCGTGTAGTTGATCTGCTGCCGTCGCCTCTCTTTCCGCCAGAAAAGCAATTGGTTTGAGTTGTTGTAAATGAGCTTCAAGACCCAATTCGCATATTTGAGAAATGGAACTGTTAGCGTAAGGGGTCAGGTCAAATCCTGATGACGTTTAGATTAGGTAGACACTCTCCAATACTCTTACCAACAATCTCCGACATTCTCAACCAATGCGCATCAAGGAGTCGTCGACAAGACATCACTTCAGCGACCGCGAAGTTCTTTTTGAAGGTGTCTACTTCGTTTCTAGCCTGTAGTAGTGAATATGTTCTATACAGTTCTGTCTGTTCTTACAAAAGCAATAAAATGTTTCGCAGCTCGATGAGTCGTCAGAGAACCCTCAAAAACAGACAACTGGACTGTAAAAGTTTCGAAAAAAGTTCGGGTTGCTTCAATGTTGACCATGGTTCTGCGGGATTCGAAGAACGCGCTGAAAAGAAAAATGACTGATTGGAAACACTGTGTGACTCACTTGACATGCTTGAAATATCCACTAGTCGCCTCAAACAGTTTCTGCAGAGACTCGATTTCCCCCACAAACTGTCGCATCTTCGTCACATCCGACACCTGGATGTTTACCGCTTTTTCGAATTTATTCAAGTCTTCGATTTCAGTTATCAAACTGTCCAACATCGGCCGTAATTTGGCCATTTGCTGCAAGTACACTTCCACTTCTTGCGGGTTTCCCATTGCTTGAACGATCTTCAACTTGTCCATCGCTTTCTGAACATTTGCCATCACTTTGGATTGCTTTTTCTGAAGTGTCTAGACAATAAAAGTGTTCTGGGTGTTGTAACAAACATTGACAAAGTGAAGAAAAGTGGAGATCCGTTTGTGGAAGAAATGGGAATGGTCATTGATACATTGAGGGAGGGATAATCTCAAAGAAGCAATCTGTAGGAGAGTGTCCATTTGGGAAGTGTCAAGAGAGACGTGCTGGAAGTGATCACTGTTATTTACTTTGAAAAACGTTCCGAGTACCTGAGTGATTTCAAAAACTGTATCATAGACCTCCACAAACTGTTTTGCACTCTGCCCAATCTCATCTTGAAGCATCAAGTCAACTTGAGCCTTGTTGTTCAACATCATCGCCGGGTCTATTGAGCGATATTGCAGAGCACGGTCATACTTTCGGAAGTCTTGCAGAAGTTTGTTGAGGTGGCTGGAAACGATCAACTGTGACAGTCCCCTCCAAAACTTACCCTACGTAGTGAATTTTCTCCTGATTGCCATTTTCAGTTGATTCCTGAAACTTCTGATCCTCCGTTCCATTTCAGTCCAAACACTCTCCAGTCGAAGAACGAAACATCGGACTGTGATGTATTTGGTGGCTTTTGTTAATCGGATTTGGAGGTGAGTGGAGTCGTCGAACATTTTGATAAGTTCGTCTTCGGTGAGCTTTGGAGAAACCTTTGAAGTTCGTGGATCGCGAATGTTTTATTTGGAAGCCTACTCACCTTATAATCATCAACCAGAAACGCATACGGCTGCAGGAATGGATGGGAAACAATGTGTTCATGCGAGAGAACCTCAACAGTCATCGCTGCATCTTCCTGCCACATCTCCCCATCTTCAGAAGACATTCTCACATTCTCCAGAGAACACATCGTACTGATTGGATCCTTGAGGAAGTGTCGTATCTGTTCTGCATTTACCCACAATTTACGATCCACAATGGAACATTCAATGGTAAGGAATGAGGGCTGGAAGTTGGATAATATGAGCTACTGACGGTTAGGTTTACCTTGTTTTTCAGAGTTCTCAAATACATTTGTATAGTGTTAAACGCAGCGTTTGTTGTTTCCTGGACCACACAATTATGCACAATATTTCGTTTCTTCTCATCTTTCCAGTTTCGGCGGAGCAAACTGAACAAGAATACAGTTGAGCTCGTTTGCAATACGCCCACTCACTTTGAATGAATCTCATTCGAGAATTGCAAGATCTTTGCATAAACAGCTTCTTGGAATTTCTTGATTGGGACATTTCCAGTTAACGGATCAATCAGTTCATTGACGTCGAAAATGAGTCCTTTCCTATGAGAAGAAACCTTGATTTTCTAATTGAAATTGTATTACCGTTGCTCGAAGAATATCCTTATTTTCATAGCGGCAAGGGATTGAGAACGAAGAAGAACGTCTTTGTTCTTTGCTTCCAGTCGGTATTTCTCGATTTCTGGAACACTGTAGTGATCTACACAGAACACAAGTTTCTTACTCATCAACTTCTTCAAATCATTCTTCTCCCGTATCAAATACCCATCCGTCAAGTGCTCGATAATCGCAAATCTCTCGGCACAATCCAGAAGTTCTTCGAGTTCTTGAGCGATTCGTTCGTTCTTTGCATTCAATCTAAAAACAATTATGATGATCCAAAGATATACTTCGCTCACTTATGAACCCTCTGATAACTCCACTCAATCCTCGGTTTCAATGGATGTTTCTTCAGCACGTAATACCATTGTTTCTAGAACAAACAAGTCTGTTGAAGCGCTCTTCCCACTCACCGCCACATAGATACTCTCATCTCTATTCTTCTCCTTCAACCTTCTAAACTTCCTCATTGCTTCAAACTGTTCCAAATGCCATTTCAAGAATCTCTTTCTACAAATCTTTGGAATCTTCCGATTCTCCTTCCGAACTCTGTCTTCATACGCCAGTTCCTGCCAGGACTTCTGTTCGACCATTCGGTGGATGGTCAGGTATCGAGTGTGCTTTCTTACTGTAACTAGGGAAGTATGTTTCTTGCCTAGCCTATTTGAAACTGTTGTAGCTAAAAGAGCTTACACTTGAAATGTTCCTTTTGCAATGGAGACGACATTCTTTCTATTAGAAGGTGAATAAGGGAAGTGTGCGCGTCGAGGAGAAGGTGTCAAAGGTGCCTACTAATGTGCGCATTGTAGCGTGTTTCCTGTTTATTCCAACGTCAACCCGGCTTTACCTAATTTGTCGAACCCCTTGATTTGTCATGGAGAATCTAGTTATCCCAAAAACATTCAAACTGTGACAATCTGTTTATTGATGTCAAAAAAATTCCAAAAGAACCATATAAATAAATCCGAAATTTGAAAGTTTGTGAAACGAAAAGAATGAAAAGAATCGCCTAGCCAAAAGCGAAAAACGAGAGGAGAGGTGAGGGAAGAGACAGAAAAAGATACAGAGTTTAGAAGCATTTGCGGTGGACGATGGATGGGCCGGACTCGTCGTACTCTTGCTTCGAGATCCACATTTGCTGGAAGGTGGAGAGGGAGGCGAGGATGGATCCTCCGATCCAGACGGAGTACTTGCGCTCTGGTGGGGCGATGATCTTGATCTTCATTGTGCTGCAAATTATAAGGGTTTACTTTGTGTAAGGAGGGCTCAGTCTAAGTTCCCTAAAGGTCAGTGTCTTACCCTTATCACTGATAAGGTTAGATACAAAGTTCACTATGATCTTACCTTGGGGCGAGGTGCTGGATCTCCTTCTGCATACGGTCGGCGATTCCTGGGAACATGGAGGTTCCTCCGGAGAGAACGGTGTTGGCGTACAGGTCCTTTCTGATGTCGACATCGCACTTCATGATGGATTGGTAAGTGGTCTCGTGGATTCCGGCTCCCTCCATTCCGATGAAGGCTGGCTGGAAGAGCACCTCTGGGCATCTGAATCTCTCGTTTCCGATGGTGATGACCTGTCCGTCCGGAAGCTCGTAGGACTTCTCGAGGGAAGAGGAGCTGGCGGCGGTGGCAAGCTCGGTCTCGAAGTCGTGGGCGACGTAGCAGAGCTTCTCCTTGATGTCACGGACAATCTCGCGTTCGGCGGTGGTGGTGAAGGTGTATCCACGCTCGGTGAGGATCTTCATCATGTAATCGGTGAGATCACGTCCGGCAAGATCGAGACGCTGGATGGCGTGTGGCAGGGCGTATCCCTCGTAGATTGGGACGGTGTGGGTGACACCATCTCCGGTATCAAGAACGATTCCGGTGGTTCTTCCGGAGGCGTACAGAGAGAGAACGGCCTGGATGTTGACGTACATGGCTGGGGTGTTGAAGGTCTCGAACATGATCTGGGTCATCTTTTCTCTGTTGCTCTTCGGGTTGAGTGGGGCCTCGGTGAGGAGGACTGGGTGCTCCTCTGGGGCAATACGGAGCTCGTTGTAGAAGGTGTGGTGCCAGATCTTCTCCATGTCATCCCAGTTGGTCACGATTCCGTGCTCAATCGGGTACTTGAGAGTGAGGATTCCTCTCTTCGACTGGGCCTCGTCTCCGACGTACGAGTCCTTCTGTCCCATTCCGACCATGACTCCCTGATGACGTGGGCGTCCGACGATCGATGGGAAGACGGCGCGTGGAGCATCGTCTCCGGCGAATCCGGCTTTGCACATTCCGGATCCATTGTCAACAACGAGGGCGGCAATTTCGTCTTCCATGGCTGAAAAGAAACAGATGAGGGAAGGGAATGGAGAGTGAATGGAGATGGAGAAGAAAGAGGAGAGGATGTGGTGATAAAACATTCAAATGGTAATGTAATGTGCCTGTGAATCATAGCTACCGTATACTCTTGCCACGTCATCGGACAGACCAGAGATCAAGATCAAGGCTTCAACACTCAACTGTCATTATCATAGTCTAATCACTACTTGATCATTCAATGATTAACATATCGCATGAGGGGCATCTAAATTGGTTCTCAAAAGTTTCTTCAGGTTTCAAAGACACTTTGACCTATCCCCTCTAACAATTGAAATGGCAACACTTCTCTCTTACACAAAGTGATTCAAAATGGCAACATACACACACACATATTGAAATGCAAAGTGTATGCCGGCGGTCGTTATCAGCGCGGCAGAGTGTGTGCATTCGAATGTATATATGTGGTTGATAACTCTCGTTCTAGGAATCGCTGGTACGTGGAAGTGTGTACACAAATGTGCACGTCACGTCGGAGAGCAGAGTCACAGTTTTGGAGACACGGCGAGGGAGGAGGAAAAGGACACGTCATCAAGTTGGACATGGCAAAGGGAGAACATAAAACTTGAAGAGGTACCGGGAGAAGGTCACAGAAACGACGTCTCACAAGGCAGATGAAGGTGCTAGTGGTCTAGGATCATAAGTGAGACTGAATGAAATGATTACGGTAGCTTCAATGAAGGTTACTAGGTTATCAAGAACTATGTAAGGAACCCTAGACTCGCCCTTAGAAGGTTGAAGGGTGAAGTTAAATAGAAAAAGTAATGATACAGAAACGATGATAGAGTCGATTGATAACTCGTTGCCGCCTAATACACCGCCTGTTTTAAATAGCACCGTCCAGAAGGAATCCGCCCACAACACGCACTAAGAAGGCAATACTGGGAAAATGAGTCAGTGATAAGCGGAGGAATGGGACTGATCAAATTGACTCAGAAAGTGAAGGAAAATAGGTTGGAGACTGAAACTTTGACAGGATGGAGGGTTTTGAAACAAAAAAGGGAAACAAGATAAAGTTCCCAACTGATGAGGTTCGAAACGGATGACTGGAAACACAGAGTTACCAGAACTTTGGTTGTATTCTATGTTACATGCTGACAATTTGCCATTTGATGAGTTCGGAAAGGAATTTGAGGTATGTACATCCTCTGCTAACTTCCGTAAACCATTTTTTCTGTTTATGATGACAGAGTCAGGGTCTCAAAGCAAAGATTCGCTTATGATCCGACGTGATACGTAAAACACAATTAATTTTCAGATCTTCTGCACTTCCAGTGCAACATGCCCATATTACAATCCTCTTTTCTGCCCCTTTCCTCCCCTTTCCATTTCCAAAATACCTCCTCCAAATTGTCGTTTTATCAGTTTTAAAACGAGACGAAAGATGAAAAATCGGTCATTTTGTCGGAAGGGAAAGTCGGAAATCACTAGAAAACGGACACGTCAGCCGAACGGATGTAACGGAGAGAAGTGCTGAATGGCAGAAGTTCTGTAGCAAAGAAAGGAACCATACTCCGAAACGAAAAGCTGCAACAACTTTCAGAACGCAGTACCGAACAATTTGAATTGTTGACAGCCCAGTGGTCACTCTGCCTGATTATACAGGAAAACAGTGAATCAATAGCCCGACTGTTGCACTCGGTACAGTCCGTCCTTTCCCAAGGACTCCTCCACTCTCTTATGCAAATCGCCTTCTCTTCTGCCCCACTTTTCTCCATTTCATTTCCATTTTTCATCATCCCTTATCATTTTTTATCACTTTGTGCCTGCCGTCGTCGTCGATTCCACACACATACGCACGATTCCGCTCCTTTTCCATTCCAGGAAACCTCGGCACTTTCTTATCAATTATCAGCATGTCGTCGGTTCATGTTGGAATCGACATCGGAACTACGTCGGCTAAAATTTGTGCAACGCAAGGGGACGAGTAAGAACATTTGGAAAAGGATTCAAAGCATTAGAAGAGCCCTATAAAACTGGGTCATTCGGAATTCGGCAAAAAATTTGGAACGCTTCACGAATTTGCGTGTCATCCTTGCGCAGGGGCCATGCTAATCTTCTCTGTATTGTTCCAATTTTAGTATATGTTCTCGGAAGAACGAAATGGTCTGTGTGCAGTCTGGTTATATAGGGCCACCTTACCTAGTGACCGACACATTGCGGGTTTCGACAGACCCTTCCCCTCTTCTCTGAAACAAGGGGAGGGAGGAGGACGGAACCCTTGAGATGTCGGTCACTAGGGAGGGAGGGGTTATATAACCGACCCGTTAGCAGACAATATCGTTCTTCCGAGAACATATACTAAAATTGGAACAATACAGAGAAGATTAGCATGGCCCCTGCGCAAGGATGGCACGCAAATTCGTGAAGCGTTCCAAATTTTTTGCCGAATTTTGTTTGAATTTATAACTTTTAGGTCACTATGTGAGTTCAAACAGAACTACGAGTTCCCTGAAACTCTTAAAGAACAAGGTCTTCAAGACCCAAAGGTTATTTTGGATACTGTAATGAAGTTGTTGGAGGTATTTCTGATAACCGTTTTGTTTCCCTAACACTTGTTTCATCACAGAAAACCGAAATGTTTCTAATCAACAAAAACCTGAAAATCTCGGATGTCTGGACTTGTGGTCAAATGCACGGAATAGTCTTCTGGAGCCAGAAATCAGTCGAAGAATCTAACAATCAATCAGGGAATCTGATTACTTCTCCTTTGTACAACTGGACCTACAGTAACCCTGCTCTTCCACAGTTTCTGGAAACCCTCCCAAAATGGTCATGCAGAGAAGTCCATCCAGGATTTGGACTCGCCACGCTTGCATATCTCAATTCCACTGGTGCAGAGAGCTTGAAAGTAAGTTCACTGGTATCGATAAGCCTAAAGTATCCTATTTCCAGAACTACAATCGTTGCGGGACCATTATGGACCTCTTTCTAAACTTCCTCTCTCCATCCCTAACTACCTTCATCTCTCATCACAATGCTCACAGTTGGGGATACTGTAATTCAGATGGCACATGGCAATCTGACATTTTATCTTATCTTCCGAAGTGGATCCAACTTCCAACAGTAACCCAAGCCACTTCGAAAGTGGTTGGTACATGGAATGGAGCAGAATGCCACGTCGCTTCCGGGGATCTTCAAGCTTCAGTCGCTTCTCTGGATCAGTATGAGAATACTGCTTGTGAGTTGTCAAACTGGTTTTTGTGGCGAGATTCGAGTACTTTCAGATCTGATTCTCGGAACTTCTGCCCAACTGTGCTGCCTTGTTGACTCGTCTTCGGTTCCGCCTACCGTACCACCTACAGTAGTCCAGTTACCGTATTCCTGTGATAAGAAACTGATGGCTGCGTGTGCGATGAATGGAGGAAATGCTTTGGAGACTGTTTTGAAGGTACTGTTTCAGTTTCTCAAAAAGTTTTTCAATTGGTTTCAGAAGTACTCAACCTCTCGATCGTACCAAAAACTCTCGCATCTTCTGGAAGAACTGAATAAGAATGGTATAATTCTAGTTGTCTCCTTCACAACATGGTTACCATTTCCAGCCCCAACACTTGCATCTGATCTTCAAATTGACCCAATTTTCATACCGGAACGTGGATTTTCAAAGGAACTCGTTGTCTCCGGTCTTTCTCCCGATACCTCGGATCTCCAAATTCTCGAAGCAACTCATCTCGGAATCATTCAAAATCTCTTCTCACTGTTCCCAATTTCCTTGTTCAATACACTGCGAATCAAGAATCTTGCCCTGGTTGGATCTGCTCAATGCCCCAGATTCAGAAGACATATCGAAGCATTTGCTGGAGACGATTTCAAGTTTCTGACTTCTAAATCTGAAATTTCAACTCCACTCGGAGCCACAAAGTTTTAAAACTTTCCAAATACTCGGTTTATTTTCACATCATTTCGAGAGAATTAAGGTCAAAAGACGGATACAATAAAAGAGACTTATCATATTGAGAACAAAGGGTATTATTGGATTCAATCAAGTAACGGTTCGGGTTACTTTCGACGACGAGTCGGCTTAGTCGAGGTCTGGCTCCGGGGCTCTTGGTGGTGGTTGAGCAGCTCCTCCGGCTCCTCCTCCACATGGTCCTCCGCATCCGGCGTCCTGGCATCCTCCGGTGGCACCTGGTGGGGCTCCTCCGAACATTCCTGGCACTGAAAACAAACAAAATCATTCCGGAACCCTTCAAGTTATAACTTACTGCCTCCTCCCTTCGACTGCAACTTGGTGATGAGCTTGGCAACCTTCGGGTTGTTGATGTACTTCATCATGTTGGCCGGGTTCTTCATGATGTCCATCAACGCCGGAAGGATCTCCGGGTCCTGAAGGGCCGCGGCAATCTCCGGGTCGCTGAACAACTGATCGAGTCCGGGTGGCATTCCTCCGGCTCCTGGCATACCTCCCGGCATACCACCTGGCATTCCTCCGGGCATTCCTCCTGGGAATCCACCTGGCATACCGCCTGGGAAAGCTCCCGGGAAGTCGTCCATGTCATCGTACTCGGCCTGTCTCTTGGCCTCCTCTTCGGCGGCCTTCTTGTTAGCTTCCTGAGCACGACGGACACGTTCACGACGCTCCGACAACTCGATCTCGGCCTTCTGACGCTCGACGGCACGGTTGTACTCCTGGATCTTATGGGCCTGAAAATAAATGTGGTTTAGACTTGAACTTTGTACTCTTTTCTTATCCGAATCCCCAGACTCTTTGTCTCAATAATTTTGATCAAAGAGTGTCATCATCACTTTCTTCCTGTCTACATTCTAGTACAAACACAGATATCACAAACAGAAACATCGGCCGAGAACAAACACTTCGACACCCACCCGGGATTATCGATTATTTACTTGTCCCAGAACTTTTGCAGATTAGGTGCAGAAGGTGCTCTTTCGAACTTTGTGAAACTAAATGCGTTCTCTCAGAAACAGTTTAGTTTCGGCTCGTTTCAACCAGTTTCTTTTCCATGTGCAAACCCCATCTTCTCAGCCAGATTTCGGCAGTGAAATATTCGATAAACAAGAAAGAAATCGAGAGATATCTGGCTGATGGTTATCGGGAAAAAGAGGAAACGAGATGAGAAAAGGACGGATAGGTGCGAAGAACAGCTCGGAGCCGGAGGGATCAGAGACAAGAGAGACCTTTGACACCTCGTAAATCTCACAAGGCTCTCATAAATCGCCCGGTGATTCGAGAGATCAGGTGGCAAATTGAGTGGCAGACCAATATTTGGAACGGTTTTGCAGTTTTGAGCCAGATCTGTTGAAAGAACGAATCGAGACTGTCAAAACAGATATGTTTAGATGAAAGTTCTCTGTGGGATCAGTTGTGACGGATGTATCTCAAAGAGTTGTACCCTACCCTACAATCTGTCAGCGGTTTCTGCTATCATTTCTTGAAGCCCGAAGAATCTGACAGCTGACAGTATACACCAGTTCCAGGTGGCTGATGAGTATAGTATCCTAAACTACGTGTGGCCATCTGGAAAACAACAAACAACATCAGCCTGTCCGTCGGGGAATCCGTCTTGGCTTCGGCAAGGACACTCGATGACTGGATCTATTGCAGAGACATGGAAAAGATACACAACTACAAAACGACAGAAAGGAAACAACAGCTGCGTTCGAGAGATGGAGAGACGATGGAGAAGCAAGAAGCAACACGGAAATCAGGATGAAAAGAGCGAAACGCCACAGAGTCGCATCTTTTTCTCGCCAGAACTTCTTCGGATGGGTTAGAAGAAGAAGGAAAGAAACGGAGAGAGATAGAGAGATAACTCTTTCTCTTCTGCTTGCTGCTGTGCTCCTGCCGACTCTCCTCTCCTCCGCCATCACCAGCATCACAACTCGGCGGGTCCCCGGCAGAGAGCGCCGCCCGTCCCCTCGATCCCCGTCTCGTCCGGCCGTGCCGTCAAATCCGTGTGTCTTCTTCTTTATTCCGAAAACCTATCCTTCGAAAACGAACCTTTGCGCGAACCCCTTTCCCATACTACATTTTTTGCGCTCTATTTACTCGCCCATCCCGAAATCCCAATAGATATATAAATCCGCTGCCCTCCGACAGCAGCAACCTGTGCATTTATTTGAGTATCTTGATAGTCCACATATCACTTTACCTATGCCCTACTAAATGCCCAACTACTATTCCCTATTCGTTTTATTGCTCTTCGCGAGCACCTGTGATGGTAAGCGTCAGAAGATTCCATGGACCCCATCCCTAGCTTCCAGCCGGTTCAACCATCCTTATCACCGGTTCATCGGATCAAAACCCGGCCAAGAGCGAGTTGCTCGGCCACTACCTTCCGCATTCTGTTGTGAAAAGTGAGTGTTTGGTAGTAAACTCTCGATGCTGCAGCGTCCCCCCGCCGCTCGGTCTTTTCATCGCGGTGCCCTGGGATCTTGCTCATAACACATCTGTTTTACAAACCGCCCACACTTGCTCGCGGAAGCAGAGCAACGAAACTACTGCGAAATGGGTGGAGACACGAACAGAACTTATCAATCTTCTTGACAACTCAAAGTACCACTTCGAGAGAATTAGTGTCCTTGGTTTTTTGTTTGGTACTTGGAACCAGGAAAAACAAAAACTGTTACGACTTCTCGAAAAGTCACGTGAATCTATCAAAATCTCACTCAGTGCAGCCAGAAATAACAGAAACAAGGCATCACCTAATGATCAACACGGCTATTTTCAGATGTCGACTCGTGCTCGTCCAACATTTTGATCTACAACAAACAGGACATCAATGAACTTTTGACGATTGATTCTGACCGAATTCAAGAGTTCGGAGGACTTAATCTGATTGGAAATGTCTCGACTATTGTCTACACAAAAACATCACTGAATAACTTGGATTCAGAAGAGCTCAACGTTCTCGAGAATGTGCTCAGGACGGAGAGAACTCTGTTCGTAGTCCAGTTCGGTGAGAATTCCAAAGACGGAGAGATCCTTTCTGGAATCGCCGAATGCTGGGCCACAAGCAGTGTGGTCTCGGATGGAGATAACACTGTCTTCTTCTGTAGCAAGGTTGAAATATATACACACAAAGTTAGATGAACATCCATTTTTAGGCTACAACAGACATTCCTTTCGATTTGAACTCTGAGCAGATTCCAATGGAAAAGACCATTCCAACAGTTGCCACCTCCTCTTTCTTCGTTAGCGCTGTGAACAATAAGTATCGAGTTGATAAGAAGAAGGTGATATTCAAGATAGGAATAAATGAAACTGGATAAGATTCAGATGCAAGAACAGCTGGAGGATGAGATTCAAGACATCGTCGAGGAGACAATGAAGACTGTCGAGAAGAGAAAGAAGGATGCGGAAGATGACGATG
>LR537690.1:177252-233163 GCA_900883565.2 Caenorhabditis panamensis | reverse complement strand
ATGATGATGACGATGAGGGAACTGAATTTGATAACAAGCACGACCCGAAGCGTGATCACCGTCTCCATTGCAAGTACCGAAAGTCGTGTTATGAGACCGGAAAACAAGGACTCATCGAGGTATACGACTTCTCGTTCAACCACCTCTTCCACTTCTGGAGAGCTCCAGAATCTCAACAGCATCATCTCCCGAAAACTGAAGATGCTGATCAGGATGGAGTTCCCGATTCAGAAGACGATGACGTCAACTTGGCGGATCGGAAGCTGGTGTGCAAGTACAGAACAGCTTGTTACAAGAAACACGACATTCCGTTGAGTGACAAGCAACAAGAACGTGAGAGAAGTTTCATGACTGCCAAGTTGCAGGCTCCGCAGGGAAAGAAGAGAACTCTGAAGGATATCGCCCAGAAGGCGGTAAGTGGAGTCAAGGAGCGTGAGGAGGAGGCGAAGACCCGGCCGGCCTCGAACTCTTTCATCGTTGAGAAGAAGCTTCAGGCAATTGAGGACAAACTGCAGGAGAAACTCGACTGCAAGTATCGCAAGTCGTGCTATGAGACTGGAGAGCTTCCGAAGATCGAGGAATCCAGCTTCAAGATCCCATTCCTTTCTTCCGAATCTAGTGGTGATGATGATGACGACGATGATGAAGAGAAGACGCCGTTTGAAGAGATGGAAGACTTGGAGAAGAAGCATTGGTGCAAGTACAGAAAGTCTTGCTACGAGACAGGAAAGAAGCCTGACATTGAGAGCGAACTGGCTGTGGAGTCGTTCAGAGACATCCTCGACATGCCGGATATCGTCGAAACAAGGAAGTTGACTGTTCAGGAACGGTGCAAATATAGAAAGTCGTGCTACGAGACCGGAATCTTACCAGATTTGAGTCGCGACGATGAACACATCGAGAAGGTGGCTAAGAAGGAGGTCAGCTCGGTGGTTCCGTCGACTATGCAAGACTTGAAGACATTGTGCAAGTACCGCAAATCGTGTTATCAGGAGATTAGTGAATCCGACGGAGTGGATATCGTGCAGACGATTCGGAAAAGACGGCTGATCGAGAAAGAGGTCAGAAAGAGGAGAACTAGACGTCACCGAAGACTCAACAAGAGACGAGCTATGATGAGTCGGTACGGAATGACAACTGGACCATCCAGCAGTGGTACAAAGTACGAGAAGGTCGAGAAGACTAAGAAGGAGCTTCAGGATATTGCTGATGCTCGGGAGAGCAGAAAGGATGCCCCGGCACCAAAGTCCGTGAAGATTCAAGGAAAGAAGAAGGCGGCGAAGGTTGTGGAGGAGGTGGTAGCTCAGAAAGTGGTGGAATCTACTTTGAACGCTGAAGATGACGACGACGACAATGATGATGATGACAAACAACCAGAGCCAGAACCAGAGCCAGTTAAAAAGACCAAGAAGAGCTCGAAGAAGGCTAAAGAGCCTGAGCCCGAACCAGAAAAGGAACCCGAGCCGGAGCCAGTGAAAAAGTCCAAGAGAAGTTTGAAGAAGGCCAAGGAGCATGAACCAGAACCAGAAGAAGAAGAGGCCGTTCCTGTTCCGATCCCGGTACCGATTCCAGTCCCAGTTGTCAAGCAGACCAAGAAGAGTTCCAAGAAGGAGGAACCCGTTCCAGAGCCTGATGATGAGAAAGATGATGAACCGGAAACGGAACCAGAACCTGTGAAAAAGAGTAAGAAGAGCTCAAAGAAAGTAAAGGAGCCAGAGCCGGAGCCAGAAGAGCAAGAGCAGGAGCCGGAGCCAGTGAAAGTCAGCAAGAAGAGCTCGAAGAAGGTGAAAGAGCCCGAACCAGAGCCACCGGTGAAGGTTCAGAAGGTGTCCAAAAAGCAGGCTGAGCCAGAAATTGCCAAGAAGAAGGATGACGACGATGATGACGATGAGGACGGAAGTGAGTTCGACAACAAGCACGATCCAAAACGTGATCATCGCTTGCATTGCAAATACCGTAAGACCTGCTACGAGACAGGAGAAAAGGGTCTTATTGAGCCGTATGACTTCTCCCTCTGGCACATTGTTCACTTCTGGGCGGCCCCCGCGTCTCAGAAACATCACAACTTTGGAAAAAGCAAAGATTCGGATGGTGATGGCATTCCAGATGTTGAAGACAAGGATGCTGCGATGGCTGATCGGAAGCTTTCGTGCAAGTACCGCCCATCGTGTTACGAGGAGTATGACATCCCAGTTGGAGACAAGATCTTGGAGAGAGAACAGAAGAGAACTGTCAAGGAAAATTCTGGAGAGGATGACGACGACGATGACGATGATGAGGAAGAGAGAAAGATCGACTTGAATGCAGCAGATCGTCGTCTTGAATGCAAATACCGTAGATCTTGCTACGACAGTGGCGTTCTGCCGACAATTCATCAATGGAGCGATGCCCCGACACTCTCCGAAACCATCGAGATCAGCTCGAAGAATTTGAAAATGTCCAAGTGCAAGTACCGTAAATCTTGCTATGAGGAGGCTGGCCTCAATGACAAAGACGTCGACGATGTGGTAGAGAAGGAGGAGAAGCCGCACCTCAAGGAGAAACTGAAGCCAGTGGAACAGCCGACGGATCGTCATCATGCGAAGCACGGAAAGAAAAAACATCAGGAGCCGGAGGACAGTGACGAAGATGATAAGGATGATGATGAGGAGGAAGAGAAGGAGGAGAAGCACAAGAAAAAGGAGGAGAAGAAGGCGGCGACAGAGATCCACAAACAAACAGATCAGGAGACTCTGGAGCAGGAACTCAAGGATCTTCATCTGTCAGTGGCCGAGAAGAGTTGGTGCAAGTACAGAAAGTCGTGTTACTCGTCTGTTGAGCCGAAGTCTGCCAAGCAAGATCACTCGGGAACCATGGCCAGGAGAGGTACGTTTTCGAACGATCGGAGCTTCAAAAGGTTGTACTTTTCAGCCGGAAGCGGTCAGAAATGCCATATTTATTACTTGTCGTGTCGCGAGTCAATGGGTCTTCCCCCGAAGGAGAAGGCTCCGATGGGACCGAACGGCAAGCGATTGTGTCGCAAAGTCAAGAAGGAATGATTCCGATGATCTCCCCCTCGTTTCCCCGTGCCTTTTTTGTTTAGTTTCGCTCATCACTCAATTTTGTAGACCTGACCGAGCCCCTTATCGGTCTTCTCAACCCACTTTTGCGCATTTTCAGGCAAAAATGGGTTTTTAGAACTTCTCGTAACAACATGAATAAACAATTTCCCTCCCAACTCACATTAGGTTCAACCTCCTTGAGCCACTCGTTGGCAACATCATCGTAATCGAGCTTGCAGGCAGTGGCCAGATCGGTCTTGGCCTCGACCCACTTTCCAAGAAGACGGTTGGCACGTCCGCGGAACTTGTATCCTTGGGCGGAGTCCGGGTTGATGGAGATAGCCTTGTCGCAGTCAGCGATGGCAGCAATCGGACGCTTCAGCTTCAGGAGCACGCTAGAAGATTGGTTGTACAGAAAGACCGTCAGACATCACAACTCACTTGGCTCTCTTGGCATGAAGCATAGCGGATCCCGGATTGGCTTCGATAGCAGCAGTGAAGTGTCCAAGAGCAGTCTCGAACTCTCCATTAGAGAACGCCTCCTGAGCCTTTCCACGCTCCTCGGACGCCTTCTCTTGATCCTCCTCACTGGCTTCCTTGTTGGAGTCGCCCATTGGAAGCTCGGTAGCTTCCTCCGGCTCGATGACTCCCTCGTTATCGATCTCCGGGTACGGGATCTCCTCGACCTTCGGGGCTTCTGGCTCCGGGGTCTTCTCGGCCTTTGGCTCCTCGGTCTTCGGCTCCTTGGCTCTTGGGCAGCCTTGTGGCTCCGGTTGACCCTCCGGCTTCGGTGGGATGGTGGCTCCGAGACTAAAATTAACAGATGAATTGAAACGTTAAGAGGGCGAACTTACGAAGTCAGATAATCTTTGAAAAATCCAAACTCGGGGGAGTGAAGCACCGCCGGGTTGGATTGGCACATGCCAATGAATTGCTTGAGCAGGGCAACGTGGTCCATTCTGGAATTTTGGATATAGAAAGAAGAAAGAATTGTTTAGAGAGGTGATAAAAAAGAAAGTTGCGAAATCATAAGACGAGCGCATTGCAAAACAGAACTGGTAAACAAACAGTCAGGTGACAGCGTAAATTGGGAGTTGAGACCAAAAACTGTGAAAAAGCACAACTAAAAATTTAGTAACTGACAGAACTTGAAAAATTTATCAAGATTCCTGAGCAAACAATTAGGAAGAACAGCAATAACTTCTACCGTATCCTACAATGTGCATACTTCAGAGAATCCACAACTTTTATAATGAAAACGAGTGTTTTGAAACTACGATCTACTTCAGGATAATCATTTTTGTACAGAATTGAAAAAAATGCGGAAAGCGTTTCGAATCGCAACAAGATCGGAACGGGTAAACAAATGAACTGACGACATTGTATTTTAGGAATCGCAACCGAAAACTGCGAACAAACAGTAGAGCAGTTGCGGGGAATCATTAGAAGACTATGTTTAGCTCGAACAATTGATGCAAACTTGGAAAAAGTCGAGAAGAGTTGAGAAAAGAGAGATTTCAACAACTCAAATTCGGGAAAATTCGCGAAATAAAATGTTCAAAACAAGCATTTTGTGCAATTTCGCGTCAGTTGTGGCGCCGCGTCCGCAGTTTTTCGCGCCGTTTGAACTTGGCGCCCATTTATTTTTTGCGAAATCTCATTTTTCAACTGAAATTCTTCGCTGTTTTCGCGAGTTTCTGTGCAAAAATTTATCATGTTGAAAAAGTGCTCGTGATAGCTGTCGCATGTGCTAATTTATTCATGTTTCCCTGGTAACCGCTTGACGTTTTTCTCTGATGTCTCTACGCTATTTAGAGTTCCCTGCAGCTCTGCAGATAGATATTTATCACGAGAAGCTGTTAGATAAAATTTTGTAAGCTTTCGGAAGGTGTAAGTGAAAGCGGTTATGAACAGGGTTAGGCAGCACCTGAATAAGAAACAGAGTTCCAACTTCTCTTGGTTTCTTTGAGTACACCTTCCAGTCCGGGTTTTTCTAACTGTTCCCATGCCCCCTCAACAAGTTTCTCAACATTTTTTCAATCTCCCCTATCAAACCTCCTGAACACTGGTATCTCACGGGAGGATCCGAACAATCGTGTCAGTTTCTCGTCAAAACACTCCTCGGAAGATCCTCTCCCATTTATCCGACAAGACTCTCTGTATGTCTGCGTCTGTTCGATTCACCCACTCACTCCTTCCTTTTTCCGAATAATCCAAGTGAACAGTCATCGGAGGGAAAGCGGGAAACACACCCGCCCGGCCCGTTTTGGTCGTTTGCATTCGCTCACTCGTGTTGTCCTACTATTCAAATAGACTGCGTATTGATTGCCGCTAAGGTGGGAAAACTCTGATTCTTCATGCGAATTTGAAGCTTTTCTGAACAAAATTGCGAGAAAGATAGCAAAACAATCTGATAATTCGGTTTTTGTCCCAACAAAATTTCGCAATCTCAAAAATGCATTGAGTTCTCCAAATTTTTGCTCCATTCCCTCGCAAACCCCATGAGATTCTTGAACTTTTCCCACCATCTCTCTATCTTTCTGCTCTCTTTTCCGTGTGACTCAATGCTCTTCTTCACTTTTTATCATCGCTTCCTTTCCACAATTCGATCATTTCCCCCGTTTTTCAGTGAGAAATGGACGATTTGGCCGACTGTCGCGAGGTGTTCGCATACTTCGACAGCAAGGGCGACGAGCGTATCTCAGTTCAACAAGTCGGAGACGTGCTCCGTGCTCTCGGGCAGAACCCCACTGAAGCCGAGATCCACAAATGCGTCGGATCATACGACAGGGAGGCACGGCTCTCGTTCGAGGACTTTGTCCCCATCTTCCAGTCCGTCTCCAAGAATCGGTACGTTTTGAGCACAAAGTTATTATCGAAAACTCGTGAATTACAGCGAGAAGCACACCGTTGAGGAGTTTGTCGAAGGACTATCGCACTTTGACAAAGAAGGAAACGGAATGATCAATGTCGCCGAGCTCCGACACTTGCTCACCACTCTCGGTATGTTGTTTCGTTTTCAAAAACGGATGTTTTTCATCCAAATCTTCCTCAAAGGAAAGACTATCAACCTTCCGAATGAAAATCGGTCTCAATGTGTATTGAACATTGGCTATTGTCTCTCTCAACCAATACCTCCCCAAATAATTGATTTTCAGGAGAGCGTCTCTCGGACGAAGACGTCGACCAACTGCTCGCCGGCCACAACGACTCGCACGGCAACGTGAACATCTCCGACTTCGTGCGCGCCGTAATGAACTCCTAAACTTGAACCTATCATCCATCCGCCAGACCTACCCTTCCTTGTACCATTACCCTATTTATTTCCATTCCCTCTCATTTATGCAAATACTTCGTTTTTACCAGCATAAGCGCGAAAAATGATCCCGTTTTTTGTGTCCAGTAGAAGGAATCGATATCGTTCCTATTATGGCACCCAATCCAACTTTGTATTGTACTGCTTATCATCACGATGAAGTTAATTATCATTCTCGAGTTTCGGCAGAGCATTTATAGACAAATGAGTCAGAATTCTCCTTGATTACTTTATCATCTTTTACTCTGATTTCTCCTTCAGACTAGAATGTTCTCGTTTCAGAACTAGTCAAAAAAATGGCGGATACCGGAGAGAAAGACACGGAAACACAGGCAAATGGAGTGGATGGAGTTAGCAAGGAAGCAATGTCGATCATTGCACTTCTCGCGGAATGCGGAGTTCAGGAATACGATCCGAGAGTCGTTTCCATGCTTATGGATGTTAGTTTCCAAACAAACAATGAACCCTTCTCAACACAACCATCTCGATTTCTAGGTTCAATTCTCGATGACATCGAAGATTCTCCAAATGGCAAGTGGTCTGTCACGACACGCCGAGAAGCAGCAGATCGATTCGGATGACGTGCAGACGGCCGCGGACGTTGTCGGAGTGCTGCAGACGAGAGCACCGAACAGAGAGAAGATGCTGCAGTTGGCAAACGACAAGAATCAGCAACCACTGCCGCAAATACGACACAACTACGGACTGAAACTGCCGAATGATCGGTTCTGTCAGATGCAGCAGAACGTGCTTTTCAAGGCCGATGACGACTATCAACAGTGAGTTTCTAAACTTCAAAATGTTTTCTAAACTCTGTGTTTCCAGAATGGAAGTGCAACAACCCGTCCGCCCGACTCGGATCATCGAGCCACAGTCGTCTGTTCTCCGCACCGAACACGTCCAAAGTCTGCTGAAACGAAGAGCCGAAGATGACTTTGACGCCTGAAACTACTACCTCTACTGTTTCTTCATGATCTCTGTACAATCAAAGTTATATCAAATTTCAAAGTTTTGTTAGATAAATACAAATACACCAGTTCAATTGTTAGTTGTCACCGCCTCCAGTGACCGCATTCTTCAGCTCACTTCCAGTCTCCACGATCTTGTTCGCTGCCATTTTCAGATGGTCGTATCGGCTTGCTGGAATGGAACCCTTCAATATCTATCCTCTCAACTCCATCTCACCTTGCCGAAGTGTCGGTACCTGTTCCACGACCTGTTCATTCTGTTCCAATCGTTCTTTCGGAATCTCTGGAGCATCCACGTGTTTGTTGTGCTCCTCGAGCAACAGTTCTGCCTCTTGGAGCTCCTGTTTCAACTGCTCCACTCGTTCTTTATTGCTCTGAGCATCTCGTTGAATCCTGCATTCCTGCTTGCACAGATCGTACTGAGAGAGCTGCTTAGGAACTGGAGGAACCTTCTCGACGTAGACCACTTTAACTCTGAATTCCTTTTTAGATTACAGTAACTTGTAAGGAGTACTCACTTCTGCGTCTTCTTTGCTGCCTGCACCGTACAAACCACCAGAAGAACAGCTAGACAGAACTTCATGAACTTCATTATGTGTTGATTCTCAACTGAAAACCCGCCTTCCTCCAGGTCTATTTATATACTTTCCCTCGTTGAGTAACGTCGAATAAGAACTAAACAATCTGAAAACACCAAAAACCATCAGATGACCGTTTAATTTACGTAGGTAACCGAAGAGAGAGCACGTGCTCAGGGGAGAAGCAGACAAAGATGCTGATAGAGGAGAAGTGATAAGGAGAGAGAGAGGATTGTTGTTTGTGTGAAGAGAATGAAATGGACAAGTTCTGTAGTTGAGACACCGGAAAAAAAAGCAAAACTTTATTATCAAAATCAATTCGAAAAGAGACGAATTCCCCTGACACAGAGTGGCGTTGAAGATGTTTGATATATGTGGAGAAGCAGTATTCAGTCGGTATAAAATGGATATTTCGGTGCGAAAGAGACTTCTCCGAACTGGGCCTGCTCCTTTTCCTCTGATATGTCACTGGCGCCGAAGAACGATTCTCTGAAAAGGAGGCGTTATTGCATTGAGGTTCACAGAACTACAAAACTCACTTATAGTAAGGACTCGGCATAGTTGGATACAGTTCACTGAGGATCGAAGAAGGCATTCTGACACGTTTCCGAGCAGACAGAAGAGCTTCCATCTCGTTGCCGAGTTCCTCGACTAACTGCCCACTTTCGTCTGTTATCGTGACCTGAACAACAAGATTGGTACAGTAACCTAACAAGTTGGAACTCACCTGCACACAACTCTCACTGTCCAGTTTCGGAGGACTGTCCTTGATGGAACTCTTCGGAGCAAGTCCATTGCCAGTACTCTGGACGGAAGACTTCGAGTGAACCAGTAACTGAGAGAGTTGTGGGATGGATCCAATTACAATGGAGCAAGGCACTGTGAGGGTCTGCTCTACCTCCAACTCGACAGCATAGGAAACCGAGAGGATCTTGCACTTTCCCAACTTCGGAGGCAATGATGGAATCGTGATAGACTCCTCTTGCCAGTCAGTTGATGTTCCTCCTGGAACTTCTCCCCTGTCTATCTTTGTGATGATCCTGACCACATTCTTCACATGTTCATGTCCCGCGAATGTCTTTGCTTTGTAAGTTGTCATCTGAACGAATCGAAGGAAGGTTTGACGAGTCTTCGAGGACAGGTTGATTACTCTAAATTCAGCTGATTAGAATAGGCTAGATTACGATAAAACTCACTTGTAGCTCACATCGATCTTCTCTCCAGGAGTATATCCGCACTTTGGTATCCTAATTTCCCCTGTGACACTTCCAGAAGACCGACAACAGAATGTAACTGCGTGGTTTGACTCAATGCAAGTCATGGGTTCATTCAGCTTCGCATCAGAGTTGATATCTTCTATTCCAATGACAGTAAACGCTTTTCGGCTAACGATATCAAAGTCCCAGGGCCTTTCACAAATGGCTTTGCACGTGTATCGAATGTGTCCAAACTCTCCTTCGAAAGAAGACGGAAGAGATTTTGGAAGGGTGTAGGAGAAGGGAACTTGATGGATTCCAGCCGGGAGGATCCGTTCTTTCTCTTTTCCATCCTTGACAACTGCAAATTTATGGGTGTAGCCAGTGTTGAACTGTTCCAGGAAGTAGGGTTCCGAGTGAGAACAGTGCTTCCGGGATTTGCCTGAAAAACTCATGTTCTTTTGAAGTTCCAAAACTGTCAACTCACCAGAATGCTTCGTCCAGTAAGTCCTCGCCCTTCCTTTCAATTCCAGAAGTATCTCATTCACTTTCTTCGGCTCCTTATTCTCTATTATCACCTGAAATCAGAAACTCGACAACTTCTTTGACTGTTTCACTACCTTTCCGGAGATCTCCTGTCCTGCAAAATAGGCCTCCTCGGGGTTGTTGAAAATGATTTCGAATCGATCCAACTGCACCATTTTCTAGTTTTGTTCAGCTGAATATCTGTTCTGTCGAATCCAAATATCAACTGCTACTGATGGAAGTATCCTTTCATTCCATTTCTGTCGATTCTGCCAGTCTGAAACCACAAACTTCAAATTCAAGGAAACCCTAAAAGTTGAAAACCAACGGGGAGAAGAAAGAGAGAAAGAGCAAAAACGGCGGAGCGTAATTGGTTCCATTTGGGAGAAAGAGGCCCGTTTCGGAGACGTGTACTCAAGTGACATTTGCACGAAAATTGGCATGATTTGAGGGGAAAAAGCAGGTAAACAAGCAGGAAAAGTAGTAAGTGGCGGGTTCGGAGAAAACGGACTCTCGGGAAAGTTCAGGGTGAGAGGACATGGTTTGATGGACTCGAAAAGGGCAGAGTTTGCAGAATTTGAAACTTTTCATTAGATGATAGTGTCTCCAATTTCTAGAACACACTACCTTCTCTTTCTGGCAAGTAAATCTTGATTGAATGAGCTATTTTCTGTCTCTAAATGTGCAATGCTGCGTGAATAAAAGTGCAGGATTGCAGAAAATCGCAAGTGTTTGGGGGTGGTAATTGAGAAAAATGGAGAAAGAGAAAGAGGGAAGTGCACATGAGATTCGTATCTGGCAGATACGAGACGAGGAAGAGTTGTTGCTATTTCGAGATGCTTCTGTTCTGCCGAGTTATCAACACTGTACTGGAGCACTTTGTGTCGAATAGTACACCCGGATAGTTGAGAGAACTGGGCGAAGAGAGCACACACCCTCAAATGGGCGGTCGTCGGGTGGAATTGAATTGAAATGTCTTTTCTCGAGATGAGACCGAAAACGAGAAAGAGGAAAGAAAACTGGGCAAGAAATTGGTTGGAAAACGAGGGAAACGAAGAGAGAAGCGGCCGGGAGAAGAAGGAGAAACAATTTCTCGGACGGACCCATCCGGATTAGTTTCTGCCGCGCTTTTTACTCTTGCTCGCACCGATGGAAACCACAAGGAGGACGATTGTGGAAAACATGGGAGAGGACTTTTAGAAGTTGACAAAGTGGAGGGTCCGGGAGGTTTTGGTAGGCTTCGTTGCTGCCAGACTTTTTCGATAGGTCTGGAGCTGCTTGACGTGCGATCTGACGCCATCGAGAATAGTGCTAGGACCCAAAACAAGCTAATAAAACCTTTGGTCTCTGTCCCGAATGAGCCCTAAGTACGCGTGGCCCACAAAAGGAAAAGCAGCAAATCAGAAAGGGGCCAAAAAATGAAAGATTCTATCGGAATGGGCGGTTTGCGTGGTCGCCGACGAATGAATTATTCGCCGCTCGACCGAGCCAGAAACGTTTTGTTCTTCTTCTTCTCCCATCTCTTTCTGGTCTTCTGAAGATGGGGAAGACGTCGAAAAAGAGGAAGAAACAGGAAGAAGCGAAGAATCGAACTGAAGGGAAGACGAGAAGACGTCATTGGTTGATTTGTGGAGGAAGATGGAAGAGAAGCACGTCCGGAAAACAGTTTTTGTTATGGTTTATGGAGGGAAAGAGCTTTGGGAGCTCTATGTTGAAAGGAGTAGCTACAGGGATCTGAGGAAAAAGATCGGTAAGGCTAACTTGTACAAAGATCCAATTGTACAGTTGTTGTTTTCACTACGATTTTACTACTATTTCACAACCAGCCCTCCCACGAAAACAACCTCGAATTCGTCATCTTCATAAAAACATCAGTAACTTTAGAGAATTGGGGAATTCATTGGAACTTTCCCGTCTCTAATGAGCTCCGGGACATGTTTTGTCTCGAGAAACAAGCCACAAAACAATAACAAAGAGGAAAGACACGAGGAATCGATCATATCATCGAATTGACTCATTTCGAGGAAGAGATACGGAGAGAGAGGGACGGAGACAACTGTTCCCCGGGGACACTTGCTTCCTGACTTCCTGCAGAATTGTGGGATTTGTGGGATTTCGAAACTTTCATGGGTCAGATTTCACGAAAGAGTTCAACTGACAACCGGGAATTGAGTGATAAGAATGGCCACGGATTACTGTTTGGAGTCGTTGGGACGCTACTCTTCCAGACTAAACTATGAACTCTCTCGTGAAATCCCAAAAAAAAACTTGAAAATCTCTGCGAAAACAGAGAAAAACGTGCAAATCCAGAGGATATTGGCTGGGTTCAAATATAAATTTCGTGGGGAAATCTGGGATATTTGTTTATGAAAACTTTTGTGAATGGGCTGCGGAAAATAGGGAATATCGGATAGAGCAAAGATGAAGAAGGGTTTGAAGAGGAGTTGATTTCAGGGAATGTTCACTTTTCCAAGCCGTTGTTCATAAGTGTCAAGAACTCATAACCAACACCACATTCCTAATTGAAAACAGAAGTTTCACATCACCGAGAGACACGTGCTTCGAGAGACTCAGGCAGTGACAGAACATAAAAAGATGAAAAATGAAGTTGAGTTCAGAATCAACGGCGAAAAGTTCTTGTGCTGTGAAAGCAATAAAAACATGTCGGTGGCTGCTGGTCCCTTCGCCTGGCCACATGTTTGTGTTCGTGTCTGTCTCTCTCCGTCTGCCGTGTTCTTTCTCTCCCGGATGACATTTGCACCGCCCATCTTTCTGATGCCGCCGGAGGGGCCGACCGAGTCGAGGGTTGCCAATCAAAATGATTGTGAGACAAATTTGCTCCGAGATTTTTTTTTTGTTGCTCTGTCATGTTTTTTGTTGTGGGAGGGAGCAGAACAAGTGTCAAACGATGCTCCGGGAGAATGGATCCTTGAGAATCGGGACAGTTTCCTCAAAAGTTCTCATGATTTGAAAAGGAAGGTAAATGGGAATCCTACCTAGGTGCAAAAATCCAAAATCATTGTTTTCTGACGAATTCTTGTCTCGGAAAAGAAATCGTCGAAAATGCGCGAAACGAGCGGAACTAGGATTGTTCCAAACACGAAAATCATCAATTATTCTGAATTCTTCAGACGATTTTTCTAGTGTTTTTCGAGAAAGCATCTGGGAGAATTCTCAAGCAATTCTCGAGCAAATATGGGTGGATGCATAGGTTCTTTTGCTATATTTTTGATGATTGCTCAGTGAGCAGCTGGAAATTCGGGAAAATCAGAATCATGAGCATTGCTTGGGGATTTAGAGAGTTTTTAGAGAGAGATTGGTTATGTAATGTTAGGGATAATCGTAGGAAGTTGCAAACTGGATACGGTTTTCGTCTCGAGACACCATGAACATAATGTCAATGGGAATGAAAACCAGGAAATGTTCTTGGAATCATACGAAACAAAACAGGAACTCTATCATAAATCCTTCAAAAACCCCTGCTGGCCACATAAATCTGCGTGTTCCTCTTGAAGGATTCTTGAATATTGCGTGCCAAGAAATCCATTGAAAAAGACAATAAACGAGTGGATTTATGGAATGAAAAAGGGGAAAACGAGGGGAGGAAAATGTCAGAAAAGTAGTGAAGAAATGGGAAAAGAGAAGGGTCCGTTATGGAAAAGATTTGAGGAGAGAGACGAGACGCAGAGAGGGACTCGGAGAAGGAGAAATGGAGAATAACAAAGTTTGAATGGAGCATGGCTCAGAGCAGCAAGGCCTCGCCGCCCGAGGGTCCCTTCCGTCGGGGCCCTTTTGTCAAAAGTTCATCATGTGTTGTGTAATTCGCGGGTGAACTCAACTGACGAAAAGGGCATGGGTGGAAGGAGAGAAATGGAGAGAGACTCTTTGGGTTGGACTGTATTGGGAAAAGAGCATGGTGTTGATACAGCTGCTCCAATACAGAAAGGAGCTTTGTCGTTTGGAAGCTTCATGTTGTATCACTTTCAGTAAAACTAGAAAGACTTCTTGTAAAATCACTGAATTATTCTGGAACTCATAATCTATGTGAATACCTAATCTTGAAAAGTTGCCATATCTGGAAAGAAGTTATCTATGCAGAAGTTCTAGCAGAAACTTATTCTCGGAACATTTCGAATTCCGGAAGTGAAGGAAAAACGATCGAAATGTTCTATGTATACTTGAAAAGCTGAAAATATATTGGTCTACTGGAAGTTAGTTCCAGAATAAGTTTACAGAGAAACAGAAGAAAACAAAAGAAAACGAATTCAGTAAAAAAGAGAGAAATTCCAGAATGGAAGGAAACAAAACTGGAAAACGCAGAATTAGCGACTAATCAGCATCAGAATCCAATTTCCTTCGAGTCCCGCCCCGTTTTTTTTTTCTTTTTACTTCTACTTTCTTCTGGAAATACGACGGAGACGATGACGTCAATCTGGGTGATCGGATGATGCGAATTTCCGGAATTCGTGAATTTTCAGAGGTTCCGTGTACTATGTATGTTTCCAGGTGGAAGTAACGAGTTGGGGGGACTGATTAGGATTAGGATTACGAGGGAAGAAAAGGGAAAAGTACATTCAGTCTGACCTACCTGGTCAATGCATAAAAAATGGGTTACTTGATTCTCACTTGTACTGAAGGCCCCTAACGAGTCCAAAGTTCTTGATGACTCATAACTGGACTCTATGCACCAGGGGAATCGTCAACTCGATCCATTAATGCATCAATTCCGGCACCCTCCCTCGAGTAATAAGCCTGCGATAAAATTAGAAATTCAAATTCGCGCGTGCTCTTCCTTCCTTGAGCTCAATTTCGGAAAAGAAATGCACATAAATATATCACATTAATTCAAAAATATCCGAGTGTAAAGCCAAAAGCCTAAAGTTAGATTGTCGAGAAGGACAGAATAAAACAGAAAGTTTCGAGTGAAGAAGAAGAAACGAAGAAACGGATTTGTAACACGAGATGGGCAGAAATTGGGGAAAAAATTGAGAAAAATGGGAAAAAAGTTGACTGATGACGACGGGAAAAAGGAAAAAGAGGGGAAGAAGTGGGGAAAGAAAGAGAAGAAACGGATGATCTGGTGGAGGGAAGCGGATGAATGAAAGAAGGGACCGGGAAGATGAAACACGATATGTACACATTCGGAATATCATTCTGAGCATGCTGAGACCACTAATCGTCCGCCACTGGAGTCAGTTTCTCGCGCAGTTCCTCGTCCTCGCAGCAATCTGCAGGTGTCAGCCCGTCGGCGTCGAGGGCTGATTTGTCGGCTCCGGCTTGAAGAAGGATCTCGGCGAGAAGAGGACGGTGGCATGCGGCGGCTGGAAAATATGTTCAACGTGTTTTCCCATGTTTCCCTAGCATACCAAAGTGCAACGGTGTCTGCAAACATCCGTCGATTGCATTCACATCAGCTCCCTTATCGATGAGAAACCGAACGACAGAATCACATCCGCGGTCAGTAGCCCACAGGAGTGCAGTCATCTAAATCATTCGTTTTTGTTGAGAAGATCCCACCAAATCCACAAAACTCACCGCCAGATGCTGATCCTTTGCTTCAAGAATCCCGGGTTCCAGTTCCAGAATGTGTCCCATCGTCTCCACATCGTTTTTCCTCATCGCATCGAACCACTGTTTCTCAATTTCCGTCTCCAAACGCGTCGGCTCTTGCACCACCACGTCGTCAAACATCTCTGGTTCGATGATTCCCATCGTACTCGGCATCTTCTCCCATCCACCAGTCTTCTTCGCAGTCGCCGTGCTCGGATCCCATTTCTTATCGATTTCCTGCATCATCTCGCAGTACTTCTCCATCGCCGTCGCCCTGTCCATCCGTCCGTTGGAAAGCCACGAATTGAACTTTTTCCGGGCCACTGTCTCGTACCAGTACGGGCCTTTCGACGGATCTGAACATATTCTCCTACTTTTCTCTATTTCTTAAAAATTCTTACCAGCAGGTCCCTCGACGGCTTGTTTGTACAGTCCATAGAACTTCAAAACAGTCTTCTGATCGATCTTCGACAGAAACGCGGGCAATCTGGTGGTGGCCGCATCGAACATCGCTTCGAGAGTCGGATCAACATCGGCATTCTCGACTTCGAAAAGTGCTTTCTTCTTGGAAAGGAACCAAGATTGGTAGGAGGAACTCGCCCAGGCAATGAACATTTCTGAATGTGGATATTGGAGTGAATGTTCGGAGCGAAAAGGAGGAAAGGTGAGGAAAATACAAAAAGGAACAAACCTATTGGTAGGAAATTAAACAAAAAAATACAAGAAACCGGCAATTTATTCAATGTTCAACCTGGGAAACTTTATAAAATTACTGGGGAAATCACAAAAAAAAGTAGGAAAACGTTTGATTTGACAGTGTTTGCTGAGCTCAAATAAAGATTTGGAAGGCCTCGAAAACGGCGAACTTTCGGTCGGGCTCCGCGGGTTTCTGGATCTTCTGCTGGATGCTCTCCAGATCGTTCTGCTGCAGCATGTCCCAGGCACCGGCCTCTTTCAACTTCTCCGCAGTGACGGCGCTGAATTTGGACGGAGAGTACGAGTAGATGGTGATTGCGTGGATTTCCGACATCATCGAGGACAGCGCTGCTTGTACCAGTCTGAAATAACAGATCTTTGAATCTTTCTTGTTCAACCCTAATGTTATTTTCTCTTCTAATCACTCATTCCTTATCATCTCATCAGTCTTTCTATTTACCTGTGACTCTGCAACGTGGTCTTTCCGTTGAAAGCGTCCGAGATCAAGAAGATTCGCAGTTTGTAGTTGCCGTCGCACGATCCAGCCGAGTCGTCGATGACACTCTGCGGATTAACGATTGATAAGAAACACAGTGATCTATTACAAGACAATGCGGCTGGAGTTCCTTGGAGATCAGTTTCTGGACTCGGACACACGGAGTGTTCAGATGAGCGACGTCATCTGGAGACAACGAAAGAGACGGAGACGATTCGGCTTCTTTCAGGGAAATCGACATTCTGAAGGAATGAGATGATAAAACTCGGAGGGAAAGAATAAAGAAATAAAAACTGGATCCAATGGACCAGAAACAGGATGAAAAAGTGGAAACACAAGGGATTTTTTGGATATTTCGGTTTTATTAGAAGTCTAGTGAACGAAACAACAGAACAACAAGTAAATGGGACAGGGAGGGCATGACAAGTTTTGATTTGGAACTGATTAGAATATCTGATCGAAATTTGGGGTCGTCATTGAGTTTTTTGATGTGAAACAGGGGATAACAAGTAAAAATTGGGAAAGAGGGGAAAATAACAAACAAATAACATTTTGAATCTCGGTTCGGGGGGAAATATAACTTTAGAACGAAAGATCAAGGAGCCAGACCCATCAATGGATCTTTGACCTGAGCACTAACAAGTAGGTCGTCGCTGGCATTCCTAAGAGAAACAGACGGTGGATATTGGTCATACCTGGTGTAAAATTCAAGGAAATGTGGAAAATTGTAAGAGAGAAATCGTGGGGAAACTGAGACGGAGTGATAATTGATTCCTATTGCGTAGTTGGATTTTCAGAGGTATTTGAAGAAAATTATTGAGGTTTTGATCAATTTGAAGTTTTCTTTTTCAGTAATTATCAGATTTGATAGTCGTTTTTTTGGGTTTTTGCAATTTTTTGTCAACAAGTGCACGTTTATGTCCTGCTCGGGACATTTTCGAATGATCTAACCGAAAAGCTTCTCCTGACGCTTCTTGGTCTCCTCATCTTCCTGCTTCTTGCGAGCTTCGATTTCAGAAGAATCAGTGGTACGTGGTTTCAGATTGAGACGTGGACGCTGGGCTGGAGCAGCTGGAGCGGATCCTTCGGCTCCATCCTCCGATTGACGAGGTGGACGTTCCTCATGGCTTCCTCCGACCTCTTCGCTCTCCTTTCTCTGACGACGATTGTTTCCACCGAATCCTCCGCGATGTCCGTCGTGGAATCTGTCTCCGCCACGATGTCCTCCACGGTGATCTCCGCGATCTCCGCCGCGACGGAATCCACCACCACGACCCCCACGGTCACCACGATCTCCGCCAAACCCTCCGCGGCCTCCTGAAACATAAATTCATAACTATCAGTTGTAAGAATCTCAATCTCACCTCCACGTCCACCACGGGCTCCACCACGCTGTGTGGCACGGTTGACCTTCAGGCGTCTCTTTGCGAAATCAACTCCATCGACCTTGGCGATGAAGGCCTCGACCTCCTCTTCACTCGGGAACGTCACATAGCCATATCCTTTGAACTCGCCTGAGTCTCTGTCGTGAACCAAGTGAATTTCAATGTTTCTTATCTGAAAACATCGAATTTCTTGTTTTTTTGTATATTTTTGATAAAACTCACTTGTTGCTCGGTGAATTCGGCAAAGCCAAGAATCTGCTCAACATCACTGGCGAGGGAATCGTACGGAAGGCCTCCGATGAATGCCTGAAATTGATTCGTTTTTGCATGATAGTTTTTTCGATTTCCCACCTTGAAAACTTCTTCGGACATTGCTTGAATGACAACTTCCCCAAGTGAGATTTATCTGCAATCCATCAATGTTTAGAATATCGGAAATCTGGAAAAATACGCGCAAAATTCAAAAAAAATTAATTTTTTCAATTTTCCAAGTTTCTGTGCAGTCGCGCGTAACTTCTGATGTATTGGCAGAATGCCAGAGAGACGCAGACGACGAGACGATTGGTGTGCGTAGCAGCCCTCTTCACCATTGGTGTCAATGGTGCGGAGGGCACACACGCAGTATGTGTTTGTAGAGACGCAGAAGACGAGAGACTTGGCACGCTGCCAGACAATCGATACAAAACACAATTCCCGCCCTTTTGGACTGTTTCTTGAGAACTGGCGCCAATTTGAACATGACCAGAGAGAATAATACAACGGAATTCCCCAATATCCCCATTCAAACTATTCATACTACACTCCAATCGGATCAATACTCCCTTTCTTTCCTTTTTTATACCCCTGTTTACTGCTTACCGTCTTCTTTCTAACTATCCCTTACCATTCGATTCTTGACTACCCGGATTCTTGATTGCCGAGTTCTTTATGACCACACATTGAAACCTTAACTACGAGAAGGAGTTATGAGAACCCGAGAATACAATTACAAAGAGAGCAGTCGTTTTATTCACCACAATGTTCGGATCCTTTCGAAATGAGATCGGTTATGATTCATCATCTTCCTTATCGATCCGACCAACTCATGTATCCTTAACCTACACTTGAACCCCTTCCCGAACTCCCTGATAGTCGCAAGACTCATGTTTCACTGTTGGAATGTCCCTGTCCGTCCTTCTGATCCTCCCCGTCCAACTTATGTGTGCTGCTTCGTCACCTGCAGTTCCCAGTTATTCAAAATGAACCCTATAGTCAAGAATCGAAGTGGTCCTTATTCCCTCTTCCCCTCAGTTACATCGTAAATTCATCTCTGAATAATCTCTTGAACATCAATGATGCGTTGATAGCCGGAATAGAAAGATCTTTACAGAATCCCCACACATTAGAAGTAGACAAGAGACTACTGTCAAGACAGTCGACTTTATGAAGGGATCCAGCAACAAAAAATGATCGTAAGTTCCATTTTCGATCTCTTTTACCTAGGTAGATCATTCACTCTATGTTTTCAGTGTGTCGACTGTGGCATTGCCACCTTTAACAACAAGGAACTATGCGAGAACTGCGAAGCCGGCACACTGTCTCTCGGGATGGCTCGACAGTGCGATATGTCTGTGAGCTGTGCTACGTGTAGAAGAATGGTCACTGCCGACTCCAGAACTTGTTCCCACTGCAGAAAGTAAGTGTTTAACTCTAAAGTTCCCATCATTCACCAAAACCTCTCTTTCAGAATCTACCACCTCCACTGCGACAATTCAGAACCCTCCACTCTCGAAGGCTTCATCTGTTCTGGATGTCGTCGACGTCTCACCGATGATGTGATGCTCTCGTCGTCCGTGGCTCCCCGTGGAAGCAACGCCCCACTCTCTCCATTCAGCGACCCTTCCGTCTCACAGATCTCACTGCATATGCCTTCTGTGCCGGGGGTTTCCGGCTGGCCATCTCATCCGGACTTTGGTGTTGACACCTTCTCACAAATGTCTTCATCTGCCACTTCATCAGCTCAACAACATCAGATTCAAATGCAGCAGATGATGGCTCAACAGTCACAGATCATGGATGAGATTAGTGATGGAGGGGCCACGAATGACAGCGATCGGAACAGCAGTCCGTTCTTCCAGGAGTCTTCTGATTACGACGAAGACTTTGTTCCAGTCAGGTGAGTCTTCAGTCCATTCTCTCATCTTATTCTGATCCCTAACCCTATCATTTTGCAGTACTCGCGGCCGTGGCCGTGGAGGTGCAAAGAAGAAACCAGGACGTGGTCAATCGGCTCCTCGTCGTCAGACAAATCCACCACCTTCCGGATACTTCTCTGCTACACAGATGCAAGCAGCGATGGGACTGAACCCTAACGGCATTCCACCAGTTCCATCGACACGTGGCAAACGAGGAAAACGAGGAACTGGAACAGGACCAGCTCGACCGGCTGGAAAAGGACCAGGTCGTGGAAGAGGTCGTGGGCGTGGAAGTGCAGCACAGGCTGCAGCAGTACTTCAACAGGTGCAGTTAGCTGCGGGTGCCGCGTCCATGGGGCTTCCCATGATGTACCAACAGTCCTCTTCTGCCTCCCAAATGCTTCAGATGAACGTTAGTAGTAACGGTCTCCCACCGACCGCCCCCGTGTCCCTTGCTCCTCCTCCCGGTGTGATCCCTGATGGTTCTCCTGCTCTTCCCAATGCTCCTTCTGCTGCTCAGTCTACCATCCCCGACATGCCTCCTGCCACTTCATCAGTCCCTGATTTCCAGCAGGCACCACAACCAGTCGCAATCAGAGAAGTCGACGAGTCGATGATGGAGGACGAGTCGTCGAGACAGTCCGGGGAATCCCGATCCGATGGTCAGGAGTATGTTCGGACGGCAATCGTGTGCAGAGTGAACGACGAGTTCCTCCAGAAAGCGTGCATGTGTCTGGCCTGTGGATCCGTCGGTAAAGGAGCAGAATCATCGATGGTTGCGTGCTCCAACTGTGCACAGACTTATCACACTTACTGTGTTGGTCTTCATGAGAAAGTAAGTGTTTCAAGCTGAACTTTCATTAGTTTACAACTTTCTTTTAGCTGAACTCCGCCGTGATGTCTCGTGGCTGGCGATGTCTCGACTGTACAGTCTGTGAAGGCTGCGGAAATGGTGGCGATGAAGCGAACCTGCTTCTCTGCGATGAATGCGACATCTCGTACCACATCTACCACATCAAACCTCCATTGGACAAAATCCCCGTAGGCCCGTGGCGGTGTTCGTGGTGTTCCCGATGCCGACGTTGCAATCACAAAGTCACTTCGGCCAGTGAACTTACTTCTCATGGACTCTGTCATCCGTGCTCCTCTCTGCAGATGTGTCCGAGATGCAACAAGGGATATCAACTCTGTGATAAGATCATCCGGTGCAGTCAATGTAGCAAGTGAGTTTTTGATGATAGGATCGAATGGGAACGATTTTTTTTAGATGGCAACACGGACACTGTGAAGGGCTCTACACGGATGAACAGCTCGAGCAGGCGGCCACAAACAGAATGCGTTGCTCTGCGTGCCGTCCAAATCGCATTCCGAACTCTGGCTACTTTGACTCGGAAACCATAGTCGTGTGTGACTACGTGGCAATGAAAAAGACGTCCGATGAACTTTTCAAATCGGGTTACAATCCATCGGCACTCAAACAACACGTAATGGAAACATATGGCAAGATGGAGTCGTTCGATCACTGTAAGCTTTCGAAGAAACTTAAGGGATCCATGAATTCGGAATTTTCAGATGATGACGATACGAATACCGAAGAAGCCTCAGAACATCAGGTTCAACAACCAACCACCAGTCAACGTGGTCGTGGACGCGGAAACCCCGGTGGAAGACGTGGAACAAATCGACTCGGAGTCGGAGGCTTCATCACAAAATTGCCACGTCATCGACTGCAAGCCCTAGAAGAAGCAGCTGCAGCTGAAGACGATGAAACGAAACGACTGAAGAGGCCCCGCAAACCGAGAAAGTCCCAGCTGGAAGATGCCTATCCTCCGGGGATTCAGGAAGCCTTCTTTGGTATCAAGGCTGTTGACGGAAAAGGTCTAGTCGACATTGCCGTGGATGAGCCGATGCTCGCCGAATACACTCGATACGGAACGAAGTTGCCGGTGGTTTTGAAGGCTTCGGAATTGTCATTGGACGCAGCGGAGATGCTCAGGAATGACATAGACGAGAACGCGCTTTTGGAGAATGTAGACCTGGGAAACTTCGACGTGGACATGGACGGCATCGACTTCTCGTTCTTCGACACAGACGATTACGACGACGAGTTGGAAGACAGTCTGCAAGGTGACATGGACAGCAAAGAGGGTATCACTGGCGAGAAGAAGTTGGGTCCTACCAGTGAGTTTTTCAGTTCCTCATTCAGTTTCTCATTGTTCTATTCCAGCATTCAACCTCGATCAGCCTTCCACATCCGGTGCTCAATCCTCTCTCGGTGGTCCTCCAGGAATGCAATTCCATTCTCAGATGCATAACATCGCCCAACAAGCTCCAGGAATCCGTGCAGCGAATACAATCTCTCGAAGCGGAAGCCAAAGTACTGATGCTCCTGAACGATATCAGTTTGCTGAGCGTTGGGAGGAGGATGAACCCCTTGGTCTCCAAGCCACCACCGCCGCAGTACTCTACGCAAATGAGAAGCATGCGTACCTGAAGGAACAACACAAGGATTGGTCGGATCGTGTCAAGCAGATTCAGAAGTTGTGGAGGAATCTGAGCTCTGATGACCGTCAGGAATATGTGAATCGGGCTCGTGAAAACCGAACAAACCGTGGAAGAATGCCCCGTCCAAGAAGAGCCAATGTTCACAGCACCAACTCCGTCGACAGTCCGACCATCCAGTCCCCGGCCCCTCATCAAATGGGATTCAAAGTTCCCGCCATCCCAGGTGATCCAAACTCTCTTGGAGCTGGTCCAGGACCTTCTGATGATCCGAGTATTCCTGCGCCACCGAAACAAGTCAGAATCACTTGTCATCTGCCACCGGATGTTCATCAACAGTACCATGAACTGAAGAGAGTGCAGATGGATCGAGAGAATTTGACGTCTCAAAACGAAGAGGGATTGAACAAGGCTCGAAAACAGAAGAAGAACTTGTCTGCAAAGAAGAGACAGTTGATCAAGACTGCTTCGGCTGCACCAGACTATGATGGCAGAGAATTAGATCTGAGCGATAGTGACAAACAACAAATGGCCACTCTGACGGAACGGATAAAGTCGATGCAGACTGAGGTGGAGAACTCGAAACGAGAGCAACGGATGCATGAGGGTATCGTTCGAGACTTTGAACAACGACACGGCATCCTGAAGTACGAGTCGGAGGTCACTCAGGACATGATTCACAGATCGGAGATGCGGGATCAGCAGTACGCACAAGCTATGCAAGCTAATGCACAACAGATTGCCGCTCAAGCAGCACTGGGACAACCGGCTCCACCACAAGGACTTCCACTTCCGCCGCCACAGGGAATCCAGCTTCCTCCACCTCAACAGAGGGTTGCTCCGTTCCAAATGCCGATGCTCCGAGGAGGACCGCCGCAGCCAGGAGGACTCCCGGGACCACAACCTGTAGTTGTTCAAAGTGGAATACCAGGCCCAGCAGGACCACAATCTCAAACACCTCCGCAAGGGATTACAATTATCCAACAAGGAGCACCTGGAGTGGTTCAACAGAGAATTGGACCCCCTGGAGCGCCTGCTCAGTTTGTGCTTATCAGAACCGCGAATGGACAGTTGTTGACGCCTCAACAACAACAGGAGATACAACATCGACACATGATGATGATACAGCAACAGCAACATCAGGCAAGAATGAGAAGACTACGATCCATGGAGATGGGAGGAATGCGGTATGAGCAGATTACCGATCCAGTCATGAAGGATGTCTATGAGTTCCTCGATGAGGTTATTCACGACATCACATTCCACATTGAACATCCAAACATCCTCCAACAGCAAGGAATTCCGATTCTTCAACATCCACAAGGACCTCCAGGACAACAAGGACCGCAGGGACCACCCGGATCGCAGCATCTCAAGAGAACCCTTGCAGGACCACCTCCAGGACTTCATCTGATGATGCCTGGACATCTGCCACCAGGACATGCACCTCCAGGACAACAACCAGGCGGACCGCTTCCACTTCAAGCCCAGCTCCAACAGTCTGCACCGGGAAGTGCTCAACCACCACCTACCCCAATGTCTGCTCAGCCACCACAAGTTCCTGGAATGGATGATGGTCCGAAGCCGAAGAAGAAGCGTAACGTGCAGAAGAAGGCAACAACTTCATTCCCGGCTGGTGGAGAGTACGATTCTTGGATCGAGAAGATGAAAACTCGATTCCGACTGTGTCCCGAGGTTCCGAAGCGTCAGAGAGAGCCGTCACTGGATCGTCCCGGATGTGATTTCACGACTCATGCGTTGACTGAAATGACAGTTGGTCCAGGAAAACAACCGCTGATCGGACAGTTTGGAGAGATGAATGTGAAACGAGGAGTTCGAATTTTCGGAAACGAAGAGAGGACTCGAAAAGTACTGCTCTTCCCGGAAATCAGTCTGTACCAAGTCGAACCGCAGATCCGTCTCTTCCACCTCTACAACAATCGTGGACCACCAACGGAAGCTGAACAGGAGATCTTCCAGGACGAAGAGGACCGCACTGCAAGCAACTACAATCCAAATGCTGTCATTTTGAGACTACTGAACAAGAAACGACCTCGACTCGAGCACATCCGATCCCAGCAGAGATACAATGATGAGGCGAGAGCTCCATTGGCTCCTGACTACTCTATGTTCTACGAGGAGAAGAAGCCAGAGGAAGATGTGACAGTGGAGCTGGTATTCAACACGGAACATCTCACTCCGGAAAGTTCTGTGGACGAGAAGAAGGAACTGATTGTGAAGTTCAACGATCAGATCAAGGAGATGCTCAGGATCAAAAAAGAGCTTCCATGGAAGATGGAAGACACCCCGCCTGACTCTCCAGCTCCATCCTCTCCGGAACCTGATGCTTCGGAGATCATCCGATCCTCAACTTCCCGCGCACCTTCCACATCAGTTGAAAAGGAGATCAAGAGAGAAGTTGAAGATGAGACGGCGGCTGCTGCTCCAATGTTCAAAGATATCAAGAAGGAAATCATCGAGTCGTCGTGCACTCAGTACAAGTGCAAACACTGTCAGAAGGACGTGGAAGGATCTGCTCCGGCAGTCCGTCTGAAGGCTGACAAACTGGGCATCCTGTCTCCAGAAGCATCATCGGAGGAGAAGGAAGAGCTCGTGTCATTCTGCTCTCGGAAGTGCTACTACGATCTGATGTCTACGAGCAAGGTTGCTTTGAACCACGACGAACTGACTGCCGCCGAGCAACACGTTGACGAGGAGACCTTCAATCGGTTGAAGCAGATCCATTCGGATAGCATCGTGCGAGCTGTCAACCAAGGAAAGTCCAAGTTGCCGTGTGCTCCGGCTGTTTCTTCTGTGCCCGGAGATTCCCTTACCTCACCACGAGACGCCCGATACATGATGGAAGAAGGAAAGAAGGAGAACACGGCTGTGGTGACAGTGTCGTCGTTGATCGGAGCAGTTGAAGCGCCGAAGGATGTGCCAGTGCAGAGGACAGCAGAGGATTGGAAACCGTACGGACAGAACATCACTGACTCGTTCCGCAGTCTCAATCAGCAACATTGGGTGAGTAGTTTTTATATTCTTCTAAAACTTTTCATTCTGCAATGATAGAGATTCATGCTAATCATGAAGAGACGCGTCCGTCTCAAGCTCCGTGTTGTAGAACAATTGAAGGCTGAGCAGAGAAAAGCAACGTTTTAAAAATCTCAACCATATCAAATCATTCATTTGTTTTGTTTCAGACCTACATCCACACGCCGAAAATCGGAGTGCCCCACCCTCCCTACGAACTCGACAAACGGCTGTGTGTCTTCTGCGGAGGTGTCGGTGACGGTGAAACAAGCACTTGCGGCCGGCTGATCTCTCTCACTGAGTTCTACTGGGTCCACGTGAACTGTGCTCTCTGGAGTCCCGAAGTATTCGAAGGTAACAATGGAGCCCTCACTAATGTGGAACGAGCTGTGATCCGAGCTGCTCAAGCTGCCTGTGAACTCTGTAAACGACCGGGAGCAAGTGTGAAGTGTCACATGCCGAACTGCGGTGTCAGTTATCACGTGATATGCGGTCTGCAGACGACCGGACTGTTCCGCAAGGATCGTACATTCATCTGCAAAGCTCACGACGTCCCCAGACCAGTTGCCTACATCAACAGACTCGATGCTATGCGGAAGATTTATGTGAAACGAGACGAGAATGCCATGCTGATGCGACTGTTCGACCTGGTCGATGGTAACCGACTCTGTCTTCGTCTTGGTGCATTCACCTTCTACAAACTTGGATCGATCCTTCCAAAGCAGTTGAAACGGTTCCACAATAAGGATCACATCTTCCCGAACCAGTACCGCGCCACCAGACTCTTCTGGTCTCCGAAGAACCATAGGGAAAGAATGATGTACGAGTGCACCATTGAAGACAAGAACAACACTCCGATCTTCGTGGTCCGCAGTCTCGATGATCCTTCCATCTGCATCCGAGCAACTTCTGCGACAAAGGCCTGGCTCCCGATCTACGAAAGAGTTACACAACTCAGAGAGCATCAACAAGGAGAGTCTCTTCGATTCTTCGGATCTCATGTCCCTGGAGAGACTCTCTTCGGTCTGAATGAGAATGCTATCACCAAGATCACAGAGTCCCTTCCTGGCTTCGACACCGTCTTCACCTACCAACACCGCCATCAGAACAGTCCAGTCCTGGAGCTTCCATTGGCCGAGAACCCGATGGGATGTGCCCGTGCTGAAGCCAGAACCAAGAACAGTGGACAACACTTCCGTACGAGACCACAACCTATGGGAGGAACCAGTCACCACCAACACGGAATGATGGGATCTTCCTCTGGACAGTCTTCTCAACCAGCCGTCGTCTCTTCCAGTGGTTCCCAAGATCAGTTCCAGACCCGTCAGGCTGCCACTTCCCTCACTTCCGCCAACAGTGGACGAACTCGTGGCATCCGATCCTACTACACCGAGGAAGCTGCCGCCCGTGCCCGTGCCTTTGGAATCTCCCCGGATCTGGCTTCGTTGGCCATGCGAATGGAGCCAATGCAGAGCACGCAGTCGACATTCTCTGCATATCAGAAGATGCGTAGAGAGTGGAAGGAACGAGTCTACCTGGCCAGATCCCGGATTGCTGGACTCGGTCTGTACGCGAAACACGACATCTCAATGGGAGAATACATCATTGAGTACAAGGTTTGTCGGAATTTCTAGAAGCATCTGTTATGATTATTCATTTTGCAGGGAGAAGTGATCCGATCGGAAGTTTGCGAAGTGCGTGAAGTGCGCTACGTGACTCAGAACCGTGGAGTGTACATGTTCCGAATCGACGAGGAATGGGTGATCGACGCGACGATGGCCGGTGGTCCGGCTCGATACATCAACCATTCGTGCGATCCGAACTGTTCCACACAGATCATGGATGCCGGATCGGGACCCCGTGAGAAGAAGATCATCATCATGGCCAACCGACCGATCAGTACTGGAGAAGAGGTTAGTCCCTACCGCGTTTTCCTTTCTAAAATTCGTGTTGTTTTGACTGGTTCAATTCTGAAAACTGGCCAGATAAAACTGAAAACCAATTTCCGAAAAAGCGCTCCTAAATGGCTTTTTTATAGTCTGAAAAGGGGAGAGAAACGGGAAGAAGACCCCCCCGGCGCTCAGTGAAAAACACTTGAAATTTATACGATTCAAATCGAATTAGACAGAAAATTATGTCTCGTTGACCAGCACTCAATCAAATCTAAATCTGAAATGTTTCCAGCTCACGTACGATTATCAATTCGAACTCGAGGACTCGACAGACAAGATTCCGTGTCTCTGTGGAGCACCGAACTGTGTGAAATGGATGAACTGAACTCTCAGTTTCCCCGCAAACTATGACCGCTGGACGGGCATTTTAGGACTTTTTCTATTTTTTAAATGTTAGAATGTTATTTTCCCTGTACTATCCCCTATATCCTCTCGATTGGTCTCATACTCTTCTTATCCCATACATCTAACAGTTTTATCCATGTTTCCCTTACCTTTTTTACTTCACTTCTAAACTCTATCTCTATCTCTCTATTTTTCTTGTTCTTGTCAGAATAGAACACCCATTTTGTTTGTATAAAAGACCCGTTCCCCCCTTGAACAGTTTTCTCTCTCAGAACACTCGTGGTATGTTGTAACTCTCTTAACTGCAGAAAGAAACAGTTGAATGAAGCTAGAATAACTTAGAATCGGCAATTTATATACTACAAGAATGAAAGAAAAATGATTGAAAAACTTGACAAATTGGCAATATCCGCATGAAATTCTCCGTTTTATTCCGTCTTCTTGGCCCGTTTCTTCTCTGCTTTCTTCTCCTTCGCCAACTTTTTCTTCGCTGATTCCTCGCCCAGAGAGTCCCAATACGCAGAGAGCATCCAGCCGATCGTCGGGGCGACCTGGAAGATTGTGGTTGGGATAGAGTACATCAACAAAGGAGCCTACCCAGTAAACAGCGATAAAGTACTGGAAGGACAGTCCACGGCATCCGTAGAACAACGTGGCAGCCACCAGTGGATCCAGAGCTTGGTCTCCGACGTACGTTACCGCTGGAATGCTGGTTGTCTACTTCGTTTTGAAAGAAGAGACTTACTGGCAGTAAAAACAGCTGACATGAACAGTGCTGGGAAAATGAATCGAACTCGGTGGTCACGGGAATCAGCGGTAGCTCGGGAGAGCACGTGACGGACGACGAATGTGCCGACAAGTTCGAAGGCGAGATGGTAGTAGATTGGGTACTGAAAACACCACTTTTCATGGGTTTCTCAAAAGAAACACTCACTGGATGATTGAATCCGCACGACTCGAACATTCCCAGCACATCAGAATGAGCAGTTGTGGTACTGTATGCCCTGAGCCAGATGTTTCTAGCGAATGCGAAGGCAAGGTATCCGGCGGAGAACTGTGCAGCGAGGGCTTGGACTACTTCCGAGAGTTTGAGCTTTCCGAAAGTGAACTGTTCGAGAACTGGTAGTGGACTGCAGAAAGCGGTTCTGTTGCAGAGAGCAAATACGAGACCCATCGAGAAGAGGGTGAAGGCGAAGGCTTGACGGCCAATGTGGATGTCGATGACCGCTGGAAGTAAAAGAGAATGGTAACGGTTTCCTGGGGAAAAAACTCACCATTTTCGTAAATCGTAGTTGTCACCTGCAACGTTCCGAGGAACTCTATCACGAATCGATGCGTCGCTCCCTTCTTGTCGAATACATGATCTGCTAGGTGACGAGCTGCTTCGCACAAGACGATTACCGTCAAGTAGTAAACGGAAGCGTCTATTAAAGGACCCGGAATCTCCATTTTTGGAGGGGAAGTGGCTGAAAAAGAGAGAGAAATTGAAGCGGAGGTTTGAAGAAGCAGAACAAGAACAAGGTAGGTGAAGGAAAATGAGAAGAAAACACAAAATATTTAATGCATGAAGCTTTGCTGCTAACCTAACTTTTTATAAGCAAGCTTTATCGAAGAAAATCGAAAAAAAAGATGAACGTTTTCTGAAAAACTGTGCAAAAATTGAGTTGTTTATTGTTCGTGGCGAGACCCAGTCAAAATCTGTGCTGCGCCTTTGAAGTACAGTAAGACTTTTTTTCATATTTTCAACTGCGGCTGAGTCTGAAGTGAATTCTCAAGAAACCAGAGGTTGCAAAGTAACAAAACGAACTACTTTTGTAATCTGGATCCAAAAAACTATCTGAAACTCCAGGCTACAAAGTCCACCGAAACTCCATTTTAAAAAAGGTCAAATAATGATGAGAGAACCGAGAGTCTCCTCGTAATGTCATCGTTTTTTCGGTCCGTTTCCCCCGGAGACATCGTGATAAAACCACGATTTAATGGCACTGATAACGACAAAAGAGTGTATGAAATGGGGAGAGTGCAGATAAATGAAAGGGAAGAGACGCAGGAAGCATGTTGCAAAGTGGTGTTTTGCTCGGTGAGCATTCGAGTGGAAGAGGTGACCACATGTTATAAAGTATTTAGGAGAAAAGGTTGAAAGCCAGGTGATCGCCACCTGCGAGAAAACAACTGCAAACATGTTTATACTTGAGTTTCGGGTCAACTGGGAACGCGCTTCATTGGCAACCTTCACCAACTTTCCTTCAAAAGCTCACAACTTTGAAATACGTGAGAAGTTCGATTCGAGAAATAGAGAGAAGGAGAGAAAGGGAAAAAACGCGTAAAGGTGTGCCCGATTGGCATGTGTTCAATCCTTGTTTGTTTTGGTTCGTTCCCGCATAGGTCAAACTACAAACAAACTATATTATCAGTATCATCTATGGGTCTTGAAGAGAAAAGGTTCTAGCTCGAGATTCGATGAACAAGAATGCCAAAGAAGACCAAAAAATAGTAGCAAATGTCACATCGCATCATGATTTTCTTGTTTATTCTCGCATTCTCCCTGTAGTTTTCCATTTTTCCACCCATGTCCCGGGACAAAATGGTAGTTTAATTTTAGGGGAAAAGACGAAAATTTGATTCGATTAGACGGTCAAAAGACAATTGTGAATGGGAAAGAGAAGAAGGAAAGGAATGGGAACAGTCACATATTGAAACGAGACAGACAAACGGAAAGGCTACTGTTATATATGGGAAATTGGAAATGTGAGGGAGAGAAATCACTGAAGAGAGGCAGGAAACGATAGGAGTTTTGTTTTTTTTAATGTTTCTGTGTTTCGTAGATATCCTTTCTTTTCTTTGATTTGACCTGGATTTGATATGATCCTGAGACTTTCAACTGTAACAATCAGGTCGAAGATAGATGATACCTGTCAAACCTACAGTGTTGGTTACAGTATTCTTCCCTTCAAAACCATTCTTTGAATCCCCGTTCCCATCACCATCTGAATGTGTCTGTTCCCTTCTCACCACTTCTCAACACATCCCTTGTATACATTTGCCACGTCATAAAATTTTATGGAATTGCGTGTTTTTCCAGTCGCTTCTCCCCTATCTCTCGTAAACATTTCGTCGGTTTTTGAGCATATCCACGTCATTTTTCAATCTCTTTCACAAGTTGAGTGAGGGTGGGTGAAATCATGGAAAGATCTCTTGTCAGATCAGAGAACTTGCAGAAAAGATTTCGAATTGTCCCCGATCCTGCGTCAATCGGAATCAGAAGACCCTCAAAACACGTCGAAATGCTGGATTTCGGAAGTGACGTCACTCGGAACTCTTCAAATAAACATGAATCTGCGAGTAGATGGACCCGAAATAGGAATGAAACGGAGGAAATTTGAACATTTGTTGTTATGAAATTTGGAAATTCAGAGAATTCGATGGTCCATTCATTCAACGACGTCATCAAATTGGCCCGGTTCCTGGAAGTTCTGAAATTTTGAAATTGGGATCTTGAGAACATGAGCAATTGTTATTTGTGACACTCAGTTCCTTATGCAATTTGAAATCATCTGAATCCCTCTGAAACTTCCCTGAAACTTCACTTTGAGTCTTTGTGTGTGTTGGTTTCGCAATGATTTGTCGGTGATTTATGATTCAATTTTATGACTGATTACATTTTCGAACTTGACTCTTTTTACTTTTAGATTTATTTGACTCGAGTTACTCATAAATCACAAAAGTCCAGGCAGCAAAATCAATAGTTCTTCTTTCATTTGTGCTTGATCTATGTGAAACTGTGATAACAAAACCTTCACTGATTTCAGGAAACTACTAGTAGTGACAAACCTAGCCTTTGAGACGCTAAAGTCTTGAGAGACATTGGATGAGTGAAACATCAGTCGAGAAGCCAAGATTTAGCTAAACTTTTCCGAGTATCACTGAAATTCCATTCCGTAAGCATAATCTTCCATGATGTGTCCCCTAAACACTTCCTTTCCTTCCCAATATTCCAAGTTTCCGTTGTTTGAACTCCTTCCCAAATGCCACTCCGATTATTCCCCAATCCCAGTCAAGTCTTTCTTCCGACTCGGCTTCCGAATTCGAGAAAAATGTCATTTCGACGTATATTTACACGAGTTGACACTCTGATTTATGATGACAGATTGCGTCGAATAACTCATGATTCCCTGACATATTGGAAATCGGAACAAATGTAGTTCTGAGCTGATTGAATACAAAGTGAGCTGGAGAGAAGGTGGAGAAGGTGGAGAAAAAGAAGCAGAAGACGTCAGAAGGTGGAGGGGAAATGGTTGGAAAAACACACGTAGGTTGGGAAACACCAGGAAGACTCGGTGAAAGATGGGTGGCAATCAGGAGGTGATTGGAGGTGAAGTAATCATGGAGTTGTGGGTATTTTTAGATTCAGATTTATACATAAGCATGCTTGTCTGATGCGAAATCAAAGATTACGAAGATTCAGATAACGTACCTGCATCCCAATTCTCTCCCTAACCCTACAGTACCCTCTCACCAATTGCCCCTCCAGTTTCCCCTCCATCGCAAAACAATATTATGCCAACTAATTGTCCTCTTCTTCGTCGCAAAGTCAATTGTATCACCTCCATCCAATATTGGCCGGTTTCGTTTGAAATTCGAGTACTCCACCTTTAGTGGCAACGGTGCGAAAGGTACCGTAATCCGAGAGGATAATTACGGAACAGGGAAAGGAGGCACGTAATTATGGAGGGTGCTCTAGTTTCGGATTGGATTGGAAAGAGACAAGGTTACGGTAGCTTTCCTGCAACGTGGCAAAGCTCTTGTTATATCCCTGTTCCAGGGGGTCACAACAGAGTCCTTATCTTGGGCCGTGGCCTTCGGACCTCGATAGGGTCATGTGTAGCGGTGTTCTATGTATCTCTGGTGTGAACCCATGGAAGGGTTGAACTCATGAGAACATTCGGTTTGGGAGTTAATCTCCTTCATTCATTGGCAACTCTTATCATTCAAGCGCCCCGAACTGGCGGGAGCCAGTCCTTATAAAGGAGCGTTATCAGTTACATCAAAGTACACTACAACAAAAGGGGCGTGGCGGCTAGTTAGTGAGTCGGGGACACAACATCCCCCACCCCTCAACAAGCTCGCCCCGAGCGATTAAGATAAAACAACAATAACTCAATAATTAGCCGGGATCTTGATGTCGTTGGCAGTCACTGATGGCGTCGGTTATGGTGACGTGCTGACGTTGTCTGCTTCCTTGATCCATCTCCAACCATTGGCTGTTGTTGAGCAGATCCATCCATCCAATGACGTCGCTTCTTCTCCTGATGCATTGACTTATCATGAGCAACGAATCGTGTCCTCTGATCAGCTTGCCAATCCATCTTCTTTCCACGATGTTTGTGAAGGTGTCTTCCACTTTCCAAGTGAATTTGTCGTTGTTGTCGTTCGGCAGAGCTTCTAACAACTGCTTGCTGGCCATGAAGTCTTCCCCATTCTGCTGGTTGATGTAGTTGATCTCCATTCCGAACAGTTCTGACTTTGCCTTGGATGCAAGTCGTTTGGTTTCCATCACTATCAACAATTTGGAAACTGTTGTAGGTTTCTGTAGTGACTTCGGCTGGATTCTTCGAAGTTCTCATATCGGAAAGCCTGGTCAGGACTCGGTCTCCAACCTTATTGGTGGGACTTTTTCTCCAATTTCTCTGTTCGAACCGGTTTTTGTTACTTCTGCTCGGTTTGCAGTTTCTATACGTTCTTTTCTTGCATTCTGCACAAGATTTCACCTTGATTTCTACAGCTCTATTCATTCCTTTCCAAGCTGCTACTGATTTCAGTTTTCTTATCATTTCACGAGTACCCAGGTGGTTGGTCTCTTTGTGTACTTTGTTGATAAGGATTCTTGTTTCTCTCCCTGTTTCTAATAGTACAGGAGTGTGCTTGTCATTTGTTTCTGACCAGTGCACTATTCCGTTTCTCAGGAAATACTTTTTCTTAAGATTCAAAGTCTCATTATCATTTTCAGACTTTTCTAGCTTTTCACGTACGAGTCGCACGAAAGGGCAGTCATTTTGTATTTGTCTCAAGTTTGTGAAATATTTCGACGGTTCGGCTTCATCTGTTTTGATGAATGTCAACTCGGTCTCAATCTCTGGGACTGTCTGACTGGCTCTAGTGTCTGTACGTGCCATTTGGTTTTCTGGTCCGTAGACTATGTTCTCTTCCTCTTCTTCTTGAACCGATTGAGTGGTTTCTTGAGAAGTAAGGGCTTGGTTCTCTTCTCCGGAATCATTATCCTGTAGTTCTGGAGTGTCTCCACTATCGTATAAGATAGAGATATCAGTTTCATAACTGTTCTCCTCTTCAGTGGGTTCTACAAGAGCAAAATGTACCCTTCCGATTGTCATAACTTGGTTTGGCATATTGAACGTAATCAGTTTGCCTAGTTTATTGAGCTTGTTAATGAAATCTATGCCAAGAAGGCAATTTTCGAATGGGGTTTTAGCGATCAGCATCGTATGCTTTACTTTTGTTTCTCCCATCTTTATGCTCAATTCAATTTGGCCATAAAGCCATGTAAATGTTCTTTTAGCAACATTGGCTATGCAGAAGTTGTTTTCAACTTCCTTTTTCAACTTCAATTGTCTCACAGTTCTTAGAGAGATAACAGATCTGGCGGATCCTGTATCGAGTCCTGCAATTACAGGTAGCCCGTTTATCTCAATCATGATGTAGGGAAGCTGATGTTTTGCTCTCTTTGCATTCATTAAATGCAGATAAGGCAGTTCGCCGAGAATTTCTTCTGTCTGAAACGCTCTTCTTGTAAGGGTCTCGTTATCAGTTCTCAGCCTTTTTCTATTTGTTTTCGCAAGAGTTGTACTTCTTGCCATTTTGTCTAGTTTGATGAAAACTTCCGTTTTCGTCTTCCGTGTGCGATAACATTCGAAAATTCTGTATGCTGTGCCGCATAGTGTTATCGCTAGAACAAGTAGTATCAAGACTGAGGTGGTCATTAGAATAGTACTTGGTTCTTCTTCCAATTCAGTTTCATTGAAAATGGGTGGTGTACCAGATTTCAGAAAATATTTCTCTGAAATTTGTGCTATCTGCACCGGAAGGTTTTGTGCAGTTGCTGAACCGTGATTGGTTTCCCATTCTTCTGCTTTAGTGATACTTCGTTTCATTTCGAGCTCACTGTTTGTGATATTTCTTCGGTAGAAGTATACGTTACTGCATACTTCCCCTTCCTTTTGCATTATCTCACTTGCTGAAGCTGTACAAAAGCTCCCGACGAGTGTGATGATCATCATAAAGTAGATGTTTTGAGTATCAGGCGCTGTATTTATTCTCCAGCTTCTAGAGGAGTTCTCAGGTTCCTCTTCTTCCTCATCCTCATACTCTTCTTCATCATCATAGTCTTCATCTTCATAATCATTTTCATCCTCTTCTCCGTAGAGGTTTTCATGATTTTCAGATATTTGGCAGTTTTCAGTCCGCCAATTTCTAATCTCTAGTTCGAGTTCTCTGTTTTCTTCTTGTAATTCGTTTTTCTCCTCTATGAGGCGTTTAATTTTATCCTCATAATCTTCAGGATTTTCTCGGATGTTTAGGTTTTTCAAGAAGTGAATTGCTTCTTCCGTATCTTCCTCAAGGTTTCCCTCAAAGTGTTCTACATCTTCTATGGCTTCGCTCAAAGTTTCAGGTAGATTTCTTTGGTCCTTGATTTTTCTTCTAATGGCGGGTGAGAGTCCCTCGATGAACCTGTTCACCATTATTTCTTTTCGATCGTCTCCCGGCACCTTTGGGAAGGCTACCTTCGTCCAATCCTGTACTCTTTTTGCGTAAGCGGCGATGTCCTCGCCTTGCTTTCTTTTTATCGAAACCATGTTGTTCAAAGCCCGAGATCGGTCTTTGGGATTTCTAAGTTTCTCCATGAGAGACTTGATGGTTCCTTCTAGGTTAGGCTTATCTTTCTTGGTAAGGTCGTCGTATTTAAAACGAGCCTTCCCTTCTAGCATCCTTGGTAGGATTAAAGCCCCCAACGTTTCCCCCATTTTGAGGAGGTTCACCTCTCGAATGAATCTCTCTGCCCAAGTTTGGAACATTTCTTCCTCAGGGCCTCCCCTGTATTTGGGTAGGAGTTTCATTATCGCATCGGTGGCAATAGTAATGTCTTTGAACCCGTAGGCCGGCTTATTTGGCTGATTCTCGCCCATTGCCTCTTTCTTCTCTCCTTGATCGGAGGCTCCAAAACAATCTTCAGTGGGATTGTTCTGGATGTTAGCTGAGGTAGTAGCAGACGCAGTTGTCTTATATCCTCTCGCTTCTCTTCCCGCAAGCGGTCGGAGATTCATATTGAAGGTTGACTTTCGTCTCTCTTTTATTCAGTTTCTTATCAAATTTCCTGAGACTCCGCCTCTTTTCCTTGAAATTTGAATTTCGCTGTGTTGTCCCGTTATCAGTAGTTCGGGAATTTCTGCTGTGAACTTTGGAGTTCCTGTTAAGTGATGTTTGTGCACGCCATCTCTTATCAGGTTGCCTCCGATTTTTCGGTTAACAAATGTCACCGTTTTTCAAATTTTTAATTGCAATTTTATTACTTTTTCCGATTGTCACGGAAATTCCTACTTGTTGGACTTCCATCTTTGTGTCGTCCACAAGTTCGTACGTCATTCTTTCATGACATCATCTAATCAACGTTTCGTTGTGATCACAAAATTTGGACAAGTCTTCCTGAAGTCTTAGACTTCTTAAGCTTTCTTTGAAGTTACTTCGATAATTCAGTATAATTCAGTATACGATGCACGGATCGTAAACTAGGATCGATCATACAATACACGGATTGTAATTTCAGTTTCACAAATGGTATACCTTTCACGGAAGATATACCCGATATCGCAATCATCCTCACATTCACGAAATGTGAGGTTTCTTTCATTTTCCGGATTCATTTCTTTCAGGTTATCAACATTCTTGACCAAAAAGTCTGGACAGTCTCCTTTTTGATTCCCATCCAGACCCTAGACCATGTTCCCGTCTGACCCGGGAAGAGACTCCGTCTCTCCTGCGTTTCTCCGGTGCTCACTCGTGACATTTTCACATCTCCGTTTCGAAATTCGAGTGATTTCTCTGAGGCGAAGGTCCACGCTGGCTAGTACACTGCCAGCGCCGCAGTACACCCCTTCTTTTTTAAGTTCTGGTCTGTTTGGTCTTTCTTTTCTGGCTAGCTATCTTCGAATAAAAGACTGGCTTGTGGCAGGCAGTCTAGTGTCAGAATTGCTCCAGGCCATTAGCAGTTCCTATACTGCTACTCCGTACATTTTTCTACCGAGTGAACGGTATGGCGAGCTTATGGATTCTCCAATTACACTTCTTTTCCATTCTGGTGTTGATATTCTCTTTTATCAATCTCCCTTCCCTTCGGTTCTCATAGTTCCCGACTTTCCACTTTCTTCGGTGGTCTTCTATGCACCCTTGTTCAGCTTCAGTAATCTGCTGAAGCCGAGGTGGTTCCTCCATGTTATATCCCTGTTCCAGGGGGTCACAACAGAGTCCTTATCTTGGGCCGTGGCCTTCGGACCTCGATAGGGTCATGTGTAGCGGTGTTCTATGTATCTCTGGTGTGAACCCATGGAAGGGTTGAACTCATGAGAACATTCGGTTTGGGAGTTAATCTCCTTCATTCATTGGCAACTCTTATCATTCAAGCGCCCCGAACTGGCGGGAGCCAGTCCTTATAAAGGAGCGTTATCAGTTACATCAAAGTACACTACAACAAAAGGGGCGTGGCGGCTAGTTAGTGAGTCGGGGACACAACACTCTTTTCCCTTGCTAACCCTGTCTTTTTCCGGGTGCAAGTGTTCGTTGCAAACCCAATAATACATGTGGGTGACACGCATCTCCGTTCCCTTCTCGTTATTGCTTCTTCTTCTTTCCGTGCTCCGTTCTCGATACACATTTCATTTTCCCATTTCCAATTGCCGAATAGACATCGTTGCTATACAACCCGACGAGAATTTCGGATTTTGAATTCTGAATTGAAAATTTTAAGGACAAGCAGACAGGAAAATGAAGGATGATGAAGAGGGAAGACCTACAGTAGTCGGATGCTCTTTTCCTGAATGATCTTTGGCGAAATTGAAAAATTAGGATCACATGGATCATAAAAAGCTGTCTGCTCTTCCTAGAAGGGTCTGGAAATAACTACAGGTTGTTTTCGTTGGCTACGAACAAAAGGACAAAGGCTCGAATGACTCCGTGTGATCTTTGTGTGATAGATTGATCACAAGTGACTCAACATCATCATCAACATTGCTAATTGTCACTTTGAAACTAATTCTGGAAGCCCTGCTACAAAATACGATTCGTCTCAAACTTGGAATCTCATGGATCCTCATCATCTTCACAGGCTCAACCATAACACTAATTTTACAGTCTTTTATCTAAATTATGTATTTGTTCGTGTACTAACTCCACTTCTCCTCCAACCCCAGCTCACTCCATTTCTGCTCCAAATGGGCGGAGTCTGGAGCCCCTTCCGAAGCGTCCGCCCCCTCGGAGCCCCGTGCTCTCTGCCTCTTCCGCCCCGGGAGCTCTCATTCATTTTTGGAAGAAGCAAAAGAAGAGGATCATCCGGTCCCTCTTGTCTCTCCTGTCCCTCCACCATGCACTCGTCGACTGTTCTCTTCCGATTCACCATCCTCGCCGTCATTGCTCTCGTTGCCACTGCAGGTGAGTTCACATAATGATAGGGTGGAAATGATAAGAGGGTCCTGGGATGGGATCTAGGACTTGGTTGTATCTTATTCGCATTTCTTTTGGCCTCCTTTGTCTTGAGTCTTTGACAATGAACAGTATCCAATTCCATCACGTCACCTGCTCTTCGAAGTGCATGGCACACCCTCCACATGATCTACTCGAAACCCCTGATTACCTAAACTTTCGGCAGATCAGTTGCTCTTTGCAAACAAACTTTCCAAGTACACATCATCTAATCACTCCCTTCTAAAGTTCTCTAACATATAATCTCCCCAAAGACTAGGTCACAAGAGACTCTTTCCACCCCCTCAAAACTACAGTAATCTTCTGCTAATTCCGTCATTCTTTGTCTTGTCATGTTTCCCATTTCTCACTCTTCCCATTCTCCATAATCCCTTTTTACTAAACCACCAGGGACTACACATACTTGTGAATTCTGAATTCTCAAATTTCACGACACTTTACGGATCACCGCTTCGGTTATTTGTTCCGGAAGAAGAGAGTTTTGGAAAAAGGGCGTGAGGGTGTTTCGAGGGGAAAGAGGACTATGATTCATTGAAAGGGCAGGATACTGTAGAAACTAGGTACGGTAGTGTACACAGGAACATCACCCAACTATACAACTAGTCAGAACTTCAGTACTCTGCTCAAAAACAAAACAAGGCAACAAGCTTTAGTTGGCTTAGTTATTTTGAAGAAGAGTGTCATGTATTCAAATCAAGGCACGCTCCAAATCATGCATAGCTTTCGAGACGTTGTTCTGGAGTGTCGATAGTAATCCTACCTCCAAGAATGTAGTGAGTGGACTAAGCAGCTTAGTACCTGGTACCTATTACTCGTGATTCCCGAGTTTTGTAGTACTCAATACAAAAGTTTCAATCAGAAACTTTACGAAACCAGAAAACAATTCGGGATTTTGGAGTCTCGTAATAAATACATCCTCGTCATTCTATTTCGTTTAGTCAGAAGTGACAATCCGAAACATTTGTGAGATAAGAATAGCCTTGTGATCCATGGATTATAAAATTTCTCTTGAGAGGCTTCTTTTTGACGCACCAAAAGTACTAAATCCAGAATTTTCCCTTCCGAAAACGTCATTTTCCAAACAGACCTCTATCGATTGTTCTGTCATTTCCATCCCGTTCCGAGTTGTTTTTTAGAACACTTTTGGAGCATTTTAGAGGAGCAGGACAACGGAAAGACGCGCATTTTATAGATGGTCCCCGATGTGTGGAAAGGGGAGTTGAAATTAAATGTATACGGAAAAGGGGTGTGTAAGTGAGCACATGGGTCCCAAAGTTTCACAGATGAGTTCAATTACCAGACTTTTTATGGTTCGAGCAATTTGTGTTTTGGAAAACGGATAGAAACGAGGGAAAGTGGGATTCCGATAGGAAGGTCTTTTTTTTCCTGTTTCACTTGTTCTAGGGTTGATCTTTTGAAACTTCTCAAGGAAGTTCCACCCTATCCTAACCTCCTTCCGACTTCTGCTCGAACACCCCCTCAACCGAAGAACAAAGCAAGTAAAACTAAAGATTCCAAGTTCAAAAATCCGTGAATTCGTCACTCGTTCACAAAGTTTTCCATGTCAAGAAGCATCCGAGAGTACACAATTTGTGCCTGTTTTTCAAAGACGAATGCTCGAAATATTGTTTTTAGGTGAACATGTTCAGATGGGGGACAAGAACAATTCGAACAATAGAATCCGCAATGAACGGACATTTTTAATTTCCATTTCTCGGTCTTTTCCAACTTTTCCACTGCTTTTTCAAGACCTCCCAGCAATACGTGTTCGGAGCACTTTAACCGAGCAACCGACAGCTTTGCAAACTCGTTGATCTTTGGCCATCCCCCTCATTGGGTTTCCAAAAAACGAAACTTTTGAAGATATCAAGTTTCAAATAAAACGTGTTTCACCTAGAATTCTAGAATTTTCACATGGAATTCGGAAATAATTCATAGCGGAATGCGCGCAGAAAAATGATATGCGGGTGTTGCGGAGGAAGTGGGTTTGTTGAGAAGACCACAGAAAACACGTCATTTTACGTGGAAATTGGGAAAAGAGGGTCTAAAGGGAACAAAGCAAAGAGTCAACTGAACATGTTGCAGACTACGACGACAACTCGGTGTACCCAGTCGGTGGAATCCCAGTCGCCGTTGACCTCGACTACTTCTCGAACTGTAAGACATTGATTCCTCTGCCTTTGAGAATACAGTAATCCTTGCAGACGTGAAGAAGGGCGGTCCACAAGGACCACTGAGATTCGGAAAGCGACGTGGACCATCTGGACCACTTCGTTTCGGAAAACGGTCTGCTCCCGCTCCAGAAGACGTCGTTCCCTGGTACCAGTGAGAAGAAAATGAGAAGAAGGTGACATCTCCGAACCCCTGATAACACTAAAACCACCAACTTTTCCTGTTTCGCGCCTTTTCTTTTCTCTTCCATTCCATTCTCGACTGTGCTTGTGTTTCTATGAAATAAATGACTGATTTGTTAATGTTCTGCTCTTGTGTCCTCTGATCAGTCCACTTCCCGCCCGTTTCCCCTTCTATTTATATCGTAAATGTTTCAATTAGTACAGAACGGAAGGGGTCTTCCCCCGAAAGAGACACAACAAGTCCTTCCCTTTTCTTCTTCTTCTTCACACCTCTACACGAACTATACAAACATTAAATGGACTGCCGCCGTCATGTTTCCGTTCTTAATTGAGTACCGTAACCTCTTTCTGCGAGGAGTGTCCCGCCCGAAATAACTTGGTTTTGCAGAAGATGAAGGAATGGAATATTGGGTGGTGGTTCAGTGATCAAAGTATCAATTGGGTTTCAGATCATTCGTGTTCTAGTCATCTGAATTCTCTGAACCTCTTTATCACACCAGAGTGTTCGTGCGCATCCAACAAACTCCCTCCGAAGTGTTTCTCCTTCCCAGATATAAATCAGGACAGTCCGTCTCTTCCTGCCGCACCTCCTTAATGAATGAGTTAATCAGGCGTGAAATATGTTTGAAATGGACGGCCAAGGACGCTACGGATTTTGGAAATATGCAGGAAGGTGCTGTTTTTGCAGAACTGACAAGAGCTTCTCTCAGAATCACTCTAAGACGAGTAACTTGATCATTTGAATTCACGACGCTTCAACAGTTATAAAAACTTCGAAAAGTAGTGTAACTTGTTAGAAGACACGAACGAATAAAACCAGGACAGAACATCGTAAAATGGTTCTACGCCACCTTTGTCGACTAATAAAACACCATCACGAATCGATTTTCGAAGAGAAACATTTCTCTACTGAAAGGCCTTCTTTCCCCCTCTATAACTCGGCCCGTTTTCGGAGACAGTGTTTCCTTGATACCATCTGTACCCCATCTCCCCTCTCCCACTTCAAATATCTTCCCTCCAAATCGGCTCATTCATCAAAACAGTCAAAAAAGCGACCTTGAGGATCATCTGAAGAGAGCGACTCCATGACAGCACCATATCAATCGGAACTGTCAATAGACGGCTCTCTTCAGCTTCACCAAAGTCAATACTTACCGGATTAGAATAACAGAGGAATAGTAGTAGAAGAGAATATTTCAGAGTATTCAGAAGACGAGAAGAGCGGGGGTATTCATCGAGTGCAGACGAAACTGAATGAGTGTCTGTCGGGGGACACAGACCATCTGTCGACCGTCCTGAAGGAGGCGGAGCGACGAGGAAAGGGGCGGGACTTATCGTGTGGTGGGAAGTTAACAACCGTGACGAAGACCGCTTCTCGGAGAGGGAAAGATTAACATTGAGAGGGTACTGTAGGCAGGGATATGCTGGAAAGATCAGAATCTTTGACGAAGAGCTATAGGATGTTTGAAGGCTTTCGCATTAAGTTTTCTCGAAAAAAGTGTTGAAATAGTCTTTCTTTGCAAAGATTTCTATCAATTCCCGAGATCTGCAGGTAGAAAATGTACTTTCGGGGTGTAATGTCAATCAAAACTTATCGACAGACGTGATCGAGTGGCTGGGAGAGGCAGATCGAAATCGTTCATGGCTAGACCCAAACCCCAAGAAGCTCTGTTCTGACCTAACCGATCGAAAACCAACACGCAGACAGTGTCTTCTCATCGAATTTCACTGCTCTCTTTCAAATACATCCTGATATTTTTTCTGTTCTCCAGTACCCTGCCGTCTGTTTGACTTTGTGTCGCGAATGAATGAATGAATGAAAACGGGCGGTGTGGTGGATGAAGTGAGTGAAAAAAGGAAGGAATGAATGAGTGAGTGCAGCACCGTGTACATACACAACATAATACAAAAGACACTGTGTTTGTTCACAAAGAAAACGATGGCGGTGTGATGGAGTGTCTTTTGAGATGATGATGACGTGGCAGGACCATTATCCCTCGACAGACAACAGATGGCCAGATTAGATACGCGAGATCTGATGGGAATCGAAAGGTGCCGAAAGGACAGATGGGGGACTCTAGAACACCTGGAGCAGAGAGGAATTGCTAGAAAGGGATGATTGAGTAAGAGAGGTTTATGAGCTGTATAATCGCAAAATGATCTTGCATGTCAGGTCGAAGATTTATGAAGTACACGTACAAGATTCTTGAAGGTTAAAACCCAATGAATTTTCAGCGGTCTTTGAGCACACTGAGAACCACCCTCAATCCCACGACTACTCTACCAGTATCCCAACACCTAAATCTCCTAAAAAAACCCCCCTTATAATAGAGTGTGAGAGGGACAAATGATGTGTGAGAATGGTTGTGTTGGAGTGAATGTAAACAAGGACTACAGTTGAGCATGCGAACCACATTGTGTTTTGGTGGCTAGATACCTGTGGAGACTGATAAGATTCTTAGGAAAGTATGCAACTGAAATTGAACTAAAGCAACAGAACAGGCACCCTGATAGTCTCCAATGGACACTAAAAAGATTGCGGTTGTGTGACGTTCACCTTCTTCTCCATTCCCGAACACTATATTGTTTCCCGTCGAGAAATTGTTAAAGGAGTGCCAATAAACGGAAGGAGCGAGTTGGTCACGGTGTGAAGACCTTGGTTATATCGTCGACTAATTGCCACATTTATAGTCTGTTTCTCAGCGGATCTACCGATTCGAAACACTATTTCGCAACGAATTGACCGGCCGCAATAAGCGGGAATCTCGATGAGAAGATTGGAAGAAAACGGAAGGTGGAAAGGAAGGGAATCGGGTAAAAATTGGAGGTTGTTTGAAAAATTTTAGGCCACTTCACACCTTCATAGATGATATTTAGAAAGAAATTTACCCTGATGAAGCCCAATGAACGTCTAGAATACTTGCCAGTGTTGATAGAACACGTATCAGTTGAAAGTTTGCGAAATTACCCCGAGATACCTGCGGAAATAGGGGAAATACTGATGGAACTGGCCTAAAATTTGGTTGCAGTGTGCATCTTTTAGGACGAATGGGAGAGAGTCGCAGTGGAGCGCACTTACTGAGGAGGCATGGTAAACACGCTGAGGCTTCGATGTGGAATTGTAGAGTGTTGTTGCGAAGAAAGTATGTGACAACTGATACGAGTTGATAGAATAAGTTCTGGGCTATAGTTCAACAGTTGGCCAACTTTTGAGAAAAGGCCTGGCTGACAAGTTCTACGTAAATGAATTTGTTCCCACTTCTATTACCAATGGTGGGAAGAAAGTCTCTTAAGATCTGATCGTGGTTTGATGTTATCGAAAGGTTTGCTGAGTGTTAGAACAGTATAGAGAAACAGGAAAAGCAGAAGCAGTTCGACTAATGCAGCTCTTGTACGCAACCACTCTCTCCCGAAGCATCCAACTTCTTTTCAACGGAAATCTACCCAGACAGAACATTCCTCTCCCATCTCTAGCCCAAATCAGTTAGCAGTTCAAACTAACAGTTTCTCAAGGTGTCATCGCTCCGAACCTCTAATCTCCTGCTGTTCTCGACCATCTCACACCAACCCGCTACTCACAGAAGTCCAGTCCTTCGACAACTGTGCACTTCATCTTCTGAAACAACTGATCAGTTACATGAAAAATGAACAAGAAATATACCTTTGTTTTGAAAAGTCAAAGTTTGAGAAGGTCGAGAGGAGCGGGGGAGCAAGACAAGGTTCTTTTAGCGCACACAATTACTGAATTCAGCATAAAAAGCGCTTTGGATGGGTTTCCTGACCGAAAGAATGCCATTTCTAGACAACCACCATCTTCAGAAGCATTCTGCGGCCTGGCGTTTCATCGAGAATTATACCGAGCAACAGTACACTCTTGAAGATGATGACTGCTGAGAGAACGTTTTTGACGTAAAAATGGGTTTTGGATGGTGTTTTGATGCTCTCGAAAATATTGCCAAGACGACTGACTGGTAAGAAAGAGCAGAAATCAGCAGAAACAACGCAGCGAAAGCAACGAAAGCAGCACTTCTAGACAACCGCGCTCTTCAGAAACATACTGCTTTCTGGCGTTTCAGCGAGAATTATACCAGTCAACAGTATAACCCTGAAGAGACCGACTGCCAGAATGTGAGAGAACGTTTTTGATATGAAAATGGCTTTGGATCGTGGTTCAGCGTTTTCGAAAGGCAGTTTTGAGCGACTGAACAGTACAGCGACATTGAAAGAGCGTCTTATCACCAACGCGCGCAGCGGAAGCTGATCAACTGGGTCGCGCTCCCCAACTCCATTCTCTCCCTTCTCTAGTCGACATCAGCCTCGGTCGTGGCACCATCAACTGCAGCTGGACGAAGACATCGGATGAGAAGTCGAGGAGCCATGCTTGTCCGGAGAATGAGGAGTCAACGTAGAGATGTGTTAGCGGTCTTGATGAAACGGCGATTGGGATGCGAATACGTCGGGATCTCTCCAGTGGGACGGATTGGGCCATGGCGATGTTGGTGGAGCAGTTGCATTTTCCTATAAAACGAGATGTTCTCATAACAAATCAGTCCTCTTGACCACTCACTCAATGTGGAACTATCCTGTGCTGGGAAGAAGAGAGGGAGGAGGCGAGGGTGAGACAAAGCTTATAAAGAATCGCGCATTTGCCAGCTGCTGCTCTGACTTTAGCAGATTCGAGGAACTGATAAAAATTGTTCCACATTTCAGAAGCAGTTTTGTAAGTTGTGATAGAAAATTCTATTAGAAATGACTGGTTTTTGATTGTATTTTGGTGTTCTCGAAAAGCAAAAAGTTCAAACGACTGATGATTAGCGCGTTAAATTTTTGCATCGTTTCAGAATCAGGAAGATCTCCAGTGCCAAGAGAAGGTTCAAACAAAACGAAACCAGTCCCCTGACAGTCGTTCTCGTGACTCGCCAGAAAACTGATCCCATTCAGCAAAACTGATCTTCGGGAACCAGAGAACTTTTGTTTCTTTCATTCAACAAGAGTTCCGGTTCCAAAAGAAAGTTCTCTAGTGAACTGATCGGTAATCTGACAGCCTTTCACGGGGCTCGCCAGACTACCGATCATAAAAAGAGAACAATCCTCGGAAACTGGAACACTTACTGAATATAAGTTTTAGATTTCAAAAGAAAATCAGAGTGCGTTTTCGATGCATCAAAAGTTCAAGCGAGTACAGGATTATTTCAGGAAATGTGTCAGAATCAGGTAGGCCTCCGGATTCAAAAGAACGCTCTGACTTATCGTGACCAGTCCCCTGACAGTCTTTCTCGTGACTCGCCAGAGAACTGGTCATTTCTCGCAGAATATCCTTCGGGATCCGGAGCTCTCCCTGATTAGTGATTGCTCGCATTAGGCTTGAAATTTGGTGGGCGCAAAAGTTTTTTGATTTTGTTCACTCAATTCAGCAGGAGTTCCAACTCCAGAGGGAAGTTCTCAAATGAACTGATCGGTAATCTGACAGCCTTTCACGGGGCTCGCCAGATCACCGATCATGAGAAGAGAACAATCCTCGGGAACTGGAACACTAACTGAATGCTTATGCTTTCGAAAATTAATAAAGAAAAGCTCCAGAACCCAAAGAACGCTCTGGCTTATCGTGACCAGTCCCCTGACAGTCTTTCTCGTGACTCGCCAAGGAACTGGTCACTTCTCGCAGAACGTTCTCCGGGCTCCGGAGCTCTCCTTGACAAATTAATGGTTTTGGATCGTGTTTTGGTGCTCTCGAAAGGCATTTTTGAAAGGTTAAGTAAGCATATTCTAATCACATCAAAAATTCAAGTGGCTCTGAGATAACGCGCTAATTTTTGGATCTGCTTCAGAATCAGGAAGGGATCCAGATCCAAGAGAACGCTCTGGCTTATCGTGACTAGTCCCCTGACAGTCTTTCTCGTGACTCGCCAGGGAACTGGTCACTTCTCGCAGAACACCCTCCGGGCTCCGGAGCTCTCCCTGATCAATTACTGTTCTCATTTACGCTTAAAATTTGGTGAGCGCAAAACGTTTTTGATTTCTCGGCATTAAAATTGTTCAAACTGGCTATCAACCCGTAGCCCGCTCTGCGCGCCTAGCAGTCTCGGCCCTTCTCACCCCTCCTTCTCTTCTTCCGGTGCTCGTCGGCGCATCATTTGCGGTCCTTCCGGCGCTGCTCCTGCTGCCCGTTGGCGTCGAGACGGTGCTCCGAAGGTCCTGTAGAGCAAATTGATTCCCGGAAAGTTCCATCGCGCACATACCATTTGACTTTAGAGGAGAGGAGGATCCGGGCGAGTTTTGAAGCTGGTACTGATCTTCTCAACTGATATCAGCGGCGACGTTGACTTTTCGAAGAGGCCGGGGTTAGATCTTATCTAATTGTGCCACGGGAAAACTGATAACACTGATAACAACGTGAAATAATTCAGAAGCTCCACGTGCGTCATTGTTATCAGTGTTATCAGTTTTCCCGTGGCACAATTAGATAAGATCTACCCCGGCCTCTTCGAAAGGTCAACGTCGCCGCTGATATCAGTTGAGAAGATCAGTACCAGCTTCAACACTCCACTCGGATCTTCCTTCTCTCCTTGGTCCTCCAAAGTCAAACGGAATGTGTGCAATGGGACTCTCCGGGAACCGAATCGCTCTACAGGACCACTGGAACACCGTCTCGACACCAACGGATAACTGGAGCAGCGCCGGACGATGGGAGAAGAGGGGAGGCGGTAAGGGGGGGGGAGAGACTGCTAGGCGCGCTCTGAGCAAATCAAATTTTGATAGGCGTTAACAGTCATTGCGTGAAATCGAAACCGTTCGCGCTCAGCAAATTTCAAGCCTAAATGCGAAAAATAACTAATCAAGGAGTGCTCCGGAGCCCGAAGAATGTTCCGTGTGAGTGACCAGTTCTATGGGGAGCCCAGTCCCGGGCTGTCATGGGACTGGTCACGTTGTGCCAGAACATTATTTTGGTTCTGGAGCTCTTCTTGATGGATCTCAGATAGTTCTGTTTGTCGTGATCGGAGTTCTGGGGTGTCCCAGTCCCGGGCTGTCAGGACACTGATCACAACTTACAAAACTGCTTTTGGGATCTGGAAATTCGACTGCCTTTAGAATTCACTTGCATTTTTTGGAAAGGCGCTCTAATTCTGTTCAAAACCTCAACAACGCCTTTCGAAAACATCAAAACACGATCCAAAACCAAAAACATGTCAGGGAGTGCTCCGGAGCCCGGGGGATGTTCTGAGTGAGTGGCCAGTTCTATGGGGAGCCCAGTCCCGGGCTGTCATGGGACTGGTCACGTTGTGCCAGAACATTCTTTTGGTTCTGGAGCTCTTCTTGATGGTCTCAGAAGTTTGTTCTGTTTGTTGCGGTCGGAGCTCTGGGGAGTCCAGTCCCGGGCTGTCAGGGCACTGATCACAACAAACTTAACTGCTTTTGAGATCTGAAAATTTCACTGCCTTTACAAATCACTTTTTCGGAAAGCCACTTATCTTTTTCATCAGTTTACCGTAGAACAGCTTGAAAAGATCAAATCTGCTAAAGTCAGAGCAGCCGCTGGCACTAGACGCTCGATTCTGTACAAGTTTTGTCTCCTCTCACCTCCTCCCTCTCTTCTTCCTTGGGCAGGATGGTTCCACAATGAGTGAGTGACCATTTGATCTGTCATATGAATAATTCGTTCTTCAGAAGTCAGAGAGATCGCAACTCCTTCACCAACATCGCCATGGTCCAAGCCGTCCCGCCGAAGACATCCCGATGCAGCCGAACGCCAAGATCGCACGGATCAACGACTTGGAGGATGGGGGCCCGCTGAGGATAAAGAGAGGGAGGTGACGGACGATATAACCACTAGTTGCGTAGGATTGTTCACGCTGGCGCTAACTGAGCTCGAAGAATGATTTTGCGCATCCAAAATCCGAAACTACAAATCAAAAAAGTTTTGCGCCCACTAAATTCCCAGTCTAATGCGAGCAATCACTAATCAGGGAGAGCTTCGGAGCCCGAAGGATGTTCTGCGAGATGTGACCAGTTCTCTGGCGAGTCACGAGAAAGACTGTCAGGGGACTGGTCACGATAAGCCAGAGCGTTCTTTTGGTTCTGGATCCCTTCCTGATTCTGAAGCAGATCCAAAACTTAGCGCGTTATCCTGGAGCCCCGCTCACTCAACCACTCAAAAATGCCTTTCGAGACAACCAAAACACGATATAAAAACAAGTAATTTGTCAAGGAGAGCTCCAGAAACTTTTGCGCTTACCAAATTTCAAGCCTAATGCGAGCAAATACTAATCAGGGAGAGCTCCGGAACCCGGAGAATGTTCTGCAAGAAGTGACCAGTTTTCTGGCGAGTCACGAGAAAGACTGTCAGGAGACTGGTCACGATAAGTCAGATCGTTCTTTTGGCTCTGGATCCCTTCCTGATTCTGGCACATTTCCAAAAATTATCCTGTACTCGCTTGAACTTTTGATGCATTGAAAACGCACGCTGACTTTCTTCTGAAATCTAAAACTTGTATTCAGTAAGTATTCAGTAAGTGTTCCGATTCTCGAGGTTAGTTCTCTTCTCATGATCGGTGATCTGGCGAGCCCCGTGAAAGGCTGTCAGATTACCGATCAGTTCACTAGAGAACTTTCTTTTGTAACCGGAACTCTTGTTGAATAAAAGAAACAAAAGTTCTCTGGTTCCCGAAGATCAGTTCTGCTGAATGGGATCAGTTCTCTGACGAGTCACGAGAACGACTGTCAGGGGACTGGTCTCGTTTTGTTAGAACCTTCTACGGGTTCCAGAGTTCTTCCTGTTACGAGCGCATCGCTTGCATTCAGGATAATTGATCTAACCTTTCGAAGCAGTAATGACACCGTAAGATGAAATGCATTCGGCCGCAAATAGAATAGGTACTCGCGTCTTTCCGTCCTCGTCTCCTCCCTCTCTTCTTCCCTTCTTCAGATGTTGCAACAGTTGGTGAGTGGTTGACTGATTTGTCATGGAAACATCTCGTTTTATAGGAAAGACTGCAACTCCAACGACATCGCCATGACCCAACCCTTCGTCGCTGTTCCTCGCCTACAAGACGGACAAGCCTGGCTCCTCGTCGCCTCATCCGATGTCTTCGCCGAGCTGCAGTTGATGAAGCCACGACCGAGACTGATGTCGACTAGAGAAGGGAGAGAATGGAGTTGGAGAGCGCGACCCAGTTGATCAGCTTCCGCTGCGCGCGCTCTTTACATCCCGCTGTACTGTTCGGTCGCACAAAAACGCTAAACCCATTTTCACCTCAAAAAACGTTCTCGAACATTCTGGCAGTCATTCTCTTCAGGAAAATACTGTTGACTGGTATAATTCTCGCTGAAACGCCAGAAAGCAGTATGTTTCTGAAGAGCGCGGTTGTCTAGAAGTGCTGCTTTCGTTGCTTTCGCTGCGTTGTTTCTGTTCTTTCTTACCGTTCAGTCGCTTAGCAATATGTTCGAGAGGATCAAAACACCATCCAAAGCTCATTTTCACGTCAAAAACGTTCTCTCAGCAGTCATCATCTCCAAGAGTGAACTGTTGCTCGGTATAATTCTCGCTGAAACGCCAGAAAGCAGTATGTTTCTGAAGAGCGCGGTTGTCTAGAAGTGCTGTGTTTGCTGCGCTGTTCCTGTCTGCTCTTTCTTACCAGTCAGTCGCTTAGCAATACGTTCGAGAGCATCAAGACACCATCCAAAACCCATTTTCACGTCAAAAATCACTCACATTCTGACAGTCATCATCTTCAAGAGTGTACTGTTGTCTGGTATAATTCTCGTTGAAACGCCAGGCCGCAGGATACTTCTGAAGATGGTGGTTGTCTAGAAACGGCATTCTTTCGGTCAGGAAAACCATCCAAAGCGCTTTCGATGCTGAACTTAGTGACTGCGTGCGCTAAAAGAAAATTGTCTCGCTCCCCCGCTCCTCTCGACCTTCTCAAACTTTGACTCTTCATAACAAAGGTACATTTCTTGTTCATTTCTCATGTAACTGATCAGTGTTTTCAGGCTCGGAGTTCTCACAGGATGCACAGTTGTCAAAGGAGTGTTCCACTGGACTTCTGTGAGTAGAGGGTTGGCATGAGGTGGTCGAGAACAACATGAGATGAGAGATTTGCGATGAGAAAATGCTAGTTTGTTTTAGACTTCTCTTTTGAATTCTTTCTGTGATTCACCTACAAACCACCCCTCTCTTAACTATCCTTTCCGGTCTGTGGCAATTTCTGGCTTGAGAGCTCTGCGACCTTTTTCTTGATGCGTAGTCAAAACGCCGCACAACCTAAATGAAGTCAAGAAGTGCTTCTGCTCATCATCCAATTGTGATCAGCGTTTTGAGGAGCCAACGTAGCATTGTCACTTCATTCGAAAACCTTTTCCCGGTCCTCTTCTTGGTTCCAGAGCTCTCAACCTATTTTCGATTCTATTCCAATTTTTTGTTAGTGATCTGATCTCCGAGCTGACACTTTTGAAAGTTTATTCCGTGAGAGGTAACCTAAGATTCAAAGAACTGAGTGAAACAATTTTGAGCATTTTGGCAAGGGGAAGAATGAAAAAGAGGATTCTAGGGACAGAACTGGACGTATTTACAATTTTCGAACATCTGACCTATTCATTTATTTCTTGCGTCCGTACTGGTAGACTGATGGGGAGTACTGCACGCTGTTGCCGCTTTGAGTCTGATAACAGCAAGTGGAAGAGACTTGGGAGCAACAGGAGATGGAGTCTTGCGAGTACTGTGGGGCTACCGTGCTGCTACCGTACTGTTGTCCCTGATTGTACTGCTGATTACTGTAAGCACCGTAACCCTGAGTGGTGGCCTGGTTGTTGTTGTTGTTGTAGGCGGTATATCCTTGAGTAGATTGGGAAGAACTGGGGTTGTACATGACCTGATTACTGTATGTCTGCTGCTGGAACTGCTGATTGTTGTTGTTGTAGGTTCCCTGGTTTCCCATGGTTCCCATGTTGGATCCCTGTTGATACTGCTGGTTATTGTAGGTGCCGTATCCTCCAGTAGTGCTGTCATACATGACCTGTTGATTGTTCGACGAGTACTGCGGGAATCCGGCATTCACTCCCAACACGGAGTTGTACTGAGCAGTAGATGGAACTCTCTGGTAGTAGTAGGGCGAGTTCTGGTTGATGGTGTCGTACGCGACAAAGTTTTGTTGGGTGTTTTGACTGTTTTGGGTCATTTGGTTGTTTCCATAAGAAGTGGAGGGGTTGGAGTATCCGGTTCGGGAAGTGGAAGATGCGGATGAGGGATTGTAGTATTGAGTCGAGTATCCGTAGGAAGAGGTAGGTGAGTACGTGGTCGAGGTGGAACCTGTAACAAACTTGTGAAGTTTGATCAATAAGCGTTTTTGCTGTCTTTTTATCAGAATTAGATGAAAGCCATTAATCAATTGATTCATTAATTGGTGCATCCGATTTGATTCATTCATTCAAAGACAACCGGCGTAACGTTTGTGTTATTTACAAAAGGTGGAATAACAAGTTGCGAGAAAAGGGTTCGAACAAGGGGAATGGGGGCAAGGAGTCAATCGGGATTCAGATGCAGTTTAGAACTTGGCTCCGAGTCCAAGATGACGTCTGAATCGACACGTGGCACAACCGTTACTGTACTGGGCGGTGGTTCCCTGCTGGTTAAGAGTCGGGTATTGTTGCGAGGGTTGGTAGAGTGCCTGACCGTTGGATGAGTAGGAGGAAGCCGTGCTGCCGTACTGCTGGTTACTGTACTGCGCGTTGTTGTACTGACCGGTCGGGGACACCGTCGAGGAGCCCGAGTTCATTCCCTGCTGGGCCGGAGTCTCTGGTGGTGGGGATGGGGCTCCGCCGATCGAGTCGAAGAATGCTTTGTTCAGGGCCTGAGTCTCGGCGATTCTCTGTGGGTCGGTGTATCGGTCGCCTTGGTAATCGGGAAGGTATCCTGGCTGGTTCGAAGAGGAAGAGCCGGTCGAGTCGCGTTGCACAGAGTTCGTGTTGTAAGATGAGGATCCGGAAGAGGAGTAGGAGGAGGTTCCTGAGAAAGGAAAGAATTCATTCGGGGAGGAATCTGATTCCATGCGGAACATCTGACAAGGAACACTCTCACGCTGACACGTGCTTTCCCGAGCTCTCACAGTCCCTAACTCTCCCCTTTTCATGTACCTGGTACACTTTCATGATTGTTAGAAGCATGGTTTATTAACGTTTATATTACTGGTGTACAAGTGAATAGGTGAATTTATTAAAGCTTTTGCTATAAATATTATTGCGTAAATAATGTAAGTGGCAAGGAATTGATTGATTGATTGATGTGTTGTGACTTATATACAGAGAGTTGTGAGATAATTAGATAATTAGTGAGGCGTCTATACTCTATTCCTGATCAGTTCCGTCGACAAAATCCACATGAAAATCTTTCTGGATAAACCTCGGATCGTCTCTTGTTAATGCCTCGATGATGGCTCTCGTGGCTTCACTTTCGTATTCCGGGGCTCCAGAAGACACCATTTTCCCATCGGGTTGAATGGTGAATTGGACGAATTCAAGAGTTGGAGAACTCTTTGTTGTGGCGTTAGTGTCATCTCCAGTTATCTCCACAAAGAATGTTTCGGAAGGATCGTCGTTTTGGAAGTTTTCGAAGACTACAGGTATCGGGCGGTTCTTGAATGTTAGGTGATGGGGAAGGGAATCAGAATACATTGAGGATTCCGATGGGGAGAATTGGATTGTTGATGGAGAAGAGGTTGACGATTGAGTCAAAGAATCAAAGAATGCTTGGTTAAGCCGGAGAGTCTCTTGTCTTCGAGCATCAGTTGTGAATGGATCTCCTTGGTAGTTAGGAAGGAACCCGGGGACTTGTTGGTTGGAAGAGGCGTCCAGGGAGGAGAACCTCAGGTGTTGGTGAGTGTCTGGGTTAGGTTACTGATTAGAGGTAGTGTTGGCTGAGTGATGGATCTTTTTTGAGCATGTTTCAATCATGAATAATTATGACTCACCAAAGTTGTTGGTGCCGCAAGTTGTGCAGGAAGATGTCAATTGGGCAATTGACAACGTCACCAGGGAGGCAAGAATTCTGAAAGACGGAAGGGTATTGAAGAGTAGTGAAGCTTCCAATCAACTAGGGCTATCAGATAATGATCAAGTAGATCCAGAGAAAAAGCACAAAGTAACTTGAAAGAGAAAAACTTACAAAACTCGGAACATTGTGTTTCGGGCGTTGGGCAGTGGTGTCTCGGAAGGGGAACGAAGATCTCACAACGACGTCAAAAACCTCTGTGCCACCTTAAATACCCGGTCTCGTGGATGCCCTTCCCTAAAGTGGGCGGAGTCTCCGATCAGTCTCTCAATGCACACATATTGCACAAAATTATAGGTAAACACACACATATCTCTGTTCTGCTCCCCGAGCCAAGCGGAGAAAGTGCTACCGGTAAGAGGGTGCAGAGAGACGGAGAAGACAACTTTTCACACCTGGAGCCCGTCCGGAAGACAGGAAGAACACGTGTAGGATGGGGAGGATATCTGGTCTGGACGATGTAATCGGATACTGTCTTCCATTGGATCGGGGTGTCGCAAAAAGTCTGATTGAATCGGATGGCAAGTGGGCGAAGCAGAGAGGATTCGGAGACGAAGGGTCAGAGTCGGATTACCGGAGAATCTAGTGTGGATTGGAGAGAGAGAGGACAGTTTTTAATGATCTCTTTTAAGATGTTTGATGAGGTGTTTCGCGAGTTCTGATTTGTCGGGGATCACTGAGGTACCGCGACTTTGTAGATTTTAAGAGCATAAGCTCCTGAAGTTTGATAGGTTCTTCGCAGAACAGTTTTAGAGAGCTGAAATTCAGCTGAATTGATGAAGTCTTCTCGATGGTTTCCTTTCCCCCTCGAAGTTTGCAAAACAGCTCATCAATATCTTTGTCTATTGCTCCACTCGACTGTGGTTCGGTTATTTACTGTGTGGTGATTAGTGAGCAGAGGGTCAAAAGATTACATTCCTGTCTTTACTGTGGTTTCGTGATTGTATCCAAGAACTGGGATCTCTCTAGCAGTTCACTTTCCACATGTTCATTTTCAAGTTGCCAGAGACTCCCGACGAGTTTCCTTCCCATTCCCAACTTTTTTCCAGGTTCCCAATGAAAAAACAGTTCCGAAATGCACTTTTGTTTGTCCGTCTCGGTGTTTACCTTCATTTGATAAGCTTCCTGTCAAACTGATCAATGCCAAGTTCGCTCTAACTCAAAAAATCGAGCTCTATCCGAGACTCGACCCAGCGAAGTCTTGTTGATATTTGTATTGATGTTGATATGATGAGAAAGTATCTCCTGCAAGATACATACTCCTTGAAAAACTTCTCAATTTGTATCTGATCCAACAGAAACATACTTTCTGAAGATATACTCGGAAGGAGGAAGAGAGTAATCAGGCAAAGAAACACACAGTTTGTTTGCCACTTTATCTAATTTCGTCGCGAATTTCGGCCGTGTTTGTGTTCGTTTTCGTGTCAGTTACCACTCCATGGCACCATCAACATTCACTTTTTCCACTTTCTTCCTGTTTACTCATTCTCTTTGAGAAAAGGAAAAACATGAAGGAAAACAACACAAAGGAGGCCCAAAATACAAAAAGAACCCATGGGAACTGGTACTGGTATTCGGGGGGCTCACGGGAGTCTCTTTTGTTTCCGACGATGACGTATCACTTCACACCCCACGTGTGAAGAAAACACAGATTATGGGGCAGGAAACCGACCGGAAAGATGGCAAAAACCTTGCCGCAGAGATAAAAAATTGAAAGGAAGAGCTGTGAGAGCAAATAAAAACTGTCTCCTGCTCAAAGGCGATTCGATTCGATTCGATGATCGGCAGCACGAAATGCTCAATGGAACAGAACTTCTTGGAAGGAAAGAGATGTTGGTCACTGATCGACCACGGGGGAGAAAACTACTGTTCAGAGGGCAAATGATGTGTGTTGTTTCAGGGTGGAGTGGGTGTTGAGTAGTTGTAGTATTCGGGGAGGAAATGGGACAAACTAGAGTTTTTTGGTTATTCAAAATTTCGCAAAAAATTTGGAA
>LR537690.1:169752-172252 GCA_900883565.2 Caenorhabditis panamensis | reverse complement strand
AACTCACACATCAATAGGCTGGAAGAATCGTTCTAGGGCATGTTTCTGTACAACGAATGGCAAATCGAGGAATCTGAACTGAGCAGCTCGTCGTCGTCTTGCTTCAGCTGGATCAATGATCGGGTGATTGAAGAATGTCTCTTTCAGAATGAAGAGAAGCTCTCCGAATTGTTGAACGCAGAAAAAGAACATGTCCATCCATTCAATGCAGATGTATTTTTCGGGATAGGTTGGGTTATTTTTGAGAAGATCCACTTTCCAGTAAAGTTGGAACTCGGATGGACGAACATTTCGAATGATCGTTAAGAATCTTCGGTGTGGAAACGGGGAGAACGGAGAGAATTTGCTGAGCGACATAGAATTCCCTTTTGTGTAGAAAACAGGGTACAACGATTGCACGAGAGAATACAGCCAATGTCCAATTGACATCGAGACCGATATTCATTCGAGAGATAGTGGGCAGTATTGACCAGGCAACTGACCAGGCGGAACCCGCGAGGTGTCGGTCACTAGGGAGGGAGGGGTTATATAACCGGACCGTTAGTAGGCAATTTCGTTCTTCCGAGAACATATACTAAAATTGGAACAATACAGAGAAGATTAGCATGGCCCCTGCGCAAGGATGACACGCAAATTCGTGAAGCGTTCCAAATTTTTTGCGAAATTTCACATGGATTCTGCTTGTTTTACAGTTCCTTTTTTTCCGTATCCTAGTTTTAGTCTTTTAGATAGAAATTCAGGGTAAGTCGAACGATATCATGTTTCCATACACTTCTCCATTCCAACTGTCCATCTCTCAATTTGCATACTAAACAAACGAAGAAGGCCGCGGAAGGGGTTCCGCGTGGAGTGCATCCGCCGAGCAGCTCAATCGATCCGCTCACCTGACCTTACTTAGCTCTTTTCCAAAGTCTTTCTGTTACTTTTCCCCACATTTATTCCGTGGCAAAGATGCCATACATCAGTCCATGGACCCGGAGTCTGAAATCCTCAATTGCAGTTGGAATATGGTCGCTGGTAACTGTAACAAACATGGTCTCACTCGGAAATCGTACATTTCCAGGCGTATTCTCTAATTATCATCGTCATTTTTGTATGGCAGACAGGAGTCATGAACTACTGCTGGTCAATTATCATTCCAAATGCAAAGAATCCCGTGTTCTGGTTGAAGAATGACTGTTCGTTCCTCGGATCGTCTTACGCTGCAACAAGATCCTTGATCGAAGGACTACAAGTCATCCAGTACACCTGCATCCTCCTTGCTTTCCTTCTTATCTTCGTTTCAATTTCCTTGATCTATGGAGTCCAAAAGAACTTGGAAATGTTTGTATGGCCCTGGTTCCCGGTCATGTTCACTTCTGCACTTTCCTCCTTGTCTTACTGTTTGTGGTGGAATGATTACGTGTCGGACTACTGGGTGGCTATCTGTTTTGTACAGTTTGTTACAGTATTTATCAATGTAAGTCGTTGAAGCAAGCCTATAAGGTTACAGAACATTTCCAGATCGTCTGTGGTAACATTGTTTGGAAGCATTATTCTCTCATGAAGTTGAGCACTTCTCTCGATAAAGCGGATGTGGAAGAGCAGATAAAGAAACATTTGGACAGTATTCGAGACCTTTTGAAGTTTTATGATGCTAGAAACAGTCGTGGAACAAATGGAGAAGTTCCTCCACCTTATGAGAGTTAGTTGGAACGATTCACTGCTTCAAGTTGTTCCATTTCAGCCCTCCCCAAACCGATCTCTTCGACACGAACAGTTGCTTCTGCTCCCCAGTTTCAATCAACAAATGATCGTTCCGAAATGACTTCCTTGTAAATCGACTTGCATGTATCTCGACTCATCAATAAACTGATATCCTCCATCATACCAAACGATTAGTTTCCATAAGATCTCTAAAATGTTGATCTGAAGCAAAACAAGGAAAACGAGTGAATCACCGAATGAATCCATATTTATCTGCATCATGTTTTAACAGGGATTTGATTGGAACGAGGGATGGACGGATCGAAATGACAACTAAACAAGGGGAACAAGTAACCAGAAAATAAGAGAGAACGGGGGGAAACTAACATCCATCAAGGGGAAAACGAGGAAGGAAATGAGCAGTGAGCCTGTTCCAAGAGCAGAAAAATAGGAGGAGAGGTGTGTGGGGTGAAATGAATGGGGCAATAGAAAACGGAGGAGGAGGACATCGTCATACAAAAAGAAGTACCGAGGAGAAGTGAATTCGGGTGAAGAGTCAATCGACGGGCGGTCCGTGGGTGAATTTGGGATTGGCACATTAGATGCCAACAAGAGAGATAAAAGGGGAAAACAACCGCGAATAGAATAACAAGAAGAAACCAGAAAAAAGAGAAAAGGAGGAGGAGATGAACGACGAAATGTCCTCGAAAAAGAGAGATTCCCGTTGCAGAATAGACATATCCGTTTCAGAAAATAAAAATAAGAGGAGGAAGAAGGAGAGTAAGAAGAGAGTGAAGTAACCGAATGGAGGGGG
>LR537690.1:56356-169737 GCA_900883565.2 Caenorhabditis panamensis | reverse complement strand
GGGGGGAAACGAACAGAATACTATTTGGTGGGAGGTGTGGAGAGAAATGGGAGAATTTTCATCTATGTACATGAAAAATATCGGTTGATTGGTGACTGATTGGTCCTGTGGGGGAAGGGAAACCTGGGAGTGGGGGAACCTGGTGAAGGGGATCAGAAGCATGCGAGGGGCCGAGCTATCGAGTCAATTGGAATCTACAACGGGCGTAATAAGTGGGGGAGACAGGGACAGTCAATGACCATAATTATACGAATGATACAATGTCTGTGTTACTCACAGGCGGATAATAAATATGTATATCTAGATCTGCTACAGCTTCTTCTGCTATCTAGGCCTGCGAAGAAGACGAGCACTGGACGGACGGCGCTGGCATCTCGTCGTCGTCTTCGTCGATTTCGACACCTTCCGGGATGCTGTTCGGAGGACTGTCTGTCGAACCGCCCGTCGAGGTACCACTGGCATTGCGGGATGGTGGAGCTGGTTGAGAAGTTGAGGGAGAGGCGGCAGTTGGGGGCTTTTGGCAAGGGTCCAGCACGAGATACTTGAGAATGTCCGACAGGGAAACTACTCCGACAACCTGGAATCATCATGTTTATCTTTTGATAATAACTATTTTTGAGAACACACGTAACATTTTCTTGGTCATGGAAACCTGGGTTTGTTCAAATATTGTAACAGTTCAATGACTGTTGACATAGGAGATCAAGAACTTTTACCAGTTTCAACATTTCCAGAACTCAAAATACGCACCTTCTTATCCTGATCGGTAACTATCAGCCGATGAACTTCGGCCTTCACGATGGCTTCGAGCACTTGGAACAGCGAGTCCGTCTCGAGACAAGTCTGAACTCCTTCGAACCATTCGGATCTGTGCTTGAGGGCCTCCTGGACGGTACAGTCGAGCTTGTCGTACGAGTTCTCGGCGGCCAGACTGATCACGTCGAACTTGGCGTAGATGTCGACGACGCGGCCGTTCTCGTCGATGAGTGGAAGTGCGGATACCCGATTCTTGAGGAACAGCTCGAGGGCGTCGTGGATCGGAGTGTCGACGTGGCAGCAGAGGATGTCACCCCAGGCACCGATTCCAAGTTCTCGTGGAGTTGAAGACATGAACGATGGACGGGGAAGATCACGCATCTGAAAGAGAGTCGATGAGGGGTGATCCAGGAAGCGAAAAGAACTTACGTAAAGCGAGAGGAACTTCATGATTCTCTTGTGCGTAAGGATGTAGGTTATGTTGCCCGTTTTCTTGTCGAGAACTGGTAGCCGATGAACTTTGGATTCGCAGAGCACTTCGACGGCACGATGTAGTGACTCGTTGGGATCAATGGAGACAAACGGACGGATGGTACCGTCGCGTTCGAACTGCTCCCGCCAGTGGCTGATCTGCTGATCCTCGAGGGCTCGGATCCGTTCTGCGTTGTCACCTTGGTCGTAGTGTCTGTAAGCTCTGACAATGTTAACAGAATAAACAATGTGACAACTCACTTGCAAAGGATCTTTATGAAGTCGGTGATGGTGAGCATTCCGGTGAATCTCTGATTCTCATGATCCCAGAGTGGCGCGGCACGAACTCCGTTGTAGACGAGGGCGTAGAAGGCTTTTCTGACTGGAAGATGCGTGTCGAACACGACGAGTTTGCTGGATGTTGGGATCAGATCGTAGCATTTGTGGGCCTTCATGAACAGAGAATACACGGCGTCGTGGTTGTCTGGAAAATGATGGATGAGTATGGATGGAAGGAAATGGGAAAAAGGGAGGGGGAAGCTAAGGGAGTTGTCGACGTCTCATCCATCAATCTGAAAAGTGTTGGACTTCCTACCGAAGAAAATGGCATTGATATCCGGTACGGCAGTGCCGATGGACATGGAATCGAACGAGGAGAACAGGGATGCCTGGAAAAGAGAGGATACTAACCGACTTCTGATGTGTGCCACGTGTAAAAATCAAAGACCGGATCGGAAAGCGGCGCTTTGATTACGCCAGAAGCACCCGGCGAGATGCGCAGAGATGACATCGAGTTGGCATGCTTCCGGGGTACTCGGAAGATGATCACTGGGGGCTTGGGAATGGGTGGATCCGCAGAGGATCGACCGTTGGCTGCTGCTGCTCGAGAACGGATCTCGTCTGCGAGTTCTTGGAGTTTGGTGTGGGAAGTGTTTCCGACACGGGACTTTCCGTAGTGTCCGGAAGCGGGAAGGGACTTGACGGTATCGTAGTTATCCTGTGCGTACTCGTCTTCTTCCTCGTCATTCTCCTCACGAATCGCATCCTCCGCATCCTTGGTTCTTCGTTTCGTGCTCCGACCGAATAATGTCCTTCGGAGAGTTCCGGTGGCCTTGGTTTTAGCAGCCTTCATCCATCCCTTCTTGGGAGGCTTCGTGACTGGAGTCGGAGCAGTGGTGGGCTCCTCGTCGACGGAGATAACGAGGTCTCCGATGGGTGGCGGCTGGACGACTGGCGACGGCGAGTTGCGGCTGCCTTTGGCCACCATCTTTTTGGTTGCCGAATACAGGTTGACGCCCGGATAAGTAGACAGGAGTCAGAGAATCAGAGGGTGTTTGGGGGAGAGATTCAAGTGGTACCGTGTGCAGCGACAAATATGTGATGCGACATCAACGAGAGGTGGTTCTGAGACCAGGGGTACTTTTTGAGAGTGTTGTCTGAAAAGAGGAAGTTCGGAGGGATCGAGAGAGAACGAGAGAGGGTAAAGAGAGCAAGAAGAGGAGCACAATTTCAAAGAGTCAATAGGTCAACCGACAGAAATCAAGAGGAAACAGGGCCAATGACCAAGAATTGTTGGCGCCAAGTGACCAGTCGAAGTGTTTGTGAGCGGTTATCAGTGAAAGTATCGGTGTCGTTATCACTCGGTTTGCCAGCACATCATGAGTTTCCGAATCAAACTGAAAACTCTACTCGGAAACAAAACTACGCTTCTCTTCGGTGTTTTAATTGATAAAAAGTGACGACTGATAGAGAAAGAGAGAAGAGAAGATGCGCGGTTTGATCGGATATTGAAAAAGTCAAAAGTGATAAAACCTTTGATAAGGATAAAATGGAAGATGTGGATAGAGGATGAGAGAAACGAAAAGAGAGAGAGAACGATCGAGTTTATTATCAGTGTCTTGTCCAGCATTCGGGTCGAATTGACTGCGACTGCGAAACGCAACACCCGACGGTCACATGGTTTGGATGAGTGTGGGGCGGGTGGAAGGAGACTGGCCCCGAGTGCGAATACTTATCTTTGAAGGAAAAAAGAAAGAGAAGGAGGAGGAAAACAACACGGATAACGGTTCAGAAAGCGATCAATTTGATCAGAGTGTCATTGAATGAAAAGATTGAAAGTTACACTTTCGAGAGGATTCTGATTTCGGTAATTGGACCGATCTCATTGATCTTTCAAACAGAATTTCGCAGCATAACTTTCCTTCTTTCGAGAATCTTCTAGAAAATCGTGGAATTTTCGAGAAATTCGCGAAAGATCCGTGCTTTCGCGTTCTCGCCGTGGTGTGGTGATGATCAACAAGCAAACAAACACACTGTTCTTCAATCTTCCTTCGCCATTTCTCCCACTGATCCAGTTGGAAAATGAAAAAAATGAAGAACAGATTCAGGTGAGAGTGCGGAAAGATAGAGAGACACAGAAGAGAACGGTATCAGAAAAGTGGCAGAAAAGGGCAGTGAACTGCCGTATCATTTCGACCAACTTGGGAGTTTCGTAACTTTTCGAAAGTCCAACTAAGGCTTTCGAAGCTCAAAAACTAGTCCAGTTTCCCACTGAAAAAAGGAAATCAGATCGAGTGAAAAGTAGGGAATGTGAATATATGTTGTTGGACAATGTGAATATGATGTTTCGTTTGGATGGATGGGGAAAGGGAAAACGAAACATATTTGCATAGGGTCCCGTGCGATCAGAATCACGGAAATTGAAGAATTTGAATAATCGGATGATGGAGAGAATGATTCTGCGACGACGTCGACTCAAAAGGTTTGTCGACGTGCAGTTTCGTGCACAGAAGTCAGGGATCTTTGTGAAAGTGTTGATTCCAGTTGCTCAATCTTCAACTAATTGGCCACTAAAGAAAAAAGGAAAATAGAACTGGGCGATCGATGAGCTGAGAAGAACAAATAAATGAAAACGAGAAGAGGACAGGGGGCGGAGGGCAAAAGAGAAAGAGAAGAAGAAGGAAGAGGAGAAAGAAGGAGCAAGAGGACAGGAAGAAGAAGGAAAAGAACAACAGGAGCAAACAAGGAACGGGTTTTATGTGTTAACCACCCACCGATCCACCTAAAATGGAAGTGCGAGAAACGGTAAATATGGAGAGAAAGAGCCGAAGGAAGGCAAAGTTCAAAGAATGAAATGACGGAAGGACTATTAGGTTCCGATGATTTCGTAATCCATTAGTCTACACATCGTCTGCTTCAGCTTCAGATATTGCGTGTCAAGGACAACAAAGAGCTCGGAGAGCAGCTTTTATTGCAGAAGAAGCTGATCAAGAATCGGACAGAATGTAGTCTATCAGTGATGCAAATGAGGCTTCTGTATTTTACAGTCATGTTTAACAATTTGTGGCACAAAGCTTCAAAAGCGCTTGTGCTTCTGTCGAAAATGCTCGAGGCTCGGTAGGAACAAGAGAAACTCGTCTGAGTGAAAAAAAAAGTGAAATTGTTATTGCAAAACGAAGAGGAAAAAGAATCCGGGTGGCAAGAAGGGGAAGAGGCGGGACTCGTTGGCTCGAGAAAACGAATTCGAATGGGAAGGAAAAGATGGAAGGAAACGAGGGACGGAGCAGGCAGGACGAAGGATGAAATGTGTGTAACACGGGTCAATTCCAGATCAAAGATGACGACGATATTGGATGGAAAGGGAAGGATTGATTATGGTTTGCAGATGCTGCGAGAATTGCTGAATTGCATCATCCACCCCATCAATTGGATTACTGTAGATAAGTGTGGGGGAAATTGGCTCGTTTTCGTTTTGGACTCACTTAATTGAATTGCTCTTTTTGCGTCAGTTCGTCACCTAATCGAGAAAAACGAGAAGCACGTGGAGAAATGGGAAAGAGAGGATTAGGGAAGAACAGAAAGAGACCAAAGGTCAGAGGTATCATCGAAACTGTTCCCCTTCCCCGGGGGAGTGGGAAACAGAGAGCACGAGAAGAGATAAGCTGCAAAGTTCCATTTGATGACGGGTGCTGTTGGCAGAGATTGTGGATGAAAAATGTTGAGAAATGGGGGAAAACGGGAAGGAGGAGATGGGGGATGGAGATGGGGCAGAAGCACGTGGTTCCTCTCCGTTTCCATCTTTCCGAAGGGCACAAACTCTGCGGGACGAGGAGGCGAAGAGTTATGAAACCAACAACAAGTTGCTCCGTTTCTCCCCCTCTTCCCGCCGCTTTCTTCTTTCCCCGGCAACCCGCAGTAAACAGCTGTTCCCTCGGCTTTCAGGGTGTCTACAAGGCTCGGTTCACCGATTTTTAAGTGGAAATAGCCTCGGGAAGGAGCATGGAGAGATGTTCGACGCCTACGTGTCTGTCTCAAATTGCAGGGCATTCAGAAGAGAGCTCTTAGATGACGTTGAAGACGGAATGGCATTCGGAAGAGGATGGAATAGTCATTCTTGCATCAGAATTTACAAGCAATCAGGATATCTCTAAAAACTTCATCACAAATGCTAAAAAAACACCTTTCTTGTCGAAAAACAAGGTTGATTTCCGTCCCAAGTGGGAAAGTGAGTCATCGAGGCTAAGTGAGTCTAGGTAATTTGTGATCATTCATTCAAGTGGGAAATTCTTTAGAAACAAACTGAGTGGCACTTCTACTGAAACTGAGCGAAATTTCGCATAATCCGATAATTTGCTTGGAGTGTGATCTAATTTGGAAATGATATCAATTTCCTGCGTGTTACATTCTGCAGGATACTAGTACGTACTCCCAGAAAGACCAAAGATTCCAGAACTCGAAAGACATCCATAAACCGAAGCGAGGGAGGAAAAGAGGAATGAAAGGAATGTAGAGGAGAAGGAGAAGACGACACGTTTCGTCGTTTCCGCCTATAAATTAGTTAGTAGGTCCCGGTGTTTGTGCCAGGGTCCGGCAAGGGACCTTGGCCAGTGGTGCACGTCATCTGATGACATCGTACAGTGAGATGATGACATCATAGATGGTACGATCTAGAGCAAACAGTAGGAAATGTGTTCCGAGGCAAGTACAAACACCAAAATGTAGTCAGAAAAGGGGAGAAAACACTCATGGATAGAAGGGAAAGTGGGGTAGAAGCGGGAAAAAACGAGGCGTGCGAATCAATCGTCCTCTCTCCGTCCACTTCTCCTTCTTTTCTTCCACAGCTTCTGCTGTTGCGGTGGTTACCACACACATCTCCCACTGCTTCTCCTCTTCGTTGGTGTCCATGCGGCGGTCAGTCGGAAAGGCTGCGAGAGGATGAGAAGAAGAGAAAGAAAGTAAAGAGAGACTGGGTTGAGTGGGAGAGATTCAGGAGGAATAAGAGGAACGTGACCCGGGAGTCGGGGAGGGTGCGCAAGTGGTCACTCTGCTAATCCCGGATCATCCAAAAACGTTCCGATTCGATTTCTTTTGATCTACGTCACTTCTAAAGATCGGGAGTTACTCTACACTATTCTATAGAATGGGATTCTGAAGATGTTCAGAAGTATCTGACCTAACAATTCAGTAAAACTGAGAGAAAGACAAAGGCGACTGATAGAGAAATGATCAAATTTGTCGAAATTCGTCTCGTCGTTTCCAAATAGGATTCGCAGTTCTTTAGTCGAGCTAGTTAGGGAACTCGGGAAGGCAAAAACAGGGAAATTAGACAACAACTGACACGAGAACACGCTGAAATTGGCGAGTCTCGACATGTACGTCAGCTGTCCGTGACACATTCGGAAGGGATTCTGGAGTAGGGAAGGATCGAGAGGGTTCCGTTGGTGGTCTTCACGAGACCGATGACGTCGTTCCGTTCCGTCATTTGTCCTTTTGTCACCGCCCGGTGGCATATCATTACTCTATCGATACGCACGCGCACGCGGCAATGCCGATTTCCGATCCGGTCATATGATTTTCGTGGAAAAGTGATGGAAAGGGACATACCTCTTTGATGAGAAGGGCCGTGTGGTTGATGGTCGGCGAGGAGAGATCCAGACCGGAGTCGAAGCTTTTCAGGGCGCCACTGGCAGTGAATGAGGCACGATGAACACGGCCACTGACAGTTTGACGACGACCTCCGGGGGAATTGCTGATGATTCCGGCTGGTTGGGTGTCACAGGAAGCACTGGCACGGGCGGCGACCGATTGAGGAGACATCGGACTGCTTGATAGTTGGAGCTGGAAAGGAAGAAAGGCTATGATATATCTAATCTCGAAACACTCACCGAGTACGTCCTGTTCCTTCCACGAACAAAGTCGACTACCTGCGAGACGGGCGACCGACGCTTCATCGTGTCCATGTTGGCCATTTGCGTGTCGACGAACAGCGGACGTTGGCGCGGAGAGTACGAGTTGCACGCTGTAAACCAATATGTTGTTTGAGGATGGGCTTAGAAAGGCCGAGAAGTCCCGTGAGGACTCGAGAGGCACCGTACCTTGGACGACATTCGACGTTTCCCGATTGCTTAGCGAACCCGAGTTGCAGCCTGGAAAATGAAAATTTAGAAAACAATCAGAGTATATCTATAATTTCTACCCCTGTTTTCATCTTACAACTACTCTCTAGCATCTACTCTATATTTTTCAGTTTTGTTTGCATACAGTGATTATTGCCATTGGCAGACGATGACGAAGAAGAAGAGCTCGATTTGTCGGTGCTGAGTATCCTTTTTCGGAACTTTCTGATGAGTCCTTTCGTGGGTAACGGGGACGGATGATCTTCTGAAGCAGAGCAACATTCGGGCTCTTGTTCAATCGTCTCCATGGATTTGCGTTGACTTTGGAAGAAGCCGGAAACCGCTGACTCTCCGTCCAACGAAACAGACTTCTCAACCCGTCGAGCACTGTTCGGAGCACTCTTCACTTCTCGCTGACTGCTCCACTGTCGTCTCGGACTCACTGGTCCCGCTTCTGTGGATGGTTGAGCAGCAAGGAGAACGATCAGAGCAGCGGGAGTAGTGGATCGAGTGGTGGTGTATGGATTGGGAAGTGGCTGTGGTGGGAAGACGAGGGCTCCTCCTGCACCTCCGCCGACTGATGCGGAAGTCTCTTTGCATACTGTAGCCATTGCTGGTTACTGTACCCGTCACGAATTAGAAGAGGTAAGTGAGTGGAGACGAACAGTTAGATGTCCTGAATTAGCATGTTTCTAGAGGAGAGGAGAGGTAAGAAAGAGGTGAGTTGTGATGGAAATGGAGTGAGAATGGGTGAAAAGAGACAGCTGAAACTAGAGACTGACAAACTTGGGGTGGAACAGGTGGAATTCCTGATATTCCTAATCGATCATCCACTGGGAAAAGCTTCTTACGCCAATCACAAGTGCATAAGCTCTGATAAACTGATAAGAGGCCCCCGATAAAACCATGACAAAGTGGACGAGAAGGGCGGGAAAAACATCAACAGGTGGGTTCTCTTCGATGACGGGCCCTTAACAGAGAAAGAGGCTGAAATTGAGAACAAAAGAAGGAAGAAAAGAAGGAAAAGGACGAGGAAAACGATGCGGGTGGTTCGAAAATCAACAAAAAAAAAGCGGCAGCGGACGGAGAAGACGAGGAAAAAGAACGGGAGGAAGTCGAGTTGCACACAAAAAACAACATGATCGTCCATGATTTCTGGGTCATTCAAGTGGGAGACGGAGCCGAGAATCAGACGGATCGAAATGAGTCGAAGGGGGAAAAGAGAGCCTAGACGTACTTGAACGCGTTCTGATGAATTCTGAGAAAGAATCGTGATGTGTTTTGTGCAAAACACAGCATGCGAATCGTTGTTTACAGGTCGACGAGTCGGAAGTGTTTCGGGAAACTGGACGTTATTTCAGAGTGTTGCACTGTGGATCAAATGTACTGACAAGAACGTTTTTCTGTGTTTTGAAATTGATGCAAGCACGAAATACGTTTTTTTCAGAATGTAATAAAACAACTCTTCTACATGGGAGCATTCGGACAAATCTGGCAATCACATTTTATATCCAAATCTGTCAAATCCACTGAAAGCTTCTTACGATCAAGCTCCAGATTAGGGTATTCCCGATCTTCGTTCACACTTCCACTATAGTTTTCATCAAAAAGGAGAAAGATCCAAAAACCAGACGAGTCTAAAACTAAACCAACTAAAACCTCCGCTGAGCATCGTAGGCTCCGCACAATTTATAATCCAATAACAATGAGAGGAGGGCGGATTTGGAAAGGATCGAGTCGAGAAATGGCACGGAAGGCGGATGAAACTGAAGAGGAAGAACTGATGAGGGGATTAGGAGGAGATGTCGACATGCTCAAGGCATCCAAATCGGTGAGAAACACCCGGAAATGATAGGAGAGAAAGAGAGTGGTGGCTTCCTTCCGTTTCTTTATATCCGACAAAAAGAGCCAGGGCACGAGGATCAAGAAGCTCCAGAAGAACTGGGAAAGATTGAAGATCAGATCGAGTTGACCTGAATCTTCTTCATCTCTTTTTCGTTTCATCTCGCCTCTTCCAAGAGATGTGATCGCCACACACAAGAAACGTGCTGTCCCATCGGGTTCGTGTGTGATGGACGAGACAGGTATCGATCAGAGATGAGACATGGAAAATAGAGGAAAAGGAGTGGAGGCGAGAAGTGCCAACTCTCTTCAAAGTTCGTTCCGTGTTGTCAAAGTGTCTGGGCGACGGGCGGGTTCAGGTCGAAAACGAACAATAGCCGGAGAAGGGGGCGGGACTTGAAGAACACACCACGTGACTCTTTTCTCCGGCGATGGGGCCATATTGTCGAGGTGATTCACAATGGGAATGAGCACTGTAAAGGTTAGCAAACGGAAAGAATGGATGGGCCGGAGGAGACGGAGATGGGAATGGGAATCGAGATGCGAATGTCCATAAATCGCATCTGCTCTCTTACCCTTTCTCCTTTTTTAACCCAACTCGTGATCGGCATTCGAATGAGACATGGATGGAGATGGAGCAAAAAGGGCACACTTGTGACACGAAAAGGGTGAGCCAAATGAAGATCAGGTGGAGGATACTGTAGACGAAACACGAGATAGTCTATTGGATCGTACACGTCATAGGATCTACACTTGGAATTCCCAGATCCTTCCAGACGCTTCCTTGTCTACCAAATGTAATCATTCTTATTATATAAGTTTCTTAAACGTCCGTTTGTTTGTTTGTTTGTCTGTTTGTCTGTCCGGTTTTTTCATTTCTTAAAAAAAGATATTCACGCAGAAATTATGAACACGTGAAGCATGGCGGCGCAAGCCGGCGCAGCTCGGCTTGTGTCCAAATAAAAATGCAATCTTCCTCCGACAAAGCGAGCATAGAACGATCGGGTCTCGCCACGCGGCGCCTCATAATTGTTTTCTCTCCTCGAGCCAAGACACCCAATCTCGCGGTCGACGCCTCAAGAGAGTAACTGGATGCTTGTTTTGCTGCCTACCGAACACTTTCCTCTCTGCCCCTTGTCTCGAGTATAATCGAGAAAACGAGGACCAGAGAGAAAGGGAGGAACTAGACTAAAATCTGAGAGGGCCGAGCGAAGAGAATTGCATGCAAAAACACAACAAAAAGTGCGGCAGTGGCGGGAACTGAAAAGTTCGCACTCGGTGTTGACGACGACGTCGAAACCGAACGCCGAATGGACGGATGTTTTCGAGGGAAACGGAACGAACGCCTTCTGGCCGCCCGACTGTATCAAGTGTTTTTCGCCATTTTTCATGCCACTACATCGAGCTATTCTCTAGACGAAACAGGAAATGAGAAAACACAGGAGACTCCGCCCACTTCTCTCTCACTCATTTTCTCACAGTTTGACCGTTGTGCGAACACTTTGGAACACTTTTGTGTCGGAATATATGGCTATTTGATTTTCGGTCAACGCTCCCTCTCTTCCATCACATCATTGTCAATCAAATGAGAAGAGAAGAAGTGGCTGGTTGTTTTCAGGTACAAAATATGATACGACGACTGATTTTCGAAAGTGAAACGTCTACAGTACAAAGCACTCAATGAACCCGTTATGCTGCTTACGGTACCTGCAAAACAGCCAATCAGAATTTCAGAGTCTCTTGTTCTCTAATTATTACTGAAGTTCCCTCGGGACACATCATATTCTCAGAATTCATTCAACCGGAACAGAATACTCGGAATTGAGCTCTCGGGGGACCGGGAATGTGCAATCATGCAGAATTCCAGAGCGTTGTTATCACTACTTTCGAGTTATTTACCGGAAAGAGCCTAGTACCACGTGATGGTTGATCGGGGATCTCATCAGACACGTTTTCGCGGGAAACATTTCAGGGGCCAACCTTCTATTACAATCTACAGTAACCTAGCCACCCATTCAGATAAGATCCACCTGAAACCCACGTGGAAACTGATCAAAAACCTGCATTTACTGTCCAATTACCGGAACACATCATGCCAAACAACTTCACAGAACGACCATCAACACGAGAGTGCAATCGGATCGAAAAGAACGGAGAAAACGACGAAAACACGCTAATTTTGATTGCAGAATGGAACAAAAGAGACGAAAAGAAGAAAAGAGAGAAAAGAAGGACGGACGAGTCTAATAAATAAACGCTCTCGTGTCCCATCTGCCATTCCAACTTCACCTGTCCGATGGAAAATTTATACCACTATCACTTCGATTTCTCTCCGTTATTATCATTATCAGCAGCTGAGACGAGCGAAAAAACGAATCAGAAGACCAAGAACCAAGTGGTGGACAGTCGGAACAAACAGGTATCCAGTGCAATGGGGATGCACACACGAAACTGCGAGAAAGGCAACTGATAAGGAAATGGGCGAAGAGAGAGATGGAGAGGCGCAGAGAGGGCAGGGACGCAGAGGAGGGAACGAGTAGCCGGTGGTGATCATCTGTTTGCGACCCCAAAAAGAGACACACCGAAACTTTCTTTATCACGCACAATCTATTGCCCCGGGGGCCCCTTTCCAACACTATTCGTCTGTGTCTCTTCGTCTCTCCGATCTCTCATTCGTCTCGTCACGTGGTCAGTTGGAAAGGGAGAGAAGGGAGCGGCGGCGGTGGCGGAGGGACAGATGGACGCACGATGGATGAGAGTGGGATAAGGTCATCCTTCACCGACACAGCACAATCAACAGAAAAGAGCACAAACAATGGAGCAGCCACACGACGTCTCGATATATATTTTCAATTTCAGACCCTCCCCTCCTCACTTTTTTCCTATTCTATTCAGAAACATTCGGTAAACAATTGACGGGGGGCCACCACACGAAAACTCATTTAGAAGAGGAAGACGGAGAAGAAATTGAACTTTTCCGGTTGGGTTGGTCTTTTTTGGTTGGTTTCAGAGAAGGAATTGGAATGAATGAATGGGAAAGAAGACTTGGAAGACTGAAAGAGACTGACAACAAAAACATTGATAGGAAAAAAAAGCTGATAATGAGTCAGATACAATGTGCCAGACTGATAACTTTAGAGCCACGAGAATCTAGCTAAAAGTAGGTATCAACTAGAGAAAAGACCAACGAACATGTTGTGAATGAGTCAGTGGAAGAGTGAAACCTGGTGTGCATCTCTTTCCTTTCAGAGCCATTCGGTTTGAATAGTGGTCACTAGCGGGAAACTGATGATTTGTTGAAAAAAGACTCTATGAAACGTCAATTCAAAGCTTTGAAAATTCACACTAAACCACATAAATCCTAGTAAGTCTAGGCTAAACTCCATGAGCTCGGAAATCTTTGTACAAGTTCCGATGCTATTCGTACGAACAATTTTTCAGCCCATTATAAAAAAGGCGATGCTCTTTGAGCAAAAATGGAAGGTGCCAGCCGCGGCCCAGATTGCTCGTTGGCACCCAAAAAAGCGGGAGCCAGGAATATCAAATTGCGATGGAAGAGACCGAGATGAACATGAAAAATGGCCGTGTCTGGGCAGAGAAAAGGCGAAAGAACACCGGAAAACGACGGATTTCCATTGGGGACACACACTTTGAACTGCTCACTGGTCTGTCTTCTTCTCCACTTTCTCCAGTTTCTCTTCATCAATTCTCTCCAGAATCCTTCTTCGTGCAGAGAGGGGAGCAATCAGCGAAGGAATGAGCGGAAAGACCCCAAGGGGACCCTCAGTACCCGTGACTGATTTTTTCCGGTTTCCACTTTATTTTGCACTCGCCATTCTTCTGCAGCTGCCGGTCAAACACTAATTCGCACTTTTGTTTTCGCGGCGGGACCCATGAGGAACTAAATACGATACATATGCCCTTGGCAGATGTTTTCTTGGGAATTCATCATCTGCCCGACGTACCCTTATTTCAATTTTATATTACCTACCCACTTTTCAAAAGGAATACGGTAGTTTGCAATTCCTGTAACTAACCATTCAAATCTGGCGGTCTCTTCAGCGACTTGGCAACTGTCACCTCGACGTCCTTCATGCTGACATCATCGCAGACGTCGTCGACTATCATCTCGTCGCTGATCTCATTGCTTGTCGACCAGACAATCGCATCCTCGGCAGTCTCGTCGGTGTGGCTCTCTCGGCGATTCAGGAGTTGTCCAGAGTTGTTAGATGAAGATGATGGAGACGTCGGGAAGAAGACGAGCAGACCGCCGCCGCTCGAGTGGTGGTTTCCGAGACTGTGTGAAGATTGCATTCTGGAATTCCAGAGTTTCGTAGAAGTTAAGAACGTTTATTGACTCACCTCATGGCGGGATTGGCATCTGACTGTGATCGGTTTCTCATCTGATTCCCACTGATCGATCCGCAGAACACTTCGGGAGGCGGTGAGCAGACGGGCGGGAAGCCGAGATCTTCGTCGAGTTGTGTCTCTGATGGAAGGTTCAGACTTGCCTGACGCATTCGGCGTCTGTAACCATCCATGAATCTGAAAACATCAAGCTATGTGTGTTGAACAAGATTCAGTGAGCATACGTCGAGTTTTTGAACATTGATTTGAGTTTTTCTTGAATTTTGAGAAAATTTGGATTGTTGAAACAACAGAAACTGCTTAAATTGCAAAACTTTTTGCGGTTACAGCTAAGAATTCACATTCTAAGCACGTGGAGCATTCTACGATTTTTACGTGAGGTTGCGCGTAATTAACTTTTTTGAAAGATTTATCGGCCACCAAAACAGAAAAGTCCACTTTGGAGCACTTTTTCCAATCAAAACCTGATTTGTTATTCATATTTTCCAACAAATCGCTTACCTTGACCCGTGAGGAGAAGTCTGTGACGGAGAGGACAGTTGGCGGTGCGATTGGGCGAGGAGGATTTCTGAAACGAGGATTCATGATCACTTGACAGTTTATTTTTGTTCAAACTCTCAATATTTTCAGAGAGCGGTACGAAATGTGTCTAGACAAGTCTGGAAAGCAAATATTTACAAACATTCGGGAACTGTGAACTTTTTTGCATTCGAGGTTTTCCTTTTTTGAAGAACATGGTTTTAGATGACGTTCCAAGAAGAGAGACATTTATAGATGTTCTTCTCTTCTCAAGAATCCCTTCCCAACTTTCCAAGTAACCACCCACCTCTGGGACTCGCTCCGGGCGTGTACGGTCTCTTGTGACTGTGCACTTCGCCAGATTCCACGTCGACAGAAGCCCGCGAGTAGACGTTCCGGGCGACGGGAGAAGTTGGTGACGTCGCCTGTTGGCGGAGCGATGACATTGTCTTCCACCTGCAGAAACCGAACGATTTGAATCTGTTTGTGACCAGTGGGGGTCGGCCTTGCCGTCGTCGACGGGACAAGGACGCAAAAAAGTGCGATGACAGATGGAAAGGGCGCCCGGGCGGAGAGGAGAAAGAGGAGTGAGTCAGGCAAATACTGTGAGCAGACGGACGGTTTGTGGCTGGGAATAGGGTCCGAGCAGACGGTGTAATACGAGAAATTGAGAGAAACTAGGAGAGAGCAGAGAAAAATCTACTTTTATGATTCATGTGATACAATAATGTGTGCAAGACAGAGAAAGACAATGAAAATGTAAAATTTTAAACAAAAAAAAAGCAGAATTTTAATGAATTCGCTCACAAAATCGAAGGAAAGCTGTGTGAAATTTGAAAACACCGAAAACAATTTGTGGGATTACTGTAGAGCGTCAAAGGCGCACAAGAGTTTTCGTCTATGGGTCTCGCAACGAAACATAAGTAAATTTGAGATTTTACGGTTTTCTTCTGGTTTCTGACCGTCTTTTTAATCCGAATTTCTGAAAAGCTATCGAAAAATCTTAAAATCCAAGAGAATTCTCTACTCGTGCCCCTCCAATGTTTCTCAGCCACCCATTCACAGATTTCTGACGCCATACCAAAAGAGATAATAGTAATTATCTTGTTATTCTGGGGTTTTCTTCTTTTTTCTTCTATTCTCCATTTCTCTTTTCTTCTGCCATCATCATCATCATTCTGCCATAAAATCGGAACACACTGAAGAGCGCTGGCGACGATGGCAAGTGTTCGATTGGAATGGAATGGGAAGGAACAACGACAAACAACAGAAAGTGCAGCAGAGGGAAATAGGAAACTCAGAACGAATCGACGGAATATATCGATTGAGAGCGGTATTCCAACTGTGAATGGGGCCGTTTGGCGCAGCCGGTGGGGCATAAAGAGTGACCAACAGCTGGGAGGGGACGAGAAGAGGGAGCGGAAGGACAGACACGAAGACACAAAAAATGGAGAGGGTGTCGACAATGGCAGATGGCCTCCGCTTCTTTTTGGCAGGAAAAACGAATTAATGAGCCCGAGGAGAGATGTCCAATGAGTCCATCAATCCAGAGGGAAAGGGAGCAGAAGAGAAACGAGGGAATCGTCGTCAAAAATAGGAAAATAAAAGTGAAATAACACTGAAAACGGGGGGTGGCTGCCGGCCGGACGGCTCTTCTCCACGACCAGACACTCGGTTCGTGTTACGCTCAAAAAGACTGAAACCGACGGAAATGGCCGAAGGGAAACGGGAAATAATTTAGAATTGGAGAGAACAGCTAACCGAGTTGTTGGGAATTGCCTTGTCAGAATTGCAACTTGATATCGTATGTTTTGTTCGGACGTCCTTGTGGACCAAGTACCATCTCAAACATTTTAATCCTCACTCTCTTGCTAAGAATCCTTGTTCTCTCAAATCGTTTTTGCAAAGATCACGTGTCTCGACAAACAGTGTCCGCCTAGAAAAAGCGCAGCGGAAAACGTTTATCAGCTGATCGTCAAACTGAAATTTTGTGGCCGCCGCCCGGTGCATAAACATGTTAAAACCGAAACTGCGACCCGAAAAAACAGAAAGAACGAATAGAATAACGCGAAGTGATCAAAGATCTCCCGACGGATCTGGCAGAAAGGACATATGGGAGGAAGATTTGAATGGGTATGGGAAAAACGGGAGGAATTCAAAAATCAGTCCAAGATTCTCGGTATCAATATCGAATTCAGATCTGTTTTATACCAGTCATACCGAAAACAAAAGTCCATTAGATGGAAAACTATTATTTATACATATCATCAAGACGACTATTTTTAGATGAATACAAATAGATTCCTCAAAACTTTTAATCTGAAATCGTCACGAGACCATCAGATGGCTCTGTCTGACTGTGAGAACAGAAGAGAATTCCGGAAGAGAAAAGTGGAAAAGAGAGAAAATGAAATGCAACAGCGGTGTAAAAATTTTATCGAGATGTTTACAACTTGAAATTCGTTCCATTTACTCTTTCCAAGATCAAACCAATAACTGCGGTTATGCAACCTTGCGGTTGGACGGTTTTGAAAAGAGGTTGGGGAAGATTCATAAAAGTGCAAAACGAAGAGAAACTATCGAATTTGAAGGACGGGAAGGGTAAACGGGACGGAGAACGTGATCAACACAGACTTCCGAAGGCACACGTATCGAAGAAACATGCACCTAGGCACCGGGAAATATCAAATTAGCCAGGTCAAATGTGTTTATCTAATTACAAATTCGTTTCATGTTCCTATACTTTTATGTCTAAAAATGGAAACGCGCTCCCTCAGTTGGCCTCAGGTTCAAACTCCCCAAAGCTCGGTAGTTCAAGGTTCCTATCACTTTTTCTGCAAACCCAAGTCCTCTTTTCAAAAACCCTTCAATTCGTCTCGTCCACCTCATAAAATCCTGCGTGCGTCCACCCAGCAAGGCCCCACAGACACAACAAAAAGATCGGAAACCACCAATTTCCCATCTCCAACTGCCATTGGAAAGGCGGGTTCAGAACAGCCATCATGCCAAGCAGGAGATGCACTCGGCCCAATGTTTCAGAAACATTACAAAGATTAGAAAGAGCCTCGTCCTCATATGATCCCATGGAGCAGGGACACAGAGAGTTAGACGACGAGAGCACCAACGATCAGAGGCACGAGCAGAGTGGAAAAGTGGTATCTGGGGGCCGAAAAACACAGAAAAACCGAGGATAGAGAGGCACAAAAACGAGCGTTTCGCAGTCTGCGTCTGGCAGAAAAAAGGACACGTGGGGGCCCGTCGCCTCGTGTTTACCGCCCCGTCGCCGGCCGTTCCCCTTCTTCTGGGCAAACAGATCTCCCTCCTCTCCCCTCTCTCTCTTTTTCTTTTCTCTTCTTCATCCTGTCAGCGTTTTTTTCCTTTTTTCTTCTTTGTTATGGAGGAAAAAGACAAAGATTGACAGTAGGATGAGGGAGAGGAGTCAGGTGGGCGAGGAAAGGACAAAAAGTTCAGAGAGTTGGGGGACGAAAAATCAACAGGTGGAAAGAGTTGGTAGGGGAGAGAACAGGTGCGAACACACTCAGATTGTGCAAGGATCGACATGGCTTCAACAAGTTTGTATACGAAGAGATGTACTGTAGCACTGAGCAAACTGCTTTCAAGAATGAGAAGTGGAAGGACCAATTGGTTCACATTCTAACAGAAGAAAGAGACAGAACATCGAGACAGTGTCAGTTTTCATTCCATCGAGATTTTAACTAGACACTTCGGCACATAAATCACTGCCCAGGCTGTTTCGACTTGTTATTGTGGCCTTGACCTCGAATTTCATGAGAAGTACAGAAATCCAAGAAGGAGTGAAAAATGGAATGACGTGATCTGGCTAACTGTTCAGATAGGATGGATCAAATCTTCACGTACATGTGTACCACTTTTGTACTAATTGAGATAATATCTTCAAGTGCCACTTTAAGAAACTCATAATTAGGTGAGGTACCTCGTGCTTCTGCTCTTTATAATTCTGCCACTTTACGAGCACGAAAAACTTCTAGAAGACCTCAAAGCTCATCGACCGTCCGTCTCCATCTCTTTATGAATTTCAACCTGAGTCATTCAGACAATTTCCTTCACTTGTTCTTCAAAAAGATATCTCAACCAACATCATATGGTGTTCAACTGCTGCTGACACAGAAAGTGATCACAAAAGAATCCAGAAGATCTCTTGATTTCAAAGACAACTCTGCTCTACTGATAAATGACCAAATGTGTACAAGTCCTCGATAAAACACAAACATTCCACTTCCCCTCTCCGCGAAAACACTCAATCAGTCAACTCATGACGTGGCAGAGCCAACAATCAGTGCTCAGACTCGAAAAAACAAGAAAAGATGATGTTTCAAATGAGCAGAATAATGAGTTGATGTTTGGAGTCGTCCCCATGGGACCTTGTTCCACGGAGCGCACTTTCTTTCCTACTTCCGGAACCTTGCACTTTCTGTTTTTCCATTCCTTTTTTCCTCTTTCTGCCTTTTCCTTCCGTTTTTTGGAATGTGCATGTGTACAAAACAAATAAATATTCAGTGAGGGTTCTTTGATTTGGGGGAAAAAACGAGAAAGTTGACCTACTTTCTCTGTGAAAATGCCATTTGAGTCATCATGAGGGGCATCAGAGGGTTCAGAAGACATGGTCTGGAGATGTCTGGAAAGGGTTGAGATTGGATCAAGAGAGCTCGACTGAACTGACCTGAATGAGGATCGTCGTCTGATGAAATCACGATCGACGGCAAGTCGAGATGCATCTGAAACAATCAAGAGATGAATATGTTTGGATAAGTAACAAATGGAAAAAGGAGAAATCTTTACATAAAAAATGAAGAAAAGGGGAGGAAAAAGAGGAAGAAGAGAAGGAGAAGGAGCGGCGGACGGGAAATAACCAAGTTAATTATGTCGGATTTCTGACGGAAAATCGAGTGGAAACTGCGCGGAAAAAGGTTCTTTTGCAACCGGGATTCAGGAGCAAAGATTCTCCGAATCGGGAAAATGTACGATTCTTCTTATGAACTCTATCCTTTTTTCCTTTTCGTAGACAATGAATTCAGAAGGAACACGAAAACAAAAGACATTGAAAAAGGGGCAGAGGGGAAAGGAGAATGAATGTCTGAAAGTGTCTCGAGTTTCAGATGGAAAAAGAGAATTTCACAGTCGGATGCCTCGAGAAGGGGATCATTTGAGCGGAAGGGCTCGCGTATCGTGTTACTTTGATCGGGGATTGCAAACTATTATTAACCTTTGAGGGAGGGAAAAGTTTGCAGCGTTCTTTGGAAAGATGGAACTGTGTTCTATTAGAAGAAAGGTACATTGAAGAATTTCAGCAAATCATTACATTGAGGAGAGGGGAACTAATAAGTCAATGCGTAACAGTAAACGAAGAAATATTAGAAAATCTATACATTTGGTTCGGTGATTGAGGTATTACAATACCAATAAACAGAGCGAATGTTAGGAAATCTATTAAAGGACAATGGAACTACTTAGAAAGAGACGATGAGTTAAGGATGAATAAGTGATTCGTTGACTGGAAGGGTCATTCAGTAGAGCAAACTTTTTTGTTTACATGAACGCGTCAGTTGTCTCACAACTACATTTGGAAAACAACACAGTGAAACGTGCGAACTCTCAATTCATTTTTCTCTCAGAGCACAAATCTAGAAGAAATCTAGAAGTGTGACGACGTTAGTCACACATTTCTGAATCCTTACAAATGAAAACATCTTCACAATTAGGATAACTAAAGCGAACACGTCATCGAGAACGTCTAGGGTGGGGTGGATCAAAATAGACATGTGATCGACGGAAAGAGGGATGAGATGATGGAGAATGCATACGGATAAGAGGACGGATCACGGCGTATTTAGTGCAAGATAGATGGAAATAGCTTAGTAAAGAATCTAGAAAAGGTTTTGAAACGTCCGGCGGAAAATTGTGATTTCTGAACCCTTTTGGTGACGGTCCCCGAAAAAAACAAAGAACATGTTCGGGAAAAGATTAACATCAGGGGTCCGGAGGGATGAGAAAAGCAGAAAAACAAGATTGCGGGAACACTGAGAAACGTCGTCGTCCACTCATTCATCACCCGAAAACGGAGCAGTCTCCGAGCACAAATAACCGGCGGCATCGGCCAGACAAATCGAATTCCAGACGAAACGAGGAGGCCGCATTTTCAGGCTCCCGCTGCGCATTCTGATCGAAAATAGGACACGAACGCAAAGTTCTGGGAATGCTTTCATTCCATCCGGACACCACCCGATTCTGCTTCTATTTTCAATTCTGTTTTGGTACGAGGTTCGTGGGATTCAAATATTTCGAAGGCTGTCTGACTTTTTGTTGAAAACTAGAAGACAGAAGAGAAGAAGAAGAAATTGACGGATGGCAAGTGGAGCAGAGGAAATCGTTGTCCAAACCAACCGCATATTTATTACATTCCCTCCCTTCGATATAATTGCCTCCTTTAGTCAAATCACGTTTTCTTTTGGTGCACTGGATTGTTAGAATATCGAACTATGATTTTGGTGAAAGTTTATTTTCGGGACTCATTATTGAATTAACTATAAATAAAATGAGTTTGTAGCCTCCGAAAATCAGGAATGGGCGGTCAGTTGACACGGAGGATAAGGAGATTCGAGGGAGATTAGTGTTCTGCAGATCAGATGGGCGGTGTTTAGGATTGAGAGACTTCTTGTTTGGGAGTTCACCAATGAAAGTACACTGCTTTGGAACCTTCTCCTCAAAAAATGTACATGATATCTGAAACAGAGTAACCAACTCTTGATTAGTATCATTAGCCGTATATACATTCCTCTCTTTTTCTCTCTAGAATCGCATGTTTGCACTTTCAGAGAATTCGAGATCTGTGACGTAGTTCGACGCATAATTACATCTCTTTTGGCACTAATTATTAATGAGAAAATAACAGAAACATGCTTTTGGGAGCCGTGTTTTCGGAAAGGAAAGTGTGTTTTGAAACGTGCTGAAACATAAAAACATGAAAGTCTTCTTTGAAATCCCACTGGAAACATCATAAACCAACACTTTATAAGTTAAACATGAAAACATACAAGTTTACAGATTCAATCAATATTTGACAGTCATGAATATCCAGAACATTTTGCGTGTTAATTTCAATGGAACGAATGAGGTGAAAAAGGAAAGAAGAGGGACTTTGAAAGCGAACAATCGACACGAACCGGCCTAGAAAGTGTGTTAACTGGAAGGAACGAGTATATACATAAAGCCATTGAGAGATCAGGGAACTTTGTTGACACTTCAGAACGTGGATTGGATGGGCATCTGGAATATTCAGAGGTTTTGGATGAAAAAATTTTGATTACTTACCGGCTGCCGTCTTCGGAATGGCTCCTCCAACGTGGGCATCGGTTCCCTCATCGGATGATTTCCAACTACTGGCCGTCCATTGTGATCGTAATTGATGGTGATCTCCGAGTTGATGTGATACTTCTGCGGTATCATTTGTCCATCCGGTCCACGTTCTCCAGAAGATGGAGGGATCACAATGTGTTGCGGGATGCTGATTCCTCCAGAAAGAGGGAACGTCATGTCTTGCGAACCTCCAGAAGCTTCTTGAGAGTCCTGGTGCCGACTCCGACGGTCGTCGTCTCGACGGGGACGTCGGTCTCTGTCCTTTTCCCGTTCTCTGGCTTCTCGTTCCCGATCCCTCTCTCTTTCTCTATCTCTCTCCCGTTCTCTTTCTCTCTCCCGATCTCTGTCTCGTTCCCGATCCTTCCTCTCGTCCCGATGTCTCTTCGACGAACTTCTCTGACTTCCTCCATGTCTGTGTCTCTTCGATCGCCTTCTCTCTCGCTCCCTTTCCAGCTCCGAATCGTAATTCGTATTCGTCACGGAGTCATCGAACCTTGATCGACTTCTATGCCTTCTTTTGCTGCTTGATCGATGACGGTGTCCTCTTGTGAATTCTGTTGGATCAGAATCAGAAGAGTGACCGTCGTAGTCGAAGCGGCTTCGGGAGCGGCGGCGACGGGAGGAGGATCTGGAAGGAAGTGGATTAAATGGGTGTTCATGAAACTAACCTGTGCTTGTCTCCCCGATGATCACAGTCTCTGTGTGACACAAGGGTTCCTCCATGAAGTGATGGTACTGATCGGGAGTGCTGAAACAACAATAGTGTAATTGACTGAATCAACCTCGTTTCTTCTCACCTGCAGAGTAGTCGCCTGAACCTGTTTGCTCACTGCAATCGGTTCGCTTCTCGCTTCATGACCCCGTTCTGAAAGCAACGCTGAAAATGAGAAACCGTTCGAAACTGAGAGGGCATGCGGTTAAATGAGAAGTGGGGAAGAAAGAAGAAGACACACTGTCACTTACCTATAGACTGTTGCTCACGGACCCACGATCCCACTGGATCATCGTCAAGGTCTCTGATGTTCTTGACTTTGGGCTCCACTTTGAACTGAACTTCCATCGGATCTATTGGGTACGGAGTGTTAGCTTGAGTTGGAGGAAGTGGAATTGGGGTCTGAGGGACTCCGGCACGGGAGTAACTGGGGTAGACGGGGTACGGTTGAGCCAATGCTGAAATTTCTTCTTTTTTGAATAATTCTTGAAGGTCACTTACGTTTATAAGGAGCACCATGCTTCATCTGAACTGCGGGACTTCTGTGTCCTTCATCGTAGGAATCCAAGAGATCTCTTCTGCTGTTACCATGTCTGTTGATCTTGTACCGTACTCCTCGTTTGTCTTTTCCTTCGTATTCATCAGTAGTAGCGTTGATTCGTCGGTAGTACATCATGACAACTACCACACAGTAGATCTGAATGAACAGTTCATACTAACAGCGTTGACAGTAAATCTTACATTGATGAAAACCACAACGATTTCCACGATGGTGATTGCAAGCCAGTAATCTCTAACGTCTCCACACCACCACATAATACAGTAAGCAAGAGAGGCAAGGATGGAAGATACCATGACAGGAAACCAGGGCCAGACAAGATATTTGGACCATGTGTGTACTCCGTATATCATGGCTGCAGAGGCGAAAACGAGGAAGAATGCAGCAAGGAGGCAGAGGACTTGGATGATGAACAGACCTGGAATAAGCGATTGATTAGAAAGATCAGGAAACGGAGAGTACCAGTATAGTATCTCTCCTCAGGACTCTGCCAATAACTTTCGTAATACGAGGGTATATCGAACCGTCCGTAAGTGTTATAATTCGGTAACAAAGTGTTCGCCGCCCGGTCCCTTTCGTACTTGATCGCCGCCATTTGCCACCCCATAATGCCTAATTGAGCAATCGAAGAGACCTGGAAACCAGGATTAGAGGAACAAAAAAGACACACAAAAGGGAAAACTCTTCGTCTCTGAGGTGGCAAACGGGCGGCTCAAGTACACATTCTGCTTAGAAACTTGCCTTCAATGATAGCGGCGGTGCGTTTGGTGGAAGCTCCGACACATGGACAGTCCCACTCGCACTGCAAATTGGACTGCGCCATGGTCACCGCACGACAGTGGTTCAGCACGCCCGTTTGCCACCCGAACAGAAGCAGAGATGCCAGAGCATACACCTACAACACGACATTGAGCCCCGATATGGGCTTTCGCTGCAAGATCCAACTTACCAGTGACCAGATACCGATGGAGATGGCTGCATCTTTGCTGCTGCAGCAGCAACATGCTGTTATTCCCATTTGCTAGGTGTAGGAATACAAAGGAAACTTCTTGTGTTCAGTCAGCCGGGCGAGAAAATCATAGCCCGAGGTGGGGAGAAAACGTCTGGAAAGAAAAGAAAGATGGAGAGATGCAGACAGAGAAAGAGAGAAAGATCACATGGAACGGAGGAAACAGTTCGTACTGTCCGTGTTCCCGCAAGGGACACTTCATTAGAGAAGAGCAAATAGAGCAACAAACTGGATGATCGGTTACGCTAGATGAGCACACCGAAAGGCAAGTATTACGGCGTGTTCTGGTCGTTACTGTTTTCGGAAAGGTTTAATCAGCCGAACCATCTTTAGATCTTAACTATTTTCTCAAGAAGTTTCAAAGACGTCAGTCAAGCGTCACGAGAAGGGATGAATCGATGAGACATTTAGATTGAATAGAGCCAAGGAAAAAACAGGGTGTACATTTGAGAGTTTGGTGTTAGAAGATTTTCAATTTTCTCACGATAAGCCGTCTCCTCTCGGAACATCATCGAAACAAAGGAAACCTTCGAAAACTGGAACCAAGCCGTGGAAAGCAACTGGCTGGTCTGCTGACTCACATTCACATGTGCATACAGCACCGGGTTTTCCCGAGAAGACGGGCATGCGAAATTCGTAATATTTGTTGTGTTTCTCTCGTTTTCTCTGGGAGGTCTCCGGGCTTTGCACTCTATTTTGTTACCTACAGTGTTTGCTTTCGGAAACAGACGGAGGTGGGAGGGAGGGGCAGACAACTCAACCGATATATTGAATTCATGGATTGGAGGAGTGGTTGGGATGGATGGGAACAACAAGTTGAACTCATGACAACAAACTGTTTTAACTGATAACCAGGTTGTTTGGAGATTGCTTACAGTTTGAAAAACAGGAAGAAGACTTCATAGAAAAATCATTGGATCATAGGAAAAACTGATACATCTTCCAGAAGATGTAGGAGAACGCGGGAAAGAGTGCCTAACATAACACTTTCTTCTAAAAGCTTTCAATGAGTCATACCTCCCAACCTGGTACATACCATCTCCCATTCATCTTCCTCTTCCAATATTTCTTACACTTAACACTATCTATCTGATATACAAAATACAAGACACTGACTCATCAAAACTCCCACGTTCATGATTCATGTGTATTATGAAGGAAAAAAGTATGCATTGGATTCCGCATTTCAATCGGGAAAAAAGTTGAAACGAAGAGTGTGTGAAACTTGACAAATGATAACATAACACGTTTCAAATCAAATATAAAAAACCGATGAGTCGTGATCGCTGTCAGCTCAATACATTTATATATAGAAGTGGTTTTCGGACTGAAAGAGCGGGCGGTGATAGTGTGATTGGGGAATGATAACGGTGATAAAATGGAAGAAGAGACCGAGGAGAGAGGGGAAATGGGAAACTGATCGTTTCAGCGGAAACGTGGCACCGAAACGCAACGCAGCTGCGGCGCTTTGCGGTTGAGTTGCGGTGTGAAACTGGAAGATCAATCGACAGAATGAAAGAAATAAGATCCGAATTTCGCAATTCGAATATTCATAAGTACGAAACGAAGCAGAAGTAGCCCCGAGGGGTCACCTGAGCCTCGCCGCCATTTCACTGTTTGTTTCGAAAGTCTTCTCCGCGCGGAAAGAAGCAGACGGCGGAAAGCAGTCGGATACAATCCACCGCCCACCCCGTCCCTTAACTATTATTTGTTTAGTATGCAAATTTACGAGCAAACAAAACGAGACGAAACGGGGGAAAGAGAGGTGGAAACATGGTGGGTGAGTCATGAAACAATTGAAGAAAATACATGAATGACACGAAAAAGGTTTATGAGTTGTCGGAAGGATTACAGAGCAAAATATCGGTGCGAGATCATAGGAAACTCGGCAAAAAATTTGGAACGCTTCACGAATTTGCGTGTCATCCTTGCGCAGGGGCCATGCTAATCTTCTCTGTATTGTTCCAATTTTAGTATATGTTCTCGGAAGAACGATATGGTCTGCTAACGGTCCGATTATGTAGGGCCACTATACCTAGTGACCGACATCTCACGGGTTCCGTCCTCCTCCCTCCCCTTGTTTCAGAGAAGAGGGGGAAGGGTCTGTCGAAACCCGCAATGTGTCCGTCACTAGGGAGGGTGGCCCTATATAACCAGACTGCACACAGACGATATCGTTCTTCCGAGAACATATACTAAAATTGGAACAATACAGAGAAGATTAGCATGGCCCCTGCGCAAGGATGACACGCAAATTCGTGAAGCGTTCCAAATTTTTTGCCGAATTTTGTGTTTTGACAGACTAGTATTCAAAGTATGGCCGCCAGATAGGCTTCTCGACTGTCACGGCGTACACCTGGAACGGGACTTCTGTCTTCACGAACGTGTACATCACAGTTTCTCGGTACAGCGGGGACCATAGATAACAGAAGAGTAGTTGGAGAATAGGATTGAGAAGGACAAGGGTCCACACCAAGTTTTGAACGCAGAAGAATAGACCTCTGGAATATCAAGATAAGATACAACACTGATTCCGACATCTTACGGCATCATTATGAAATGCGGATACATTTCAGACCTTGCCATCAAGAACACTCCGTATATAAGTTCCCCTGCCACAAAAATGAGCGACATTGATAGAACAACTCCAAATGTGTAATTGTCAGGATATCGTTTTCTCATAAATCGTCTTCTCGGTTTCTTTGCAAGACAACGCTTCGCTAACATGGCAAGAATACATACTCCGTGGGTGACAAGAAAGCCAATGTGAGATCTTCCGTCGAGTTGGTCTATTGTGTCGTGCATTCCTTGTGTATTCCAACCGGGAACTAGCATGAATCCGACGTAGGTTTTCATATAGCGCCAACATCTGAAGACAGAGCTCGTTTTAGTAGAAGAGTGTTCAGGTTTCAATGCACTTACGCGAATCCGTCATCAATCTGGGCAACTTTGTATGTATGATAAGGAAAGTAAGAGAAGACGCAGATCATAATGTTCAGTAATACAAAACAAAGCCAGCCTGTTATCGACCGAACTTCCTCATCAACTTCTGGGGACAACACTAATGATAGTGTACCCAATACAACCATGCAAACTCCGCAGAACGAGAACACTTTTCTGGTAGCATTTCTCAGATAGTCACCGACAAAATCACTCATCAAGTGGAAGAACGGTTGCTCGAAACATTCGTTCATGGTGTACACCCATCCACTCTCCATGAGAAGATCCGTTGTAAAAGTGAAGAAAAGAATTATTGGACAAATGCAAGTGAACAACATTATGTTGAAGTAGGTGATTCCACGGAGCTCTTTTCGGAGTAAGAGAGAACAGTGGTAAAGGGTGACAAAGAATGAGATGATGCTCAGGAAGAAGTTTCCTTTTCTGAGAGTAAAGGACAACAAATAGAGTTTGTAGTTGAGGGCAGCTTGGACTCGAGACAATGAATGGCCGCCGTAGTAGTACCAGAAATACGGGTCTACTTCTTCTTCATCGGAATCAGATTTGGATTCAGAATAGCCTAGGAAATGAAGATGTTTGTCAACAGTTCGGTTCTTCTCAACAAACCACAATCTTTCTTGTTTCCTTCAACGTTCGCAGTTTCCACGTAGAAACACTTGCTCTCACAGAATTGTTTAGCATCTAGTTTAGAGTTGTCCAACAGTTTTACATCTGCTCCTTTGCACATTTTCACAACACCATCAATGTTCTTTAACTGAGAATTACCACTGATTGTGATACTTTCTGAATTACACGTTGTCAGAGTTCAACAGATGTTTGTGCTCACTCACCGGTGACTTTCATTTTTGGAAAGAAGGATACATTTTTGAAATGGGTTTTCTCCACTAGAACGAGTCCATTCAAAGTTTTCAACTTGCTGAAAGACTCTTCCAGTTCCGAATACGACACGTTAGACTTCTGGTTCAACACAATTGAACCACATACTGTTTCGCAGTCTCTAGGCCATTGTTTCAGAGTATCTTCTGTTATTTCCTTATGTTCAAAGGAGCACTTCTTATCTAAAGGAAAGGTTTGTGACTCGGGCACCCATCTTATCTCACCACAATTTTTAGTTTCCTTGGAAACCAAGAGATTCACTGAAGGAGTCCAAATCAAAAAGAAGAATAGTAGAAGCTTCATTAGTTCTGATGATAATGGAATGAACCTATGGAGCAAGAGGAAGAAAAATGAGAAGAATGTCGACTGAAAAAGAGGAATGATAACATTCTCTGGTCAAAGCTGCAACCCTCAATTAGAGAAGAAGTTTTGAAGGTTGCTCAGTCCCGCTGGACTCTAATTGCCGGTGAAATCATGTTGTTTACGGTGATTTCAGTCGGAAGTTTGGATTCTTGAACACGGAATCAAAACATCACTTTTGGGGGGAAATCAGAGTTTCGTCGTAAAAAAACAACAATATTTTATTAAAGTTAGTTATTTTAGTTACAATAGCCTCTGTCAGAGCACATGTCGGGTAGTTTAACATATACAAAATTTTTGTCTGATTTGAAACGTTCATTTGATAAACGATAAAGAGTTTTTTGACACCCGACATTGAGTATAAATTCACCATTGCTATGGTCTCCCAGAGACCTTGGAACTCCTATCAACGGACTCCGCGGATACTGAAGTCAATGTCATTTCATTGGTCTAAAAACGGTGATTTTTCCAATTTCAATTAACACAATAATTCTTACTGGTTTCCGTGTTCCTTTCCAGAAAGTTTTCTTCACTGCCTCTCGGTATTGACTTGACATGAAGAAACAAATGAGACAGTGAACGTTAGAATTAATGATTAAAAAGACCCAGAACAATGTTTTAAAGTTATCGATATAAAAGCTGAAATTCAAAAAGGTATTGAAAAACTGTGAAAGAAAATTACAATAAGTTAACGAATATTTCTTTGAAATATAAGAACCACACCAAAGTGTACAGTCCATACAAAACTTCGGATAAAAAGAACGTCACGGCCATTAGAAACACAAGACCAGAAGTTTTGGAAGACGTATCAGAACTCAGTTTTTTCCTCCGTGACTGAGCGGAGTGCAGTTGAAACAGCAGAACGGAAGTTACCAAAATATAGGCAACCGCTGTGATCACGGTGCTGACACTATCTATAGCAATGAATGGACCCAAAATGTTCATGTATTTCCTGGTAGGATTTATCGTGTACCCAATATACGTAGCGTTACCAAGAATTTCCCAACATCTGAAAATGAAAAAAATAGAATTTTGAAGAGTAATATTTTCTGCTCTCACGTATCATAACTCGTATCTCTCTGAATTCGCGACCGCAAGTACAGTGTTCCATCCCAAATTAGGCATATGATAGATATTGCAACATTAGCAAACATTGCTGCTTTTGGTTTCGTAAACTTTTGCAACTTAATACTCAATGGGAAAGTTACAGACAATGTTCTGAGAAGGGCCATGAGAAATGCCAGGTAGGAGGAACACCTTCTGGTCGTCATATAGAGATACTCGTCGAAAACGTTAAGAAATACGTGTAAGTAGGTCTTGTCGTTGCACATGTTCCTTTTGTATATCCATCCATTGTCCAATAAATAATCGGAAATAAACGCAGTTGTCATGAGGATATCACAAATGCAAACACCGATCATAAGAATGAAAATAAAGTTCGTTCTCAGCTCCTTTTTACATAGTATCAGTAGATGAACTATGTTCATAATGAACCCAGTAACAGCTATTACAAAGTTCTTTTCCTTCAAATATTTTTGTGTTTTCCCATCCATATCTATAAACTCTAGAAAAAAGAAGAAGCCGTCGTAGTAATCCCAGTCCACTTCAGAATACTCTCCGTAATCCATATTTTCCAAATCATAGCCATAACCATTTGGCAGTTTTTTCTCCATGGAACCTGTGAAATACTGATGAATGAAGTTATTCAAAAACTATCAAATTGCCGATATTGACTCACTACATGGCTTTCCGTTAATTGTTACGTTGGTCCGTGTGTGATGCTGAAACACCATGCAACTTTTCAAATCCGGAAAGATTTTTGGATGGTTGTCATCAAATATTGCTCTGTTGTTTCCTTTCGATATAAAAATCTGAAAAAATCAAAAACAACAGAGTTGGGTAAATGTTTTACCTGATCAAACTCTTGTGAGAAATCAATGTTTTGTAAGTATTTGTTTGATAAAAAGCTGATAAGCGGATGAGAATCTCAAAAAAAACTCATGGCGTTCAGGACCAGGAACTGTTTCTCACTGTTCAATGAAATCACCCTTCCAAAATATTGCAAAAACTTCAAATCGGTGAAAGTAGTATTATGAATAGTCATTGTTCCAAACACATGACTTAATTTTCTCAGTTTGTTAGCGTATTGCTCATCTCCAGCACCAATGTATAAATCGCCAACAACAAAGTTACAGTTGTTTTTCAAACTGCTCATATTGTGAAAAATACAAAGTTTTTTGTCTTCGATCATTTGTTCATCTTTGGTGACGGGACAAAACCGTGCTTCCATGTTCTCAAATCTCACATCTGTCATGCCGAGAGGATCTCGGAAGTGATAGAAGTTTTGAACAGTGAAACAGAAATCAGGATGCAGATTTTGAAAGTTCATGGTGAACCGAGTAGAAGACTCACACTTCCAACCGTTTCCTATGTCCCAGTCTAGTCGTTTTAGTTTAGGATTGTCATGTATATTCACTATGGCGGGTCGACGTCTTTGTAGATAATCATAAACCCTTGATCTGACTTCAAAAAGACCTCTGAAGAAAGCCAAGCTCGTGAGATTTGTGTTGGTTATTTCCAAATCTCCCACAATGACACTAACACGTGAAAGTGCGGAGAGGTGAGAGTTGTCATCTACATCCGTGATGGTAATGCTTCCAGAAATATACTCACAACCTGTGTATGCCTTTATGTTTTTAGAGTTCACAAGTCCTCCACTACAAGCTGAAATGTTACATATTACAGTATTTCTATAGTTTAGCAATTTTGTGTCTAAAAAGTCTCACCACAGTTGACTAGATTTCCATAAACTTGAGTTTCGGTTTCACGAAAACACTGGCTGTTGCAGAAAGATTTAGCATTTAGTTTCGGGTTGTTATACACTTCAAACACAACGTTTTCGCAATGATACGTGATTCCGTCAATGTTTTCCAAATTGGAGTTATTGGAGATTGTAATGGTCTCTTCTAAAATTGAATCAAAAGTCAGGAGTTCTAGTGTTATTGGTTCTGAGAACAAAACCACTTATTCACAAGGGAAGTGTTTAAGTTCGATAAGCTATATTTGGCTGAATCTTTGCATATGGATCTTACCATAATATTTGTCCAGTCTCAAACTTCGGGGAAAAAACGAAAGGTTTTCAAATTTTGTGTTATCGATCACAATCCCACCAAACAGTTTTTTCATGTTCTTAAAAGCGTCCTCCAGTTCTGCGTGCGAGACATCGGAGCTTCCGTTGAGCACAATCGTTGTGCATATTGTTTCACAGTATCTAGGCCAAAGCTTCAGTTTGTTAGATGTGAGCCAATTGAAAACAAAATTGCAGTTGTCGTCTAAACGATTTTCAATGAGTTGATCCATGAACATGACGGTTCTTCTTACCACACCAATTTTGAGGAGGAGTTTCATTTTCCCTTGGTTCATTTCCGAAGTCTTCATCATAATCATAGTGGTCTAAGTCAACAACGGAATCATTTGCGGGCTTTCCAATTGAAGCTGGATTAATTGTTTGAGTTCTCAAATATTGTTATTCAGACCTACTACAAGACTGCCCGTTTATCGAGATGTTGGCTAGCAGCTGGAGTTCGAGTTCAATGCACTTTTCCTGTTTCTCGAACACGTTGACATAATTGTCGTTCAACACTACTCTGTTGTTCTGCTTTGGCCAGAGACTCTGTTATTTCTTGAATACAAAACTAGTCAAATGTGGTAACTCACTCTCATATTCGGAAACTCTATTTTCTTCAGAAGTTTGTTTGATAAAAACAGCAGAGTTGGTCTTGATTCTGTGCTGTCTTTTTAAATTTGCTTATTCTCACTCACTCACCATCCAAATTAGTAACTCTCTGCAAACTTTCAAAGCAACTCATGTCTGTCAAACTCGTGTTCCGCACTGTGATACTCCCATAGATCTCTTCTACCTCTCTCAGCTTGTTCACGTGTTCCTCATCTCCGAAAACAATCAACACATTCCCAAGTATATATTTACAGTTTTTCTTCAAGCTGTTCATTTTTTCAAATGTACACACTTCTTCGTTCATTATTGTTTCACTTGTGTCTTCACAAAATTTGCCTTCAATATTCTCAAAACTCGATTGAAAATCATTTAAAGGATTCAGAAAACGGAACATTTCATCGGCAGTGATACAAAACTCGGGGTGCAAGTTCTCAATATTCATGGTCACAGTGTCACTCGTGACACTTGTGAAAGCCCACAACGATCTCAGTGAAAGTTTTCTCAGGTTCGGGTTGTCATGGATATTGACCATTGCGCGGTCCCGGTTCTGATTTTTGTAATCCAGAGATCTCGACTTTATATCTCCGAGCTCCCACAGAAAATCAAGGGTCGTTAAGTCGGTCCTGGTAACTTCCAAGTCTCCAACAATAAGTTTTACTTTTGACAGAGCTGATAACTTGGAGGTGTCATCAACATTCGTGATAGTGATGCTTCCAGATATGTACTTGCAACCTTTGTACTTCAACAGGTTTGTAGAGTTTACTATTCCTCCACTACATGCTGAAATAATGCGCCTATGTGAAATAAGGTGTCTAATTGTCGTACCACAGTTCACCATGTTCCCATAAACTTGTGCTGCCGTTCTATCAAAGCATTCGTTTTTGCAAAACGAGGTCATGTTTAGTTTCGGATTGTTGAAAAACTGAACATCCGGTTTGGAACACATGTGCAGAAGAGCATCAATGTCTTCCAGATTCGGGTTGTTTGATATGATAATGCCATCTGAAAATTTGGACATCCGAACCATTTTTACATCAAACATACCGTAAACAATATCCAATTCCATCTTTGGAAAGAAAGATACATTTTGAAAATGGGTACCATCCACAACAATCCCTCCTCGCAGTTTCTTGAGTCCTTTGAAAGTTTCCTTCAACTCAGAATATGAAACATCGCAGTTCGCTGTTAACAGTATGGTAGTGCACACTTCTGAGCATTCCTTTGGCCAGTGTTTTATGCTTTTCGATGTCAACTCTACCGATTTGAAATAACACGTATCGGTGGCTGAAATCAAAAAAGTCTGTATTCCTTTACCTTTTCCCCGTACCACAGAATGGTTCCCGAACTCGGAGATCGTAGTTATATTCATAATCATCGAGATAAACAGAGACAATTAATAGAAACAATATGTAGAGAAGCGTCATGAGAAGAAAGGACAGAATGTATTCACCAACTTGGTATGACTGCTCACGAGTCTGCCCAAAGTGTAGTTTTGCAACCAGCAATTCAGATAAATCTTTAGTGTTTGAGACTTGCTTGCAACGGAAAACAAAGTTGAAAGATGAACAACTGACGAATTCTGATGACGAACAACAAGAGCTTGATGTTTGAGTGAGAACAGAATTATTCACAGTTTTATTCATCCCCAAATAAAGTTTTAAACAAGGAGTTATTCCGCGTTCTTATCCGATGACGTCGTGGTGCTCACAGTTTCCACTAAATTCTTCTTCCTTCTCCAGCAGACCATTCTCCTCGCCACATCCCGATACTTTGCCGACATGAAGAAACAGATTAGACAGTGAGCATTGGAGTTGAGTATAAGAAGTGTCCACGTCACACTTTCTGCTTTAATAAGTATTCGCCTAAAAACTAGAGCGTACGTGTGACCGAGAACATTCAATAACCTTGCATTATGGAAGCGTTTTCCAAAATAAACGATAGAGACGTTCCAGATTCCATAAAAAGAGGTCGATATGAAAAAGGTGACGGCCATTACTGTGACCAAAACATTAGTACTGTCGGATGCTTTCGTTTTCAGACTGTTCTGTTTCTTTTTGGCTTTTTGAAGTTGAAAAAGAAGAGGAACTGAGAAAAGAACGTAGAGTATCGCTGCAATTGTTGCGGAGTAGTATTCAAACTTTCTGTGGGTCTCGTTGGAAATCCAGGATTCTTGTTCAATGATTCTGTACCCTTCTGTTTCTTTTCGGTCATGGTTGAGTGGACATCTGGGATAAACTGCTTTTCAAATTCGAATCGAGTTACCACTTACGACATAGGATCCTTGTATATATAAAATGCATGCCGATATGCCCCTTCCCATGCTGAACAAACCAGAAAGAACAGTATCATAAGTAACAGTATCGGTTTGCCTTCACAACATCGGTTGACCACTCCATTCAATGGAAACGTTATTGTCAATGTTCTGACGAGAGCCATGAGAAGAGCAAGAAGAGAAGAACATCTTCTGGTGGAGAACTTGATTAACTGGTCGATTGCATTCATGAGAACATGGATGTAGATTTCGTTGTTGCACGCATCTTTCGTATAAAAGTATTCAATTTCAAGAAGATAATCAAGCAAAAACGAAGAGACGAGGAGAGTTTCGCAGATGCTCACACCGATCATCAGGGTGTAAACGGTACTTGCTCTGAGCTCCGGTTCAAGAAGAATGTATAGGTGGAGGAAGTTGAAGAGGAGACCAGATACTGCTGTGCCGATATTCAGGTTATTCAGAAAATCCCAAAACGGAGTATAGTTGGTAATTTCGAAAAAGTATAGGAAGCCATCGTAGTAGTCGAAAATGCCTCCCTTCTCTCCGTAATCGAAATCATCGTCAATATTGAATCCGAACCCATCGGGAAGTGTTTGGTTAATAGATCCTGGAAAAGAGGAACTGATGCGTACTGAATAACAACTCACTGCAAGGTCCTCCATTATAACTTATGTTTGTCAGGGCACTCCGTTGAAATAAAACGCAACCTTTTAGATTTTTGAAAAAGTTCTCGTGATTTCCAAACACAACAACGCGATTGTTTCCTTTTGCCACAAATCTCTGAAATTTCAATGTTTGGAAACTGTTTTCCATAAGACCGGGTCTCACTTCAATTTTAGGGAACACCAAGTTCTGTAGGTTTTTATTGAAGAGAAATCGCATAACTGGATGGGAATCTGATAACAAGAAAGCAAAAAGAATACATCTGCAAAACAAGTACAACTTACCATTCAAAGTAGCAACCTTCTCTAGAGTTTTCAGAAAACCACCGTCCTCCAAAGATGTGTTCTGAACTGTCAGCGATCCCATGATATAAGTGACCTTCTTCAGTTTCTCCACGTACTCCTCATCTCCAGAACCAATCACTACGTCTCCGAAAAGATGAACACACTTCTCCTCCAAACTGCTCATATTCTCAAAGATACACAACTTCGGACCATTCTTCTTTTGCTTCGAATCCCGACAGTATTGAGCATCAAGGCCAGTAAACCTTACATTAAACTTTAATAAAACTTGCATTTCATCTATTGTTATGCAAAAATCCGGGTGTAAGTTCTTGAGATTCACTGGAAAGTTTTCGAATTCTTGGGAAAGCAAGTCTTGAAGAACACCCAAAGAGTTCCATCCTAGTCTTTTCAGTTGAGGGTTGTCATGAATGTCGATTATGTATGGAGTGCGGAATGACTGTGCTGTGATCTCGATCAGCGTTGTGAAGAATGACAGGTCTGTTAAGTTTGTTTGTGTGATCTCCAAGGTTCCTTTCAACCTAGTCAATTCGGACAATGCAGATAGATCAGAAATGTTGTCCAAATTGGTAAGGGTGATTGATCCAAAAACACTCTGACATCTCTGATACTTACTGATAGTGATGGGAGTCACATTTCCTCCAGGACACCCTGAAATCTGATAGAGTTTTAAAAAAACCTCCTAAAACGAACCACAATCTCTCAGATTCCCAAGTATCTCCATATCGGTTCGATCCCTGTAACACGGACTGTCACAAAACCAACCAGCGTCCATCTTCGGATTATCAGTCACCCGAAACCAAGTATGACAACTCCTTGCAACTGTCCCAATGTTCTCCAGTTCAGAATTGTTACTTATGACTAAGCGGCCTAAAACAAACTAGTGTACCCTAAGATCCGCATTCAAACTCACCAAAGTTACTATTAATATCCATAACTGGGAAGAATGAGAGGTTCTTGAACTGTGTATCCACTACATGGACCCCGCCAGTTAACTTTTTCATTTTCTTGAAAGAACTCTTCAAATCAGAGAAAGAAACATCCGAATTCGAAGTTAACATCACAATTGTGCAGACTTCTGTACATTTCGAAGGCCAGTGTTTCAAAGTTTTCGAGGTTATCTCGGAGTAATTGAAGTAACACGACGTTTCTAGAATGCAGCATTAAAAAAGAACACCCTACAAGTATGTTCCTCACCGCCACAGAAAAGATGATGTTTCAAAACGAAAAATTCCTCGTAGAAGTTGAAGCAAACAGATGACAGAGTCAAAGAAGTAAAAGTTATGTGCAGAAAAAGAGGATGTATCATTTCTTGCGCTACTATGGGATAAAACTAAACATCTCAGCATGAATTCTTGTTTAGTGGTCAGCCATTGCTCCCTAACCTGTGATTATTTGGAGAGAAACTCGAGGGACACAGCACTTGCGAATTCGTCAGTCGGGGATCAACAGACCTTTAGAAATGTTCAACAAATCAGGACCACAATTTATCAAGTTTATCAGGTATGTATCAAACAGACAAATTACTTCAGAAAGACCTCTCATTCGAAGAACTCTTCGTTGCCTTCTCCAATGTCAATGTCAGTGATGCTCTTGTCAACACGACTTCCTGAAATTTAATCTTCCCTTTCTCAATAAATTTTTTTCCTGCTTACCGGAACTCTTTTCTTCTTCATAAACATTCCTTTCACAGTTTCCCGATATTGAGTTGACATGAAGAAACAGATGAGACAGTGAATGTTCGAATTGCTTATCAGACACGTCCATATAATAATATTAGCGTTATTGATTAGAAAGCTGAAACAAGAAAGTAAGGTTATCTATGTATCAGCCAGTGCGAACCGAACAAAAATGTGTTCATTACGGGCCACAAAGTCAAATATCATAAAAGATCCAAATAAACCTTCCGCAATGAAGAATGACACAGCCATGGTCGTGACAAGCCCTGAAGTGCTGTCCTGTTTTTTAGTTGTCAAGTTCTTCCTTCGATTTCGAGCGATTTGGAGCTGGATCAACAAAAGGATGGTTATGACAAGGTACAGAATTCCGCATATGATTGTGGAAATCCCATCAAAAAGGGCCGCCGTCCACATAAAATCGATGTCGTCAAGAGGGACCATGGACACATATGCGATGTACGAGGAATTCTTCTCGCAGCCCACAAAACTGTAAAATTGTCTCGCAACTTTTCAAAACTGTTCGACAGACTCACATGCTCCGAAAACTTTGTTGAATTTCGTTGTGACTGAACACGAATCCATCCCAGATAGCACAAATGAAGAATGTGAAAACAACAAATGCAACTGCTGACTTTGGTTGTGACAGTGTCATGAGGACATTGCTCATTGGGAACATAACTGAGAGAGTTCTGAGAAGAGCCATAATGAGAGCCAGATACTTGGAACATCTTCGACTGGCTGATTTGAGGAAAGAGTTGAACAGCTCAATAACAACATGAAAATATCTGTATGTCAAACATTCGTTAAACTCATAAATCCATCCATTGACCAGTAAGAAATCGGAAAGAAAGGTATAGCACACGAAAACATCACAGAGACAAACGCCCGTCATCAGTATGAATATAAAGCTTTCACGGAGTTCTTTTCTCAAGAGCACTGTCATGTGAAAAATGTTGATTAAAAAACCAGAAAGAGCTATCAAGTTGTTGATTTTTTTAGGGTATTGGCGTACGGAAGTTCTATTGTAGAATCATAATCGAATACCTCCTGGTAGTCCACGTTTTCAGGATCTTTCAGACCACCTTTTTCATCGAAATTTTCTAATAGATCATAGAATTCGTCGTCAAAATAACCAGACCCATCAAAAAAGTCTTCATCAATTGGATAATCATCAAGATCACCAAGATCATCGGGGAACTCCAACGAATCTGAAGTGGAATCTTTGCTGGAACGCTTTTTTCACTCTGTTACCGCATGTTTTCTCATTCAATGACACTTTAGTTCCTAGCATACTTTCAAACATCATACATGCAAAGCCATCTTTGAAGATCTTTTCATGATTGTCTTTCACTATTACCTTGATGGCTTTTCTTGTTACACACGTCTGAAGTTTAACATGATGAAGAGATGAGATCAACTGGCAACGCTTACTAGAAGGTTCTTGAAGTCCAAATTCTGCAGGTTCTTGTTGGACATGAATCTCATAAGTGGCACAGTTTCTGAACACAAGTTCATTTTGTTATCTGAGCTCTGACTCACCACTCAATGAAGCAACTGTTAGCAGGTTATTCAGAAAGTCTATTTTGCTCAAAGTTGTGTTTTGGACAGTTAGAGATCCAAAAATGTACTTCACGTTTTTCAACTTGCTCACATAACTCTCATCATCAGAACCAATCAAAACTTCTCCGAAAACGTTGACGCATCCGTCATCCAAACTTTTCATAGTCTCGAAGACGCACAGATCCAGATTGTTGGCTACTGGATCCTTGCAGTAAGTTGCATCAATCTTCTCGAACCTCACCATTGAATTCAAAAACAACATCATTTCCTCAACAGTTATGCAGAACTCCGGGTGTAGATTCTTGAAGCTTACAGTAATCATATCAAACCTCTTGTAAGTCAGTTTCCTCAGTTGTCCCCATCCAAGTCTCTTCATCTCCAAGTTGTCATGAATGTTGATGTTGATTGGGATGTCACCCAGAGTAAAAGGGGATCCTGTCTTGATCTCTGTCAAACTCTTCAAAAAAGATAGACTCGTTAGATTGGTGTTCTTGATCTCCAAGTCTCCACTGATTCTGGTGACATTCGAGAAGACAGTAAGGTCCGACGTGTCTTCTAGATTGGTTACTACAATTTTCCCAGTCAGTTCGGTACATCCAAGATATTTCGCAATGTTGTTTGGAGTGATTGTTCCACCTTTGCAGTCTGAAAACTCTCGTGTCGTTACCAAGATTCCTATGCTTACCAGTAGAAGTCTTGTTCTTCGAACTCTTTGCATCTGTTTTCAAATCTTTAGATAGATCTGATAAAGGCAAAATATGCAAAATCAATAAGCAGAATATCGTGAAAAATCTGAGCATGTCTGAAAGTGAATGCCGCCAGGCAGCTCCCAGACAAAACTCGTGAGCTCCGGGCGTTTCTGTCCTGCCAATTACACCAAATCGCATGTTTAGACAGAACTCTGAAATTTAATATGCGGTTAGACTCGGCCAGTGCAAAATAAGAAGAAAAGTGAGTGGATAACAAGATTTTCTCACTTCCTGGGTAAGACTACATTCATTCGGAAAGGGTTCAAAGAATTTATCATTTTCAGAGTGTTTGGTAATTATGTTCAGTAAGACTTCTCTGTTGTTGCCTTCGGAGTAATCTTTGTCGTTCTCTCCATTGATATCGATGCCAATCTCGTCATACTCACCTGCAACAAATCTTTCTCAATTCCCGTTCTTATTCTTACCGTGTCTTTTTTCTTTCTTCCGAACACTTTCTTCGCAGTTTCCCGATATTGAGATGACATGAAGAAGCATATGAGGCAATGGATGTTCGAATTGAGGATTAAAAGTGCCCAGAAAAACTTTTCAAGTTGATCGTTTATGGCACTTAAAAAGACGATTAGAATTCCTACAACTGTTTCTGAGAACTACTTACCCTAAGACAGCTCTTTTATATTTTAGGAAGACAAAGTCTGATATAATTTCGACTCCTAATAAAACTTCAGAAATAAAGTAAGTTATTGCCATTGCAGAGACGAATTTTGAAGTACTGTCCGATGAATCTGTTTTCAAGTTTTTCCTTCGTTTTTGAGCAACTCGCAGTTGAAAAAGTAGAAGAATAGAGACCATTAGGTAAACTGTTGCAAGGATTACAGTGAACACACCATCGACGACCAGATAAGTTAGTTGGAATCCATAGTGATTTTCTGTAGGATGTGATATGTAACCAAGATAACCTGTTCCGTATAGTAAATGTTCGTCACATCTGCAAAAAGTTGCACCGTGACAGTTTAACTTTCCGAAAATGACTGACGGTATCATATAGGTTACAAATTCATAGCGAGTAAACAGCATACCATCCCAAATAGCACACGCCACAAGAGAAAAAAGAACAATCAAGTATGCTGGGAACGGTCTTGTCAACTTCATCAAACCACTGCTCATCGGAAACATCACAGAAATCATTCTTAGAACAGCCATGAAAAACGCCAATAACGAGGAACATCTTCTAGTTGTTTTCTGTATGCATTCATCGACAAGGAGCATAAAGGAATGAAAGTACGACTGTTCATGGCAGGAATTCAGTGTATAAATCCACTCGTTGTTCAGTAGGTAATCAAAAATGAACGAGAAAGCCATAAGAAGGTCACAAATACAGACGCCGATCATCAAGATATAAATGAAGTTCGTTCTCAATTCTTTTTGAAGTAGAACTATTATATGGAGGATATTGATGAGAAATCCAGTGACAGCAGTCACATCATTGAGAGTTCTCAACTTCTTTTCAACTTCGGGGAAAGGAAACGATCCTAAGAAATAAAAGGTGCCATCGTAATAGTCCCATTCTTCGCCTGTGTCTACATAGTCAAAATCCTCCAAATCCGGTCGATCACTAGAAGAAGGTAGAGTTTGGCCTAGTGATTCTGAAAATGTTGTTCAGAAATTTTAACTAGGTGGTCTGATCACTGCAGGGTTTCCCAGTTAATGAAACTGTCGTTTGGGCGTTGTTTTGGAGTTTCATGCAAGGTTGGACTTTTTCGAAGAATTTCTCATGGTTGTCTTTCACAATTACTTTGTTGATTTTTCGTGCTACAAACGGCTGGAAAAGGCTGAATCTGTTGAATTGACACCCTGTTCACACAACTTTACCTCAATGTTGTTAAACTCCACATTTTGAAGGTTCTTGTTAGACAAAAACTGCATAACTGGGAGGGATACTGCAATTCGTAATCGTTTTGACATGTCAGGTGATTGTCATACCATTCAACGAGACAACTCTTCTCAATTTCTCTAGAAAGTCAAGACTGCCTAATGTTGTGTTCTGAATTGTGAGAGATCCGAATATATGAGTGACTTCTTCCAGTTTCTCCACGTAACCTTCATCTCCAGAATCAATCAACAATTCTCCGAGGATATGTACACAGTCGTCTTCCAGGCTCTTCATACTCTCGAATATACACAACTTCGGATCCCCTTCTACTTGCACCGAGTCTCGACAGTACACGGAATCGAGTCCATAGAAGGAGACACGGAAGTCCAGAAACAAGAGCATTTCGTGAGCTGTCACGCAGAACTCGGGATGAAGATTCACAAGCCGGATTCCATATCTTCCACCATCCAGGGCTTTCAAAGTCCTCAATGAGCTCCATCCAAGTCTTTTCAACTCCGGATTATCATGAATGTTTATCGTTTTCCGATATTCAAATTCATTGTAATCCACAGTGTTTTGTCTCAGTTCTTCCAGACGGTTAAGAAACGAAAGACTTGTTAGATTAGTCTTCTTGATCTCCAAGTCTCCCGTGATTCTCGTGACATTTGAGAAGGCGGAAAGATCCGAATGATCGTTAACATTGGTAATTGTAAGGTTACCAAAAACTTTCTGACATCCTCGAAACCTCGAAACGTTTTTCTCGGTTACGTTGCCACCTTTACAACCTGAAAAAACAGGATTTCCTTACCCACAAGCTCTGTCCGTTTAGACTGACCACAGTCAACGAGATTCCTTGAAACTTGAATGTCAAGTCTATCTACATAGTAAGAGCTCTCGCAGAAAAACGATGCATCCAGTTTCGGATTCCCAGTTAATCTGAAAGGGCATTGATTCCACATTTGCATATTCACTACAGCGTAAATGTTCTCGAGCTCTGGGTTGTTTATGATAGTCACACCAGCTGGAAAATGACAAATCTAGCTTTGTTTTCACGTTCACTAATAATTCGTACCATACTCCGCATTGATTCCAATAAGTGGGAAGAATGATAGATCTTTGAACTGTGTGTTCTCTATTCTGATACCTCCAATTAGAAGTTTCGTGTCTTTGAAAGCTTCTCGTAACTCGTCATGGGAAACGTCGGTTTCTGAGTTCAGCACAATGATCGTGCACAGTTCAGAGCAGTTCAACGGAAACAATGAAAGAGTTCTCTTGGTGATAACGGAATGGTTGAAGTAGCATCTCTTCTCGTCTCAACTTATTTCATGGATGTCTTTATTGATTTCTGTTACTCACCACACCATTTACCTATCTTCTGGAAGTCAGTTTGAAAGTCATAAGGGGAAACTATGAATATTGGGAACATAGGAAGAAGGAATACTGCAAAAGTCAAGAGAGTATTCAACATCTCTCGAGAACTACTGGACGTGGCAAACTAAACTGAAACCTCGAGCTCCAATCTGATAGAACAACCCAGTAATTACAGGCTTTCCGAGGTTTGATCAGTAATTTTAGATTTGATAAATGGTGGCTTCCAAACTTCTGCATGACAACATATTTTAAAATTTTGGAAAATTGGCATGTTCCGATGACAACGGACTTTGTTCAGTTTAAGAAGATCAGACAATTTGTTTCTGGATCAGTTTTCTTGTTCAAAATCATGTTTCCTATCAAGTTTTCCGTGTTATCAACTGAAAATGCAAATTTCCAGCCGTTATTTTCAAGGCGCACCGATTTTTTCAGACAGGGATATCTCGAAGCGACTACCGTAATCCTCCGAACGAATTCGAAATAGTTCGAGTTTTCAACCGGGCGGACTCTATTTTCCAAGTTTTCTTTTTGTTTTTCGCACAAATTTCTGTCGCATTTTACTTTTTTAGTTGCCAAAAAACACATTGAGTTAAAAAGTGAACATTTTTCTCGAGATTCTTTCAGTTTTTATCGTCACCCATCTCCGTTCCTGTAATTGTCTTACAGAGAACACTAAAAAGCATAATAATGGAAGCTGATAATGTGCAAAAGCACTCGAAGTTGCAGCCGCTGATTGCAGAAGACATTGAACGGCAGAAGCTATTCACAAGTAACGCCGAGGCCGTAAGTGACTCAATCTTCAGCTCTTTCTAGTTTGTCGTTTAGGTGATCAAGAGTTACCGTCTTTACAAGCCGGATACGTTTCTCCTGACCAGAATGATGGAGGAACCACATGATTTCGAAATCCATGAATTATATGGAGATAATATTGTGTTGGAGTGAGTCTTAACCGTTGTTTGAAAACAAACTCGCGTTTTCAGCATCGCAGAACAATTTCAACGTGGAATCACCCAGTATCAGGAACGCAACTCTAAATTGTTCATGTCTTTCATCAAAATGCTGTTCATGATGTTTTCGGAAAACCAGAAGTTGTCGTGCTCCAGGAGACTGGTTATTGAGTGGCAGAGGATGGCTAAGATGGCGGACTATTCCACATATTTTGAATCAATATCGACGGTACGAAAAATTGCTAGTGTTGTTCAATTATTCAATTTCAGAACTTCCACGATTGCCTAAACGCCGCCTTGAATGTCATTTTCTATGCCGATGTTCCAGAAGACCACGTGGATGCCGTCAAGGATGAAATGCGCTGGGCGATTCTCATTTCGCCGTCGGTTGTCGTCTTCCAGCTGCTCTACACCTGCATTCACAAACCCAAGATAATTCCGGCTATTCTGATGCTGCTCAGAACAGTTCCTTATTTGTTCTACGAGAAAGATTTGATTGTCTGGCATAGGAAAACCGACCTCGATGGCCACGAACCACTGCTGAATGTCATTCTCCGCAGAGTGATCTTCGATGCTCGTTCGTACGTTAGCGAAAACGAACACTGGGAGGGCCTTGATGCGCTGGCGTTGGCTTTGACCAAGAGAGTTCCCACGGAGAAAGGACCGCTTATGGACCAGCACTCGCTGCTTGATCTGGCCCTCAACGAGCTCTACAGCAAGAACCGCTCTCCAATGAAGTCAGTGGAGATCCTGACCAGAATCGCCAGTCGAATTCTGAACACTGAGAACCCGAAAGAGCTGCTCTACACGTACGCCGGATCCATGACCACTCAACCTGCGAAGCTGCTGTTCCTGACACCGACTATCATTGATTTGATTCTCGACTACTTTGCCGAGTATGACGGAAAGTCTAAGGAGATTATCGCCAACCTCAGGATCATGCTTCGATCGATTGGAGAACGTATACAGCATGCCAATGTCGAGTTCGACGTTGAAACTCGCGAACACATCTTTGGAAAGCAAATGCCGTGGTACGTCGAGTTCTCAATCTCTAGATGGTTCTCTTCGGCCTTGGGAATAGTGACGAAACGCGTTCCACCAGCGATATTCTACGCTCTTTCGGTGGACGAAGTCAGCTACGAGTTGCGAGACGACAAACAGGACTGTAGTGGAGTGCTCGCCGAGGACTTCCTCTGCGCCATCGTCGAGCTGGGATTGTTCGATGTGGATGGAGCCATAGAAGTGCTTGAATCGAAGCTTGCCATCGACTTTGACCACGTTAATGTGGTGGAGACTTTGCAAAGAGCGATTCAGGAGAACTACGGAAAGAAGTGCGTGCTGGGAGGTGCAGAGAGTTGGGAGATCGGGGCATTCGTCCAGTTGATTCTTCGCTATGTTGCTCCCGATCAAACGGACTTCGACGTCAACTCGCTTCTGCAGCTTCTTCCGAAGGAGGAACCACAGCCCGTCATCGTCAATGTTCCGTTCGATTCGCAAGTCAAATCGGAGACTGTCCGAGCGCTGATTCAGCCAGGACCCGCCAAATGGAATGCTGAGCGTGAGTTCTTATCAGTGTTACGAGTTATTAATTTATTTTTTCATGTTCAGCTTTCGATCCGCGTACCAGTTGGAGAAGAATTCGTCGTGTGCACAAAGAAAGACTTCGACGCGCTGCAGAGATCCAGCGGAAGGTGAATGAGAGATATGCAAAGATGTCCGAGGAACTGAGAGATCAGTGGATCACCGAGGGTGTCATCATCCCGAACCAAGGAAGACCATGGGCGGCCGGCTACATGAGACAATCGTTCGCGGGCGACATGCCGGACTACGACGATCATGAAGACGACAGTGGCGACGAGGAGCACCACTATGGTGAACCGGAGTCCGTCAATCGTCACGAACGAAATGTTCTGGCGAAAGCTCTGCGCCATAGAAGACGCCGTTAAATGTTCAGTGGACTGAGAACAGGATAAGAAGAAGACTTTTTATAAAATTGTTGTTTTTCTTTTATTCTATTTATTCAAGCATTCTGCATCATTCTCATCCTGTTCTACTTAAAACCTCCCCACTGTCATAATGTTGTTGTTACATAGTCGCTATAAACGCTCGACAAGAAAGTTGTTTGATTTTTGTTACCAAAGTTATCTGAGAATCATCGGAAGAATCTTTCTTTGTTTTCGTGTTCACGTGACCCCAATCCGGTACTGTTTCTCGTTCCACGTGTCCGACAATGCGCGTGAGCTTACGCGCCTGCAGTCGACACGCATGACTCGACGACAACCGTACTCGCCCTCTTTATTCTCTTTTCATCGCCCAGTCACCCACGTGGTTTTCTGTTTTTCAGCTGGAATCCGATGAGTTCATGGCTTCGAAATATTCAAGGACAGTTGAGCGATCTGGCGAATGAGGTGCTGAACGAAGCGAACGATGTGTTGGCCGAAGCGACCGAAGAAGTCGCCGACCCCGATACCGAGCTTGTTGTGAGTGTTTTTCTAAAAATTTATGCGAGAAAGAAAGAATAGAGTCCAGAAAACAGTCAAAAGATGATAAATAGTTGAATTTCTTTTCCAGGTTGCCAAAAAGAACTGTGCAGAAGCTGAGAAGCAACTAGCTATCGAATCGGCAAAAGTCGGCTCGTTAGAAGAAGACAAAAAGCATCTGGAGCAGCAACTGTACGATGCACACGTGGAAATGGACTCGATCGGATCGAAACTGAACGGAATGGTCCGTCAGCGAGACGAGGAGATCAAGAAGTTGAAGAACCAGATGGAGCAAATACAGGAGAGCGGGTGGAACGAAGGAACTTCAGATGACGAGTTGATCGCCGAGTTGAAGAGTCAAGTGGCACATTGGAAGGCGATGGTGGAGACGGAGAAGACGGATGAGGAGATGATCAGTCTGACGGAGTTGGAGAGAAGACTCGAGGAGATGCGGCAGAAGAAAGAACACGAGATTCAGGTGGGTCAGAGGATTTCTAGAATACTCTCAATGAAAAGATTTCAGGCAATCATCGAATCACACGCGGAGAGTATGGTGGAGATTCGTGAGATGTACGAAGAAAAGCTCAGCGCGATGCAGGTGATGCCCTACAATGCTTCTTCCTCGACTTCCAATGCCGACACTCTCGATGCTGTTCTTCTGGAAAAAGACGAACTTTGCAAGGGAACCCGCAGTACGAACGGAAGTGACGGAGGAGACAGACTTGTCGTGGTGGACTTGGGAAGTCACGATGAACTGGTCGATGAACGGATTCGACAAATTGAAGCAGAGTTGGAGAAGTGTCGGGAGGAAAAAGATGAGAAAGAGACGCTTCTGGAAAATCTGCGGGCTCAGAATGAGGAACTGGCTCGAGCTTACGATGAGCTGAACACCGAGTTTGAAGAGTTCAAGCTGAGAAATATGGCTACAGAGAACAGAAACAACGATCTGACTCATCGTATTGACAGTCTGAAGGCAAACCTCATCGAGTATGAGGAGAGATATGAGTTGTGCAGAAAGGAGAATGTGGAGACTGTCGCCCAGCTGGAGAAACTCTCCGGAGACTTCGAACGACTGAGAAGTGGAGTGGCGAACGTGAGTCAGAGAAGAGAGGACTGTGATACGATGGTCAACGAAGAAGTCGAGAAACTGCGTCATGCACTGGACGAGTCGCGAAGCGAGAGAGAAAGACTCAGAGACGATGTACAGAAGTTCACGGTGTCAGTGGCAGAGATCGACGTGGAGCTGGAGAAGTTGCGAGATGCGAACAGACAATTGCTGGCCGAGAATCAGGCACTCACTGAGAATCTGTCATCGTAAGTTAATTCCCAATCTGAGCATATTACCAACATCTTTCGAATTTCAGTTATGACAAAACCATGAAAGACATCATCGCATCCAGTGAGCAGGACATTGGCCAGTTCCGAGAGCAGTTCCGTGACATCCAGGAGAACCACAAACAACAACGTGAAGCGGTCCTCGCAGAAAATCAAGCTCTTCGTGACGAAACTGAGGCTATCAAAGCTCAAAGAGACATTTTGATGGAGGAATCAAGATTGCTGAAGGAAGTGAACGAGAAGTTGAAACAGAAGTCGACGACTGAGGAGAGCAAGATGGAACTGTTGGCGAAGAAGGCTGATCTGTTGCAGCAGGTGTTGGACGAGGAAAGAGCTGATTGGGAGAAGGAGAGAGAAAAGAAGAAGGAGGAGTCGACGGAAGAGGAAGGATCGGAGAAGAAGTTGGTGGGAGAGGATGGAAGTCAGAAGTCTGAAAAGGAGACGCACGATTTGCCTGAGCTGGAGAAGGAGGTCAACATTCTGAAGGCACAACTCATGGAAGCTCTCGTGGCTAACACGGAGAAATCGGAGGAGTGCGAGAAGCTGAAGTCCGAAGCGAGAGCTCTCGAACGAGAAGTCGATCTTCGACAAAACTGCGTCGACGAGATGATCGCACAGACCAACACACTTCAGATGCAGCAGGAAACGATGAGTGCCACGAACCGAACCCTCCAAACGCAGATTCTGCTCAATGAACGGACGATTGTACAATTGGAAGAAGAAGTGATGGAGTTGAAGACGAAGATGGACGAACAGGAGAAGAAGATTAAGGTGTTGGATAACATGCTGGTTGGAGAAAGTAGTTCAGTCGAGGAAGAAGCTGCTGTGTCGGATCAGAACACCGAGTCAACTGATGAACATCCAGAAGCGATGCGGCGGTACATCACTCATTTGAAGGCGAAGTTGTCCGAAGTTGAGGAAGAACTGAAGATCATAAAGGAACTGAAGTCTGATGAGAACAAGGAAGCTGCGGAGGTTCGGAAGGCTCTCGAAAGAGACTTGTTCGAAGCGTCCGAAGTGGACAGAGGACTGATTGAAGGCATTGAAGCGAGAGTTCAGGAGATGGAGAAACAGCTGGAAACCAAAGTGGAGATGCTGGCGAAGGCCAACGAGGAGAAGGAAGCGGCGGAGGAGAAGCTCCGACAAGAGCAGTCCCGATTGGCAGACTTGGAGAAAAAGAATGAGGAGCTGAAGCAGGAAAACGAATTGATGAAGAGTGTTTCTATAAATGGACAGTATACTCCGAGCGAAATGGAAGTTCTCCAGAAGGCCCACGAGGCTGTACTCCAGGAAAGAAATCATTTGAGTATCGAAGTGGAAAGTCTGCGAGCTGAAAACGAGAATCTAAAGGTTGTGGCAACGACGCATCACGGTGAAAGTGTCAAGTACTACGAACAGTGTCAGGCGATGGCCGCACAGACGGAGGAATTGGCGCGGAGACTCGGAGAGTTGGAAGCAAAGATGGCTGCTGATGCGGATGCTCATGATAAGAAATCCAAGGAGCTGCAGAGACTCAGAGAGCATCTGATGATTGTGGAGGAAACATCTACGAGAGAAGCCGTCGAGTCAGAACAGAGGGAGACGGAGCTGCGAGCAAGGGTCCGGGAACTGGAAGCTAAGGGACACGCAGTTCAGGAAGGAGCCACGGAGAGCACTCAGCAGTACCAGGTGCAGATTGCTTCGTTGACTGCCAAATTGGAAAGTGTCGAGAGATCAGCATCCGATTGGAGAGGAAAGTACGAGAATGAGGTGAAAGCGAGAGAGCAGACTCAGGAGGCACTCGGCAGTCTGCAAAACGTCGTCCGGGAACTGTCAGTGGATCACGAGAGGGATTCTGCAGCAGCCAGTCACAGAAATCTCGAGTTGCAGACACAGATGGCGGTGAGTATTTTTGACTTTTCTCATTCAAGCATTCCTTTTTCAGACCCTCCACGAAGAAATCGCTCAGATCCGCGAAGAAATCGACCGTCAATCCATTTCTCGACAAGCCGCCGAGGAAGAGTCGGATCGTCGCCACCTCCAGTTGGAGTCAAAACAGAAGATCATTGAGGATCTGGAGGTACAAATCGAGGAACTCCGCTCCCCTGCCAGAGCCACCGATTCGTACCGCATCGACGACTCGACTCTTCGACAGCTATTCCTCAACTATTTCAATGCGGAACCAGCCAAACGGCCTGACATCGCCATGCTCCTTGCCAGTATTCTGGAATATCCGCCTGATGAGATGGACAAGGTGAGGGTTCCCAGAAATTATGAGATGTTACAGTGATGAAATTTCAGTTCCGCTCGGCAGTCCGCCAATCCTTCAACCAACCCGGATCATCATTCTTCTTCGGATCTCGTGGATCAACTCCATCCGGAGGATCATCGATTTCCGAGCAGTTTATTAGGTATGTTCTCAGTTTCTTTCTTTTCCAGATTCTGAAATTCCTTTTTTCCAGATTCCTCGAAGTCGAATCGGAGTCTTCCCGAACTGCCCCACATCTTCCTATTCGCCAACCCACTGAGCCCGCTCCCCGAATGTCCCTGGACTCACCACGTCAAAAGTATGTCCTATCCCCGATCTCTCCAACTCCAATTCTTCCCCAGTTCCAGATCCTCGAGTCCTCAACCATCCACTGCTTCCGCCTCCTCATCGGCCGCTGCTCTAGACTCTTTGCTCCGATGAACACAACCCACAATAACACCTACTGGTCACTATTCCCCCGGGTCAACCGATGAAAACGAATATCAAAAAACAGCAAATTATTATGAATAGAGTTTTTTTTATTTATTAGAGCCATAGATTCCCAGATGAACAAAGCATGTTATAACTGTCTCAGATATCATTTTTTGTAAATATACATCACTGAGTGAATAAATATAATGCAAAGTTTACTCGATTGTTCCAAGTTCCAGACACTTTTCAGGATAAAGTAACTTTCAGTTTCCACGTGACCTTTCCAGTAATCAGTTTATCTTTTCATCAATCCCCTTTCCATTCGATATTCCTTATCGATCTCTCTCCACGGGAAGACACTTACCAATCGATTCGTCACAAGTATTTCGAATGTATCCGTTACTTCTGTTCCACGTCATCAACTTCCTTGTTTTCGTCGGATTCTGGAGTCTCACTGGATGTTTGAAGACAAATAAGAAGGGAAAGGGTTAGTGGAATGGAGAAAAGGTTTCAGATGAAGAGAACAGTCAGTTTAGAAAAGAAGAAGACGTTGGAACCGACACCGATTGCCTACGAAACGGATCCGGCGATTCTGGAAAAAGAACGGAAACAGAAAGCAGTGGAGAGTCGGGAGAGAATGAAGAAGAAGCGGGAGAAGATGCGGAGGACACAGGCGACTGCTGCGGTGGTTCAGAAGACCGCCGAGACTCCAGAACTTCATGAAGATTCAACCCAACCATCGGGATCCGAGGACACCAACGAGCACAATTCGATTCATACTGCTGAGGATATTGTGATGGATAGGACCAATGTAAGAGGGAGGATTCTAACAGACAACCAAGAACATGCTATTCAGAATCAAAACTCTGATGACGAAGGCCAGAAGATTGCCCATATGAACCTGAAGTCTGACTCGGAGAAAGAGAACTTGGGAGATGTGCAACTGGTGAACAATGTTCCCGTTAATCGTACGGTTCAAGCATGTTGATTACGGATAACTGACTTATTCCAGATCTGGATGCTTATAGAATCAAGAAACAAGCTCGTGACGCGGCGAAAAAGAAGCAGGACGAAGAGGCGAGGAGACGCAAGTTTCTCATGGAGGAACAACACAGTCCCGATGACACTCTGAAGAACGTCTCGTCGATCCAATACGAATCACAGATCTCGATTATCCGAAAGAAGAAAATGGAGATGGAGCAGAAGGACAAGACCAACCCGGATACCACGGAGTCACACACTAAAGTTGCTGAACTTGTTGTAAGTGGTGGTCGGATTGTTTGGAACTGGAAACTTCGTGTTTCAGGAGCCGAAATCCAACGAATTGTATGCTCGAGAGCTCGCTGCCAAGGTTGCCGGACGTTGAGAACTGTGTTCTGTTTGATAAAGACTTTGATGATAACTTGTTCTCTACTGTACCCGTTCCCACCCTTCTGCCAACCCAACGAATGGGTCCATTGTTCCCACCATGTTTTTGTCGGTTTTCTCCCCGATAGTACACGTGTACCCCATCAACTGTCCCCTTCAATTTCCCCTTCCACTCTGTCTTTTATTCTCTCCTCCGATCGTAAAATCAGGAGAGCGTAAAGGCGCAATGGGAGGTCGAGTGTCAGTTGTGCTGCTGTCCCGTCTTTCCATCCGATACTCACTCTCTTTAATTCGATCTCGTTGTCGGATGAATGAGGGAAAAGAAGAGAAGAGAGAGAGGACAGGCGCCAGCGCCGAGTGATCTCGAAGAGTGACAAGGAGCACTTGCAAGAAGAGCACAGATTGGACTCACTCGGGCTGATCGGATTAGAGATTCTGGTCTCAACAATTCAGAGAGTACGCGTATCTGTTACTGAAACAGAGTTTGAAAACCCGACAGTACGAAGTTCTATTCCATTTTTCCAACAGCGGAACAGTTGATTTCCTGATCAAAATAGTCTCTCGGTCACCGAGAAAACTAGTTTTTCGTTGCAAGTTAGGGCGATTTTTGATGGCTCCAGGATGTAATCGTTGATGTCGAAATGTTGAACATTGTCCTCCGTTCTGAAACAATTCAAATTCTCTCTGTTCCCCTTCCAATTTTCGACATATGTCCTCCAGTCATTCATTCCCATTGTCACCCTCTTTTTGAGTGTCGTCCTCTGCGGAGGTCTCCGTTGGCAGCAAAACGAAGAGAAATTTGAGAATGACCCCGGTGGGAAAAAGAGTATAGACAAGTGGAGAGACTCAGAGGGATTTGAAAAATGGATGGCAGAAACGGGGAAAAGGGAAAACCACCCGCGGCGGGCCTGACGAGGCTTTTTTATGGGCGAGGGAATGGAGTGAAACGGTCTGCGGGAGACAACGGAAATGTACTTTTAGAGGCTTCTGGCGGTGCGAAAGGAGGATTTGAAGATCAATGAAGGTTGTCTGCGTCGACTGAAATATGGAGGAGCTGTAACATCCGTTGTATGTACTTGACAAGTGGTCCCTTATAACCGGAAATTCTCGAATCTTTGACCGTCCGCCAGTCATCCACTCATCTCTCACTCGATTCCCCACTCATCTTCTCAAACCAGTAACAAAACTTGTAAAATCACGTGTCGATCCATTCAAATTTCGAAATCCCTGTCCTTGTTCCCCCTCTTCTTCCCCTCGAAACACTAATTTTCCTCAATTTTTTGTCGCGTTTTCGGCATTTTCAAGGCCGGAATGGATCCGTCGGTCGGCGACTTTCACCTTCTGCACAGTGGTTTTCTGGAGGTCGTTCCGATGGGGAAACTCGATGAAAAAGTGGAGAGAATTCGGGAGTGATAACAAGAGATAATTGGTGTTCGTTGAAGGGTCGAAAAGGGGAGTAATCGAATCAGGGAGACTGGTTTGGACACGTGGAAAACATACGGACACAAGGGAACCTTCAAGTAAGACTTATCCTGCTATGATTATTACATGTGTCTTTGTTCCAGCTGACTATGTGTCATCAGATCTGTCTGTTTTCGAAACCCACTACAAACTTGTCATCTGAATATCCCTGCTCAACAATCCGTCCCTTTCCCTTCTTTTTCCGACTGCTTCTCCGATGCCTAATGAGCTTTCGGTTGCTCATTATTTCGGATCCGCAGTCCCTTTTCTTCTCGTTTCTTCCGGTCATTTCGTCCCTCTCCGATTTCCGTTTTCAGATCCTTTTCCAAGCTTTCCTTCCAACTTTTTCAGCTGGTCGTAAACAAGATTCCTGGGTGATGTGTCATATGCTTGATAGAAATAGAACATAAAATAGATTTGTTTTAGGTTTTATTATTTTTTTTCAATTTTTCTTGTTGGTGATTTTTATAGTCAAATCTTACCAATCACAGGGGTTTCAGGATAGGAAACAAATAAAATAGTGGATTACCGCGTGCAAAGAGGTCGATTTTTCGATTGAAAAGTTGAGAAAAGAGAAAAAGTGTGGAAAGGTCCAAGGAAGGGCCGAAAAATGAGAAAGAGAGTAGGAAGGAAGGGATTGGGAAGGGCCAGAGGGGAGGAGGAGTTCGAGTTGCATTTATTTTACAATACTAAACATGTAGTTAAAATGAAAGGAGAATAGGCGTCCCGGGGAGAGGGGCGAAATTAATGAAAAGATAATGGAAAAAGACGACCTCGTAATTGTTAATGAGGGAAAATAAAATATTCAGATCATTAAGAGGAGACTGAGTGGAAGAAGATAAAATAGGATATCAAATGTGAAAAACAAGAACAACAGAATATAAAAGGGGGAGAAGAGCGATGGAAAAAGTTACGCTGAGAGAAATAGAGAGAAAATACTACAAAGTACAGTACAACTACCGATTTTGGGGGGGAGAGTCACGAGGGATTGTTGTTTGAGGAGAGACTCGACGCACGGATGGATATCAGATAATTTCAGGTTATGTGCATTTTGCATTGTAAAAAGCGGACAGAGTGGTGTAAATACATAGGCGAGAAGAAGAACCGAGAATCAGAGACACGGGCGCAGTTCGAAACATCGGGATGACTGGAAGAAAGCGATGGGATTGTGATGGTGATCAGGAAGTGAACGCGCGTCGCGGATTCTCAAGTCAACATTGGAAACTACATAGGGAACGGATTCGTGGGCGAAACGAACGAACACACTACGCGATTGACCGATTTGTTTTGCATCTCGACGACTGCACGCTTGCTTCCAAGCATCACAGGCTGCAGTTCTCACTCTACATCCCGATTGTTGAAGGCAGCATGAACTTTTTCCGTTCCAGCAGTGTTACCGTTGACATCGTACTGAAAAATAGGCATTGAGTGAAGAGGAGTCAACAAAATGAACTTATCCCCCGTATCCTAATAAAAGAAAGGAAAACTAACGAACTCTTTGATGGAATGGTCGCGTGCTCGAGCCGGAACAGGCTCCTCGTCGTCAACGTTCATCATCTTCGCCTTGAGTGCAATTGCTACATGTTCCTGCGTATAGCCGCACCATTCGGTCGACGAGTTCGACTCGGACGGCGATCCACTCGGCTCCCTCCAGTCATCAGAGTCCGACACCGTCCCGCACATCTGGAGACTCTAGACGCGTTGAAGCGGCGCACGAAAAACCAAATATCCTACCTTCGCCGGAACTGGCGTTGGTTCCGCTCTGTCCGCTCTTCCGTTTCCCGAAAGTGGCGGAGAATGTTGTTGCAGCGGTTTCATCTTGCCACCGTTTATGTGGACTCTTTCCACCACCGACGACTCATCAACGTCCATATCCACGTCTTCGTCCTCGTTTTTGTCATGTTTTTCGTTCCCGTTTCCATTAATAGCCCGTTCTTTAGAATCTGTTATTTGAGCCTCCTCCTCCTGACCTTCGACGTCCATTCTCTCCATCTCACTGTCATCATTCTCAACCATTTTGGGCTCTTGTGGTGCTTTTTCGAGATCTTCAAATTCTGAAAGGCTCAGAAAATTATCGGTGGGAAACTCAATGGGTAATAACTCACTTTCGGATGGCTCATCCACCGAATCCTTCCACGAAGAATGATATCTTGAAGTCCATTCCCGTTCAAATTCATCATCGTTGAAGTTAACCCGATCACTTCGAGCAAAGTACCGAGCCTTGGGACTGAGCTCCTCCGATTCTTCCTCGGTTGCAAGGGAGTTTTGACGTTTGCGGAAAACCCTGGATGTGTCCGAAACGCAGTATTCGGCCCATGGATCCGTGGAAACCTTCTCCTCCTCGTCGCGTTGTTTGGGCATCCGGTCAAAGAAGACACGGCCACCACGACCGACACGACGTCGGGCAAAGCCAATCGAGCGGACGGTACCACTCGAAGTTGGCAGGAAGGTCTCGTAGAATCGCATGTGAGCCGGCACTGGTTCCACTGGTTTTGACGTCGATGGCACTGCCGTTGGCGGCAACAGCAACTGCTGCGATTGTGAGATTGCAGACGGAACGGCCGAAGCTGGTGTCGCTGTTGGTGGCGGGGGAACAGGATAGACCGGACGAGCGGCACGATACACACATCCGCGACGTCGCTTGAAGGAGAAACGTCCGTCGATCTGCGACTCTCGCACCGGTTTCGCGGCCACTGTGACTCCCGGAGATCCATTCTGTCCAAACAAGGTGGGAGGACGGTTCCAGGTGTCGGCGTTCTTCTTGAGCCAAGCCTTCGAGGCGAAGTTCTTGTCGACCGGCTTCTTGCGTTGTCGCTTTCTCTTCTTCGACTCTTCTGCAGACACTCCGTTGAGCTGTGAGAAGGGTTTGGCTTGTTCGGTCACGACACTTTCCAATCGCATCTTCTCGGTGAACTCGGCGAATGCATTTGACTCTCCGAAGTCTGACATCTCCATCCGCTTCGCGAGTATATCCGACTCCATGTCGATGATGGCCAGTTTCTGTTTTTCTCGCCGGGCTGTCATGTCGAATAACTGTTGGGCCTTTGACATATCGTGCACCAGCTTCAGAATCTTTTCATAACTGTCCTCGTCGTTCTTCCTGTTCTTCCGCGTCTGCATCTTTTCAGCACGCCTTCGGAACGCAACATACGGGTTCACCGCACCTTGTCCGTCCTAGAATTTGCCAACGTTCTCATAGTGTCAAACCACTTCGAACGACTTACCTTTCGGCATTCCGTCCTCACTCGCGGGATCAGGCCACCGACTCCAACACAACCAGATGTCGTTGCCGCTGATGTTCGTTTTGACAACCAGTACTCGTAGACTTCGTACACAATGGACGAGTCCAACGCTGAAACCAACGATCCATTATCCTTGTTCGTCCGTTCCGCCAATTCAAACCACTTACATTTGTGAATGTTTATCACCGAATCCTCGCTTGCAATCTGCGTTTCTGACGAGTTGCCTTCCACCGTATCGAAGATCTTCTCCAATATTCCAGGATCGACATGTGTATGCTCTGAGAGCCACGCCTCGTCTTCTGTGTCGTAGTCATACTCTGGTTCGTCCCTTTCGAGTGCTTGCCAGGCTGAAAACCACAAATTTAGAAAACATACAGACTGTGCAAACAAATTCCATTCCCGTATCGGTCATTACTGATACGGGGCAGCGGCGAGCGGGAAGTGCGACCAGAGATAGAAGAGAATGGAGGGGAGACCCGTGAGATAACACCACAATGTCTAACAAAACATGTACTTTTCAAAAATAGGCGCCTGTCGTCCGACGTGGAGGAACTTGTTTTTTCGTATTTTCTTTCTCAATTCAAAAATCTGGAGCGTCTGATCAGAGAACAGCCGTGTCTTTCAGAACAGAAAAACTGCGTCGCTGAACTACAAATTAACATGTTTACGATTCCGGAAATGAAAAAGCGAGCTGGAGGAGAAAGAGGAAAACAGCGGAATTCGCCATCAGATCCTGTTTGTTCTGACTACCGTCTGGTTAAATTTCATGACATTATGTGATGCGGGCAAATAAAATATGCATAAGATAGCGATTAAAATTTCGTAGGCACGCATAAACAATAATGTTCGGTAAAAGAGATTCAGGAAGGGATCAGTGAGTATCGAGAGAGGGAAAAGAGGTCAAAGAGTTCAATCATCAACAAAAAACGAGTCATCTAATACTGTTTTGATGTGAAAAACGGAGGAGAGGGGGCATGGGAAACTTGTCAGGAGGCAGTCGAGCGTGAAAACACGGTCAACGACATGTGCAAATCACATGAGATGACGGAAAAACCAATTAGTATCCGCACGCTTGTTACACCTGTCACTCCAACCGAATTTTAGATGGGAAAGAACAGATTTAGAAGAATGGCAATTGCAGCTTAAGTTCTAGCTCGACAGGTGATAATCTTCTCGGAAAATGAGTAGTTTCTGCCTCATCAAGTCGGCAACAATTAACTATTGGTCTTAAATGTCGACTGAAGCACGTCGTAAATGGTCAAGAGACGTGGCGGGGTCGTGGAATTAGCAATTCAAACATCGCTCCCGACAAGGATGTTGGATTAGGTCTCTGGGGAGCGAGAAGTGGTGAAAAAAACGGAAAATGGTGAGAGATAGATGTTGACGGGGGTTTTTACGGTGGGAAAGTAGACAGAAAATGGGGAAATCGAGCCATTTTGAACTTTCTGTAACCAAAAAGTCGGAAAAAAGTCACTCGTAAATCGGCGCCATGAATTATTCATGGGACACCGACTATGTCGGCGATGAACAAAAAAGAGAAAAAGAAGAAAAGAGCGGAAGAGTCGAGGGAAACGACGGCGGAATAGGAAACGAAGAGATTGAATTACGAGGTGACTGGCTGGCACAAAACAAATGTGAAGATGAATATGAATGGGATGATGGATAGATGATGTATTCAGTTGGATCAAAAGGAAACGGAGCGAGTCGTGGGGAAAAGAAGAAAGATCACCAACGGCGATGGCTCTATTCAATCATGCGCCGCATTAGGCCGGGGCTCGGAGCGGAGAAGCTCGCAACTCACCATGGACTTTGATGTACTTCGTCCGATTCAACGTGTTCCGGTTGTGATACGTGTTGTGGTACCGATCCTCATCAACCTGATTGACCCTGGGCGTGGGAATGACATGGTTGACTTGGACGCCGGATGTACTGGCTTGCTGAGCAAGAATGGCATCTTGAAGGTGGGACTCCTGCAAATCAAATGGGTTTAGTTTTGAGTCTTGGTTTTAATCGTGTTTCGTTTTCTTCTTCCCCCGCTACGTCGCCGCAGGGTAAATATTCTACGGCTCGAAATGTAAGACCAGCAACTACTTTAGCAGGGTCCGTGCCGACGAGAGTAAACACGCATGGCCCGGCTACTTTCGGAAAGAAGCTGTGAAGGGACCACCCTAGTGTTTGCACGATGACGTGGCACCCTGCCATCTCTTGTCACTAATACTCCAAACAACAAAAAGGTCAGCGCTTTACTGTAATCGTTGCCCAGTTCCAATTAGGTTAAACCGCTACATACACTCACAGTGTAAGTCCGAAATCAATACGTGTTCAAGTTACACAGCGCCCGAAAAGCGCGCCTCTTCCCTCTGACAACAAGCAAGCGGCGACCGCTTAGGGGGACGGGGGTCGCCCCAAAGACTAACGATCATCGAAACGGGGGACCGAAATGATTTCAGTCGAATTTGGAAAGAACTTGAATGTACTGGAAAGTATGCCACATGTCACCATCAGTCACGCGGCGATGGTGATTGATCACCTAGGGGTCGGAGGGCAGCGGTGATGACGTCACCATGTTCGAAATTTCGCGAAAAATGGGCCAAAATTGAAGATACGGGGGTTATAATAGCATTTTAAAACCGGGAGAACGCGTAGAAACACAATTTGAGACAATACGGAGCCAAATCGGGCAGCATTTCACCTAAACTTACCATTTCTTCCTCTTTTTCCATGCCTGACGGCATCTGAGTGACGGCCCGGTTCCCAGTGCTGCATTCTGCCAGGTCCGGTAGTTCGTGTCCCCAAAAAACGTTCATGGACCGGTTGGCATCGAAGGCCCGGGCTCGAAACGCCTTGGACGCAGTGGCCATCCTCCTGTACTCCCACGTTGTAACTACGTTTAAGAAGAGCGGCGGAGACGCCGCACGGATTGAAATACCACGGACGTATAAATGGATTCATCCGCCGAGAACGGCGCCCATAAAAATCAAAAATGAGTGAGCAGCACTTGTGCAGTACTCTATGGTCTTCGGGTAGCAGTGAATACGACAGACCGCTTGGGCAACTATCGACTGGTGGGCGCGTCTCCTCTCCACACTAGCCGTCGTCTCGCACGCACTCCTCTAACACCACGACGTCTCTCCGGCCCGCACACGCTCTCTCTCCGACTGTCTGACCGCTCAATGATCTGCGTCTCGCTGCCCGCACTGAGCGCTCAAAAAACTCTCGTCGGCACCCGGCCACGTCTCACAATCGCACACAAATAGACACGCGACGCGGCCGCAACGCCCCTCTTCTCTATGCCTTTGGGCGCGGCGCGGTCGCGTGTTGATACCTCGTGAATTTTACGAAACCATCGCCTCAAAACGACTGAATTCCTACTCAAAATCGCTGAATTTTCCGTATTCTTCGCCTTTTTTCGGGATTTTTTGCTGATAAATTTGTTCCAAAACGTGTAAATGAGGTTTCGTACCAGAAATAGTCCGAAAAACTACTAGATTTTAACACCAAAAAAGCTTTTTTTCAGCAACCACAAAATTTCTGATTTTTTTGGGATGAAAATAGCTGCATAGTTTATTTTTCTGCTGATATTTGAATTTAAAATTCCTTGTTTTTGCGGAGATGGATTCGTAAAAAAAACGACGGGATCTGGAATTTATTTTTTGCAGGTTGAATTGAACTTTAAAATGGAGGAAGACAACAACCGCATCGAGGAAAATGAAATCGCCGAGGTGATTATTGAAAAAAATTGATTTAAAATTCGATTCACACTGCAAAAAGAAGAAAAAATAAATTCCAGATCATCGAGATCGAGGACGATGGTGAGATGAAGTACGCCAGTGATGACGAGGATCAGCAGAGCACTTCAAAGTGAGCATTTTCGATTCAAAAGTTGACAAAATTATACAAATTCTTCATAAAAACACTGAATTCTTCTTTAGCGCTGATATGCCGGCCGAAATCGTCGACGACTCGCTGATGTCTCTCCAAGCTCACTCGCAAGACTGTTTTTCGGTGGCGCTGGCTTCGAATCGCTGGCTGGCGACTGGAGGAGAGGACGACGTCGCTTTTCTGTTCGATCAGAACGTTTCCGAGTCAGAGCCGGTGCTCAAGGTGGAGCACAAGGACTCGGTGACTCACGTCATGTTCAATAACAACGAAACGCTGCTGGCTACTGGAGATTTGAGCGGAAAGATTATGATCTCCGAGGTGGCGACTCAGAAAGTTCGAGCCGAGGTGATCGGAATGTCATATTCACTGTCTGCCGGGGCGGATGAAAAGAAAATTGAGAAAAAAAAGGAATAAGCGAGAAAATGGGGAAGTTAGAAAAGCTAGGGAACAGAGTTGTGATTTTTGTTGTAAAAAGTTAAAAGGGAAGCAAAAAAAGAGAAAATTCTTCCAGATCGACGAGTGCAACGATCTGGAATGGATGAAATGGCATCACACGGCCGATATCCTCTTTGCTGGCGACAAAGACGGAATTCTGTGGATGTGGCTGATCGGAAACAATGGAATTGCGCAATCAAAGGTACGGAAAAATGAAGGAAAGGGAACAAAAGAGGAGTAAAAGGGCCCAGAGAATGGGGGAGAAGTGGCCATTACCACGGATATTTGTCCCACCATCGACGCAAGAATTGCGAATGCGCAATGGCAGCGGATAAGTGCAAGTTGACAGTAGTGACCCCCCTGGAAGTGTACCATGCAACCCGCCAGATGCCCCAGCCGGCTCGTCTTCCCGCGCACGTCGTTGTTTCCCTCGCCACCTCTCCTGTCGCAACGAAAAAAGCGGGTCAAATGCTAACATCTGGTGTCTGCTCACTGTAAAATGAGGGAGAGAGGAGGGAAAGGGTGTACGATAGGCCCATGGGACGGCGAGGGAATCTTGGAAACGCGCCAAGTGCTGACAAAGTTGCTTCGTTGTCGGCGCCTTGCTTATCAAAAATCACTGGCTCCATCGCTCCCTCGCCTGCTCTCCTGCCGCCTTGTTTATCACGGCTTCTTCTCGAAAAGGGGCGCAAGATGAGCGGGGGGAGGATAAAAGAGGGAGCTGAAGCTGTTGAAGTAGCACTTATTACGCATCTGCGTCTGACACTTTGGAGGAGTTGTTGAGAGGAAGCAAGAAGGTCCCCCACTCCCCTCTCCCCCTTCTTCTTCGTTTGACTTGCAAGTGAGAAATCTTCTAAAAAGTCGGTTCTCTGTCGGCCTCGTCCTCTGCGTCTCGATCTCTCCGAACCATCGTTCTCTGCGTATTCCCCTTCTAATCCCTCGTGTTCTCTGTTCCATCCACCTCTCTACACTGGTCAGTTGTCTGCGTCTCGGGTCAATGACGTATCTGTCCGTCTGTGGGTCACTCTCTGCACTGTTCTCGTGTTCTCTGCGCAGCTCTCTCACTGCACAACATGCTGAGAGAGCGCGAGGGAAAACTGACAGCCCCGTGTGCCTTGACGAGCGAGCGAGGGAAACGAAGGCTAGGGACCTCCGCCGACGTCGGCTCGTTTTCTCGTCTCCTTGAGCCCCTTTTTTTGGATTAGGACCTCCATTCTGCCAGGGACCCACCGGAGACGGCCAATTTTTGTGTCAAATTCAGATCCAACCCACAGTTGTAACGACTTCCTTGACCCCGAACCGAATCGGCCGATCCCAATGCCGATAGAGATAAAAACTTTGATTCGTTCCCTTCATCTTCTCACTTGTCGGCCGCCACTGGAGCTCGTAAATCAACTGGTACACTGATGAATGACTCTTCTTCCGCCCGAGAACACAAAGAGACTACAATTTTTAATATGCTCTCTCCCCTGTGCCTTCGTCTTCTTCATTGCCGTTTCCCTCACTTTTCGATGGCCACTAGAGCGAAAAACGGGATGGGGACCGATCTTCTATTCCCTTTTTTCCTGGAGAAAGAAGAGAGGAGGGGCTTCTGGCGCTCGCTGAAAAGAAGAGAAAAAAGAAGGAAAATTGCGCAGAACACGCGAGAAAATTGCTATTTTCTATTTTTGCCGGGGGCTGGCTCTGCGCGGCGCAGAGCAAAAAAGGCGGCGGGCAAGGGACCGCCCCGGCCTTCTCACTGAAGCGAAGAAGTAGGGGAGGGGGCTATGAATAAAACATTAGTTTGCTGACTGACTTGTGAAATACTTGTTTGAGCGGAAGGAAACGAAAAAGGGGCAGTAGCAGCACACATACACACCAGAGATGTGTTTGTGGCACATGCTGTGCTCTGTGTCCGAAAATGTCAAACGAAATGAAATACAGAGGGAAAAAGAGAGAGGAAGTCGAAGTTTTTTTTTCAGAATTTTCTCCATTTTCCATCTTTCAGTGCCCAAATAATGGCAGTGCAAACCAAACCAAACCAGACACCCGGGGTCGTCGGGTGGCTGCGGCGGGCGACGGCGGCGCGGCATTGAAGGCCAAAAGACCACCTGTCTGAAGAGGGATCGGGTACGAAATGACCGGTTGGGTTCGATGGACACACGCAAGGGGATAAGCGCGTAATTAGCAATGCTGCTGGATGGACACCGTCAAGGAACCCATCCGGGAAGAACCTTTCGTCCTTTCACTGATCTCTCGTTGGTTGTCTGTTTGTAAGCTTGAAAGTAAACTAGTGAAAAGGAGAAGAAGGCCCCGGCCCGCTCCCTCCGGCGCTCCTCCCGACGCGACCAGAAAGTAAATTTGCTTTCGGTTGTTTGTTGGCGGCGAAATTTTATAGTGCGCTCCCCCGTCGTCCTTCTATTTGAAAGACGAGTCGAAGAAGGAGTGTGTTTGTGGGAGGCGAAAGAGTTGTGCCCCCAGGGTTGACTGGTTGGAAGGAAAAGAAGAAGAAGAACCGCCGCGGGGACCCTCGCCCCTCGATTACCCGCTCTCTGCCCCCATCCACTCCACAAGTGTCGCCCCGTCGACTGGTCGCGTGATAACAAAGAGAGAAGAAACGGGGATCCCTCCCTTCTCCGATAACGGTCGCTTGCTGGTGTTTACGTGTTGTTATGTGTGCTGCAATCGTCACAAGTTGGCTGACTAGTGTGTCTGTTTGATCACCAAAGCTCATGGAACAGAACCGGACTGCAGGGTTCACTCCTCCTCCCTTTCCCCGGTTGAATTGCGTAATTTGTTCCGTCTGATAAGAGAACGAAGGCGCCGTGTGCCCCCACTCTACGAGAATTAATTGGACGACCGACCCGCCCAAGCGAGAGACCACTGCAGTTTTTTGTTTGGCGGAGGAGAGGGGCGGAGCCACGGAGATGATGATGTTGTCAAGTAGATTAAGGGGGGGGGGGCAGGTGTTGGGCCGGCTGTGCTATGTTTTGAGAACAGAGAACAGGCCTCTCGTCATCGTTATTACCATCGCCTCTCTCTTTCCTCTCTCTTTTCGCCCAGATTAGATTATCAAGGAAAGGACATGTCCGGTGATGAAGACGATGATGACTGGTTATTATGGGGACTGAAAGACGGCGATTCATCGGATTGAGAAGTGGGGAGTGACTGAGACGAAAGGGAAAGTACAATGGGCGAGTAGTTTGTTGTTCCGCACAAAGAGCCGTCTGTGTGTATTCTTTGTTCATTTCATTCATTCCACTCGACGGACGAGGCCTTTTGTGTTGTGTGATTGAGATGATGATGAACAAGTTGGTGGTGCGCGACGTGTGACGTGTGGGCCATTTGTTATCATCTGCCATTCATAATACCTCGTCGGTCGTCATGGGAATGAAAGGAGTGTGACCAGAGGTGGTAAACAAGTCGCAGACCAAATTCGATTCGAGACTCGCGAACCGAAAATAGTGATTTGAAGGCTAGCGCAGAACAGAACGAACCCAGAGAGCATGCAAAACTGAGAGAGCCCAGAGCGGAATACGTGGGCTCTCTAATCCGTGCCGAACTTGCTTCTTTAGCCACGCGCGCGCAGGCGAGCAAATCCGCACGCACAGGGATCTGCCATTCACACGAGGGCTTCTGGTTGGGGGTCCACAGCTCCTTTCGCTGGCCATTTTTCCTCGTCGTCTTTTGATAATCCTCTCCCCCATCGCTCTCTTTTTTCGGGGGCCGAAAAGAAGGGGCCGAGCAGATGGCCCCCCGGGCTTTCGTTTCATTTTTTATGAGATGGGACAGGCAGCGGGACATGTGGTCCGGACTGCTGTGCCCCCCGATGATGACTGGGCCTATAATTAGTATTCGACGTACAAAGAACGCGAAGAAGGGAAAGGGAAACGACGAGGAAACGGGGGCTATTATGGAAATGTTTCATTAGCACAACACTCATTTCGTGCCATTCTTAGAGCTACTGACCACAGAATTGGCAATTTGTCCTTGGCGGGAGCGTGTCAAAAACAGTATAGAGGACTTCCTCGATCTCGCTCCCACAGTATGTACATAGTTGTTGACGGCTATCTCGAGTATGCATCTTGTATGTATTATTCATTATCATGTGATGATGATCGTCGCATTCGCAACGGCGCAGATAGTGGGCGACGATAAGAGATAGAGAGGGAAAAGGAAGAGGAAAGAGGAAGGACGCCCGAGAGAGGCGACGATGAGCGCATTTGGGCGCGAAAAATGTTGATAGCACACGATATGTGTTGGTTTTGAAATTGTATATCGACGGAAGAGGGGGGAAAGAGCAGAAAGAGAGCACTACAGAACAGACGCCCACGGGACACAGATTTCATAACAATCTGACCTCTGGAGCTTGTTTACCGAAGAGTTATGACTCAAAGAGACCCGGGGACCACATGGAACAACAAGTACACACATCAGTTCTCATATTTCAGGTCTACGCTGGAAATGGCTCATCGTGTACTACGGGATGTCTTCTGCCCGACGGAAAGAGGATCCTCGCCGGATATTCCGATGGAATCGTTCGTGAGTTTTCTGGGAAAATTCAGATTGGGACTCGATAAATGATGAACAGACAATGTTTCCTTTCTTGAATCAGACCCCTGATCGTTTCTACATTCCTTATCTCTAGTTCTGGCGCCTAGGCTCCTTGGCGGATCAGATTGGTTCTGATCTTGATAATCGCGTTTTTGAGAAGCGAAAAATCATCATCGGGATATTCGTATCAGTCTGATAAGATAGGATAATCCCATCATTTCATTTTTTTCCTCGTCTCGCGCGCACGCAAAAGTAGACTTATCCGATTCGAATTACACGATCATCTGGTTGATGCGAAAATGTGGAAGATTAGGAAAAGACGAGAAGTGGAATTAGAATTATCACAAGAATAGTGAACAATTCTTGGTAATCGGGGAATGAAAAAGATGTTTTGCTGATTACAGGACTCTGGCTGCTTCGCGAAGAGACTAGCACTCATCTGTACTTCCACTCTCCGATCACCGCCATCGACCATCATGTCACCCAGACCGTCGCCATCGTCGGAACTCAAAGTGGAACTGTCAACGTGATCAACACTGCTTCTCCTGATAATGTGCTCAAGAAGATCTCTCTTCTTCCACCACCAGGAGTCAAGTCGAATACTGTAACTGCCGCCGGAACTGCAATGGAGGAAGGAGAAGAGGACGAAGACGTGGCGAACTGTGTGGAGAGTCTCGCGATGGCACCATCCCATCCATGGTTTGCAGTCGGAAGGAACGACGGATCGATGTGCATCTACGAAATGGACTCCAATGCGCCTAGAAGCATCTTCCAGTCGAATCAAATGATGGTGAGTAGACTAGTTGAGGTTTTATGGGTTCTCTAGATTGGGAAGGATGTAGTTGGCAGCTGCAGAGATCCCTGGCAGATAATTGCCCTCTTTAGTGGAAGAGTATGATTCGAATTGACTCGGGGGAAGAAAAGAGATGGCGCCGGAAGAAATAGAAATCGGATCCAATTACGACGTTATTCATAAATCGTGAATTACAGGCAATTGTGAAGGTAATTTGGTCGATGGAGGGCAACGCTCCTTACGTCACCGTCGGCTCCATCGACGGCACCATCCGAATCTTCGACGCCAGGGACAGTTCTATGGTTAAGGTGAGTACTGTAAACACCAGAAAGAATCAAACATGACATTTTCCAGGAACTGAACAATGGTGGAGATGAAGTACTCGACGTGCTGGTCATCCAATCCAATCCACACCGTTTCATGACTGCTGGAAGTGGCGGAGTCGTCCGTGTCTTCGATCTAAGTTAAATGGTTGAACAATTGCCTGCATCCATCTTTCCTTTCCTTTCCTTTCCAGTTCTGTTTTTTTCTTTTCTATTTTTTTCATTTCCCCCATATTTTCTGTTTGTTTTTTCTGCCATCTCCGGTGTGTTTTTGCGCCGAGTCTGAGCCTGTTTCACTTTTTCTCTCCATTGTTTGCTTATCCTTTTCCCTGTTTTTCTTACTTAGATGACTTGTTAGCTAATCTTGTTGGTTCTTGATGTTTTCTTCTTTCTAAATGTTACATTTTTTATTAATAAAGCTATTGTTATCAGTGAATAGAGAGATTAGTCGTGTTCTTCTGTCATGAATCCGAGTATTGCACGGTGTGATCCTTTTCTCTTCCTTAATTCATTCCTTCCCTTTCGAAACCATCATGTTCCAGATGGAAAAGCCGAACTACCAGTTGTACAGGAACACGACACTCGGCCAGGCACTTCAGAAGACGCTCGACGACTTTGTCAGTGAGCAACTGATCCCGGAGAGTCTGTCGAAAAAGGTGATGGACTCGTTCGACAAGTCCATCAACAAGACTCTCCCGCAGAAGGCTAAGAACAAGGTGAGTTATGAGAAAAAGCATATATTCTTTGTGGAAAGTGTAGAATTTGACATCAAAACACTACTCGTTTTCAGGTGACATTCAAAGGCGAGAAGCTCCGTGCATACCGCTACTGCGACAACGTCTGGACATTCATCATGGAGTCAGTGGAGTTCCGAGACGGTGTCACCGGCAACAACCCGGTCCAACGTCTGAAGATCGTCGCATGCGATGGACAAACCAAGGCGCCAATCGGAAACTAATCGATACTGTCACCCTCCCGTTCATCCATCTCTCACCCCCATCTGTACATTCTTTATTTATATTCTCTTGTTTCCATTTTTCCAAATTTCTATTAGTTTGTAGCATGCTTCTTGTCCTCTATGGAATTCTTCATTCCCCTCAAAAATACTCTCGTTCGCCCCGAAATAGTCGATCCGTTGTGATACCCCTAAACCCAATGTGATAGCTTCTCCAACCCATCCCACTCATCATCATCATCCCGAATTTACAACAATGCATATGTGATAAAACGACTAATAAATTTGTGATTCCTTTGGACATCTCATAAGCTCATAACTGTCAAAACAAACATTGGAATCCAATCGCTTCGAGACCCATTTCGGACGTAGCTGCTCTCGCAGCAAACGCGCCCCGCCGCACTCGGCTCCCCTTCGTTTCGGCGTCCCTTCTGGCCACTTTCGCCGCTCGTTTCTTCTTTTTTTCCGCCATTTTCATCGATTTTACTCTTTCATTCAGCTTTTTGACTTCTCTTTTCATGAAAAAGTATATATTTCACCTAGTTTTCATAGGGATTTATCGGCTTCTCGAGGTTTTTCCTCTTCTCGAGATTCCTATTGATTTTAGCGAAAAGCTGGTGTTCGGAAGCTTTTTCAGATGACAAAATAGATAAATTATGAAATTAATAAGAAACACTTTGAGTTATTGCGAAATGTAGGATCAAACTTACCATGTTGCTTGTTTATTTTATTACTTTTTCTCTCTCTCGAAATTCCCTTGAAAATCTCTGAATTTTTCCAATTTTCCAGCTCAAAATGGACTCGATCATGGGTACGAAGAAGAAAAAGAAAGTGGTGAAGAAGACGGAACTCGTGCAGATTCGCATCGATGTTGCCAAACCGGGAGGAAAGAAATATACGCATTTAGACTGGAATGAGCTGCTGAAAAGCCATGTGAGTTGCGAAATGGAGAGAAATGTGGAGTATTGATTGCTTTTCAGGGGAAGGAGAAAGACAGCGATTCGGCGCATAGGTTCTACGACGAAGACACGTTGAATTTACACAAGAGGCTCGGAGAATTGGTGAGTATTTCTATCATAAATTTTTCGGATTCCAGTCTTGACCAACTTAATTTTCAGAAAACCAAAAGCGGGAAGGCACCGCGCGTCGACTTGGACTACTTGCTACAAATGACTCGCAACGCCGGTTACGATATGGAAGACGATTTCATCGACGATTCCGAAGCACTTGACGAAATGAGCTTCCCGAGCAAAAAAGGCGGATTTTATGTCGGCAAAGGAGATTTGAAGGCGGTGGATGAGGGCGAAGAAGAGGAAGAAGAGAGTGAAGAAGAGGAGGAGGAAGTTCAGAAGAAACCCAGAAAACGGAAGGAGAAAACTGCGGAAGCCGCCCAAGAGAGCACATCGGATTCAGATGAATCGGAGCCCGTCAGGATGACAGGAGTACCGCCCATGGCCCGATTGACAGGAGCGCCACCGACGAAGAAGTTACACAAGAGGCCATCTCCATCGACACCGACTCAGAGAAAGGAGTCGACGCCACTGAAGGGTGCGGAGAAGAAAAAGAGTAGCGAAACGTCGAATTCCTCTTCCGATGATGAACCACCGCCGAAGAAAAAAGCTGTGGAAGCATCTCCTGTTAAGAAGACTTCTGATATGATTCCTGCTGCCAAGAAGACTTTTGACACCGTCCCTGCTCCAAAGAAAGCAGTCGAGCCTGTCCCTACTCCATCAACTTCTTCCTCAACGTCTTCTGAAGTCTCTTCTGTAACTTCTGGTGCTGCTTCTCTTGCAGTATCCTCCCCTGTCAAGCCCAAGGCAGTCGAAGTGGCAGTTCCATCGAAGAGTACAGTGAAGCAGGATGAAATTGTGGTGAGTTAATTTTATCCTATCGGGATATATGAGAACGCTTTTCAAAATTACAGAAAAAGTCCTTTTTGCAAACAGCAGCACCGACTCCTTCCGTTGCCACGACTCCCAAACCGCCTTCCACTCAATCTCCGTCGGTTCCTTCAGTGTCCGCCACTTCCTCCAGCTCATCTGGTTCAGTCACACCTTCTCCATTAAAAGGATCCAACGTGTCTGCAGCCGTAACCAAGTTATTTGCGTCGCTAATCAAGAAAGGCCAACAGTTCAAGTCGAAACCGGGTTCCGTGCTTGACCAAGAGACCATCGCAGAGATCCTCTATGTGCAAAAAATCATGATGGGTCACAAGCTTGAGAACATCAACATACCAAACATGTCTACTTTCGTTGCCGCGCAATTCGGCCTAACTGTCTCCGAACTCAATCGTTTTCTGGTTCCAAAGCCTGTGCAAATCAAGAAAGAACCATCGGATACCTTGGATTGGAAGCTGACGGCCGCCGACTTGCCATCGATGAGTGAAGCAGAAAGAGGCAGCATGACGACGATAGTGAAGTCGTGGAAAGGAACCAAGCAGATCCCAGACTCAATTATCACGAACTGGCTCAAGGAAATCAACGAAAGAAAGCTCAACGTCGATCAGGCCAGAACCAAATTGTGAGTTGTTTTTATAATGTAGCCCTGTTTTCATAATTTTTTTTCAGCTTCGATTTGATACGTTTTCTACCAGATCTTGACAAGGCCTTAGTCCCCGACACCAGCCAAGATCTTCCAAAACACGAGAGATCCCGTAAACCACGGATGTTCCTGCCCCAGTGGGTCTATCTGTCCAGAAAGTACATCGAAATGATCCTGCCGACTCTCAAAAGACCCTCTACGGAAGGACTTGCCATGAAGCAATCAATTGCCTCCAACACGTTGAAGGACGCAGTCAAGAAGCAGCAAGCGTCCTTTTTAGCGAAGAAAGAGTAAGTTTTTTTAAAATTTTCTATCTGTATCGAGAGTGTTTTTGCAGTAAACCTGCGGATGCCGTGTACCAATTCCAGTTCACCGAACCTGTTCTGTAAGTTGTTTTCATTATAAAGCTAGCTGGAATCGAAACAATTTCCAGTGCCTCTGTCTCAGCTTACCTTGACGAACTTGTCGACTATTCCCTGTCGATTGGAAAACTCGATTATGTCGTCATGGGAATCGACTCTCTCCACCCTTCCCTGGACAACAAATTGCCGCTTGTGTAAGTTTTTCATGTCGGACAACACAATTTATCCTCGAGTTTCAGTCAATTCTACATCGAACTTTGCCGTCGCCTCCAGAAACTCTCATTCTTGACTGTCGAGGAACCCATAAAAACCAGACTGGCCGATGGCAGAGAGAATATCAGCAAACATCAAGTGGTTCAGAACCCGAAGTACGTAATCAAGTGGCCAGAGGGCAAGGAACCATCGATGAGAGGACTCGCCAAAGTGCAAAGTCAGTTTCTTCATTCCGCTCCGAGTCTCAACCACTTTCAGTTACAGCATACGACACCTCTGTGCTCGCCGGTCATAAGCCACAGCAATCCCCATCTGTGGTTCGTACTTCATCTTCCAAACTTTCGTCTTCTGTGTCCACTCCGAGCACCAGCACCGCGACATCTTCATCTTCCAAGCCTTCGACGACTTCACAATCTGCGGCCAATTCGAACAACGAGGAACGCCGTGCGATGAACTCAATCGTGCAGGTGAATGGGAGAGTGCTCCGACCGGAGAACGATCAGGATTCAATGCTCAAGAAGACGGTCAAAATTGAACCGCTTCTTTAGAAACTCAGATATCACTGATAACTTGTCACTGATCATCGAATATTTCCCAAACCCTAATCCCGATTTTCCTTTTTATTTACTTATGTGTGCGTGTGTGGGGAGTCTGTTGGGGAGTACCAGGGGGTCTGGGTTCCAGGGCGGGTCTCGTTTTCAGATGTTCCTGAAGTCATCTCACCGTTGGTCACAGCCCAGAATGAAACTGAAAATGTTTCCAGATCTATATGGGGAAGTACCTGCTGGCACACGGCAATTCAGTGAGTCTCGTTTAATTTCTCTCGGTTTTGCCGCTTGCCTGTCTGGGTTGCACTTTTATTTTCGTTGTGTCGTTACTTCCCTATCGGATGGCTCTTTTCATCGGGAAGAAGATGATCGGATTGCCACACTTATCTGATTGACTTCTTCCTTCTGAAAACCGTCCGTGTCTCATCCTCACGGCTTCCTCCACGGTGATTGACTTTCTGAAACTCTCTGAAACTAACATTCGCATCGAACCCGAATACTTCCAACAGACTCTCAGCACGCAGTCCTCTCTAGGGTTACTATACCTCAACCAACTTGCGTATTTCGTCTCGAGATCCTCTCAATCGTATTTATTCTACAGTATAATCTTTTACCATGTTCTCTGCTAGGTTCACTGTCTCCGGTGACCTATTCCAGTCTCTCCGTTTCTTGTTTATCACTTCATGACTCTCATCCCTTTATTGTTCTCCAATTCTCTCTGTGCGGGTCTCGCCAACTCAGAGACTCCGCTTCTTCCACCTCCCTACTATAACCTCAATTATCGATTCGATAATATCTTGTGTCTGGTTTTATAAATGTCATTCAACTCGTTTCAATTGTTCTCATTCATTGTGTGCCGTGGTGGTGGTAGTGGTGATGGAGCATGCTTTGTTTCTCTCTCAGCGCACTCACATCCCTTTTGCTCATGAGAATTCTCTGAATTCTCTTCTGAAAAGTGAGAATCATTCATTCCAGCCAGCCAGCATTTGCGATCCGACAGTTGCTCCAATGAGCGACGAACAGCTCATCGTAATGGTCACTGCTGTCAACGCATTGGGGAATCAGATGATGAATCAGATGGTCATGCTTAAAGTATGTCTTAGGTAAAGGGGTGTTAGGATCTACTGTAGCCTTGAGCGGATCTTGCAAACCTTTTTTTGAAAATTGGGCGGGGCTTAGTCCGCAGACACCAGCAGACACCTCACCGATATGTTTTCATTCGGCACTTCACACGCAGGTGTACTGTAAGATTAGTCCCTTTTGACAGTTGGCGGTGTTTTGAATTGAAACAAAACATTCTCGAGTGCAGACAAAAGAACAAGCCGCGGTCGAGGTCGAAATGGGAAAGAGTGTTACCATTTTGGGGTTAGGGACTTTTAGCCAGGGACCACAACTTTGAATGAGATAGCCATCGAATTCCAGAACATTCTCGCTCATTGTGGTCAGCAACGAATGGCGCAGGCGATTTCCAAAAAGACAAACGAAGAAATGCAGGTCTTGACGACGAAACACTACCAAATACTGTTTGAGTACTTCTCGAAATATGAAAAAGCATTGGATCAGAAGAAACTGAAAGAGAAGGATTTGGAGGAAAAAGAGAGGAAGAAAATGGAGGAAAGACTGAAGAAAGAAAGGGAAAAAATGATGGAGAAGGAGAAGAAGGAACAGGAGAAACGAGAGGAAAAGGAAAGGAAGGAGAAGGAAAAGAGGGAGGAACGGGAGAGGAAGGAGAAAGAGATTAGAGAAATGATTGAGAGGAGGAAGAAGGAAGAAGAGGACAGGAGGAAGGCTCAGGAGAAGTTGGTACGGCAGATGGAGGATCAACGGAGGAAGCAGGAAGCGGAGAAGGCAGTGGAGAAGGAAATGGAGAGGAGGGCGAGGATGGAGACGGTGAGTTGGCTTATGCATGGTTGGCAGAAGACACTGCCAATCCAGTTCCACTGATTGATCTGCCCTTGTGTAGTGTTGTCCCCTGATTGATTGTGATCCGTGCATTCAGGAAGCCGAGTCAGCACTTCAAGGACTCGAAGAGGACAATCTCATGGATGATGTGGACTTTGTGGCAGAGCAACAGAACAGAGAGGACGAGGTGTGCATGAGAAAGAAAGTGTTGCATGAATAGAGCACGAGATATTGAGAATCTAGATAGTCAAAAGGAAACCGATCTTATTGTAGGAACGAAAGATTGCGGAAGCTCAGAGAGCAGTGGAACGAGAGAATCAGATCAAAATGATGAGGGCGCATAAAGTGAAACAAGAGATTCCGACTCATGAGACTGTCATCCCTATTCCGGATCAAATGCAGATCAGACAGGAACCAGGAATGGAGCAATTTAGGGAGAGAAGACAAGAAATTGAAGTGGTAAGGTGTAGCCCTGTATTCACAATGTAACCTAGTGGTTTTTCAGCAGATTCAACCATCCATTCCAACCCCAGTCCATCCAACTGAAGTCGTTCCGAGTATACCGGCACCTAATCATCATCAAACACCACAGAATGCACAAAGATCTCAAGTTCCTCAGGATCAACGAGTAAGAATTGTATACCATACATTCGTATTCCGTCTTTCTTATTACAGATCCCAGAACCCATCCATCGGTTTGAACAACGGCAAGAAGTCCCAAGTCAATCAAGTCAAGTCAATCAAGCTCTGACGAACGGAATGATGTTTCCAAGACAAACTACGCCACAAAATCTTTCAAATGACCAGCGACAAACTACTCAGAATCTTTCTCAAAGCCAACCGGAACCGAGGCAAGAAGTACAAGTTGCTCAACAACCAGTTCAAATTCCACAAGCTATGCAAGCTGATCCAAACTATCAGAACCATCAACACGTTATTCAACGGGTCGAACAACGTCTTCCAAACATTCCCCAACTTTCAAATGAACAGATGATACCTCCAGTTGATCTGAACCACCACCAGCACACCACAGTCCCCCATCCAGTGGCTCCTCAGTTCCACAACCATCAGAATGGAAACGTCTTACACCGTGTAGAAGATCCTTCTCCTCAAGTTCAGTCTCATCCAGTTCCATTTATCAAACCGGAGCCGACTGATCCATTTGATATTCTTAGTGCAGCAGAAGAAGCAGCGGGACTCTCTTCCCCTATTCCTCCAGTTCCTGCTCCTCCACAACCTTCAACCCCAACAAGAGGTGGAGCATTCGACAAGTTAGCTTCTCTCCGTGGCAGAACAATGTCTGCAGATGTCAGAAGAATGGGTGAAAGTGTCGAGAAAGCTCCACCTCCTCCACTGTCTCATTTTCCTCAGCAGAACCAGCAAGTGTTCAATGGAGCTGCACAGACTCCAACGACTCCTTTCAGTGCTCCGGGTACTTCTCAACAGCAGCACTTCTTCCCGAATCAAGTTGTGAACCCTCAAGAGCAAATGATGATTCAGCAGCAACAACTGCAACAGCAAATGCAACAACAACAGCTTGAACAGCAACGAATCCAGCAGCAACAGATCAGAATGCGTCAGGAGGAAGAACAACGGAGGCAGCAGGAACTTCGACGACAACAACAGCAACAAGAGCAAGAACTCCGAAAGCAACAAGAGATCCGGCAACAGCAGGAGTTGCGAAGGAAACAACAGGAGCAAGAACAACAGATGAGACTCCGTCAGCAACAGGAACATCAGCAGAGACAAATGCAGATGCAAATGGCACAGCAACAACAGAGGATCAACAATGGAATGTTCTTCGAGAATGGACAGAATCAGGGGAGACGTGAGTTGAACAGCCAGTTGAAAGTATTGAATGATAGTCACAATGTTTCAGGACCGCCTCAAGGAATGTCTTCTCAACAGAACCAACTCTCTCAACCAGGTCCTTCCCAGCAGTTTCCCATACCATCTTATCAATCTCCAAGTCATCACAACCCAATATCCAACTCTTCCTTGATGCCCACTCCACTCAGCAACGGGTCCATGGTCTCACAGAGTCCGCAGTTCGCTTCACATCCTGTAAGAATCTCGATTCTGAGCAGTATGATTTCCTTTATTTCAGTCCCCAATGTCCCAACAATTCCACACACCTCCATCCGTCGGAATGCTCAACAACAGCCACCAGCAACAGAAGATCATTAACTCGCCAGTTCAGCCGAATCAGCAACACTTACAACACTTCAATTATCCACCGACACAGCAGCATAATAACTTCCAGCAACAACAGCATCCACAGTGAGTTCGTAGCTCTAATCGGGCTCAGAATTTAACAAACCGTAGGCCATAACCTTTCCAGAATGCACCGTCAACTGAGTCAACAACAACTCCAAATGCAGCAAAACATGCAGCAACAACAGTCGCATCCGTGAGTAACTTCGCCCCATCGAACCCTTATTCCTCATTACAGAATGATGCGACAAATGAGTCATCACCAGACCAACAACTACCCACCACAACATTGATTCCCAGAGAAGTAAAACACCCAAAACGCTTGTATTTATTGTCCAAATTTCCCCCGTCCAACGGGCCCCATTCAAAATGTGTCACTTCTTCAAACTTCTGTTTTACTTTTTGTGCAATTCAATTCTCGCTTCCTTTCATATGAGTTAATCACTTTGCTAATATAGTTCGCCTTTTTAAATTTCTAAGTCTAATGCCGCTTGTGCAGTTTTTCCCATATCTTACCTCGCGTCCGCAGCCTCATTGTCACTTCAATAAACGGTGGTTACAGTGAGAAGAGTTTAGTATTGGGTCATATAAATTAGTCAGGCAATCAATTGGTTCGGGGATGGGACTAGTACTAGTGATAAGGCTGATATGGACAGTGAAAGAGCAATCGGGGGAATGCAACGGGGGACAGTTAGTGAACAAAGAACTTGTTGATCGAGTGATCCTTCTCGAGGGATTCGTCCGAGATCTCGCGGTGGCGCAGCTCCTGGAGATTCTCTCCGTTGTACGAAGCGAGTGTCTTCAGGAAGATCGGCTTGGTCGTGGTGACAACGGCGTCGACACGTCTCAGCCACAGCTTCGTCACATCTGAGAAAAATATATTGAAGGATGAATGATTGTCGAAAATAACTCACAAGCAAGGTCTCTCTCGCAGGTGCTCAGACAGTCCGTTCCAGCCGATTCGGCGTTCTTGAGTGGCGAGAACTCCTCCTGGCGAGACACTTCCCAAATGAAGAAGCGCTTCGAATGCTCGAAGACGTCAAAGATGAACTGCTCGAGCTTGATGCCGTTTGGCTTCTCCGGCTTGACAATGTCTCCGTTGTCGTTGACAAAGGCAATCTTCTTGTGAGCACGGTGGTACGGGAGGCGAGCGGATGGCGAGCAGACTTGATCCATGAAGTCCATGGTGAAGAAGTGATTGGCAATAGATCCGGCTCCGAACAGGAACTTTCCGTCGGCAGTCTTCTGCTCAGCGAGCTCAGGTCCCAGCTCGGAGTATTCGACGACACGTGGCTTTCCTTGGTCCAGACACACCGATCCAACGAGCTCTCCCTTCTGCTTCGGCACGCACTTGGTCGCAACGTCGGCTTCATTGGCAATGGCGAATCCGAGGAAGTGTGGGTCGGCGACTTTGCAAAGGATGTTGTCGACACAGTAGACGTGGAAGTACTTGATTCCCTTGGCACGGAGACGTGGAAGATGAGCGGAGATGGCTGAGTAGAGACCGCCGTTGCCGTCTGAAATAGGAGAGGTTAGGATCGGATGTGAAGGGAATACTTACTTGGCGCAGCAACAACAGATCCCTTGGACCCGAGCAGGAATCTGCCCATCTCGTCGTACGCAGCAATCTCGTCCTGTGAGAACAGAGTGATTTGCTCGTCAAAGTCGAATCCGTGATGGGCAGCCAGCTTCTTAACGTGCTCTCGGGTGGCCTCCTCAGTTCCCGGAGATGTCATGATCGCCCAGTGGATCTTTCCCGGTGTCGTGTGTTCTCTCTCTCCGGCGAGCGCCTGCAGAAGAGCAATCTTGGCTGCCTGGATGCCGAGAAGCGAGTCGGCGAACGCTGCGTCGATTCCAAGTGGGATGGTTCCTTTGGGCTGCGCGGAGCCGAGACGAGTAGCTTGTCCACCGGCGAGCACGATGGCACACACCTCTCCACGAGTTATCGCGTTCATTCCTTTGTTCCACAGATCGTCGAGAACCGCTTTGTGCATGTCGGACTCTGCGAAATGATGCGAGACTGGCACTGGCTTCAGGTCCTCAGCAGTCGACGGGGAGCGCTGATCGGCAGAGTCGACGAACCATTGACGGGCTTCCGAGAGGTGCAGAGTCGACAGTTGGGCTGACAGCTTCTGCTTCTCCTCATTGGAGAGATCGTCGTAGAACTTGAGAAGAGGCTCGGCTTCTGGAGTGGAGGCCAGGATCTCCTGCTTCGATGGTACCGCACTGACCGACATTCTGCAAAGAAAATAGGTTATGAAGAATACTAGAGAAAGAAGAAGTGGTAAGAAGAGGTCTACGACGTTTTTTCTAGAAAATCCTCGGAGATATTCATAAGAAAGCTAAAAAGCTTTGTGAGAAAGAGAAAAATGAGAAAGAGCCCTGGTAGTACTAGTATGCATGTTAAAGTGGAGTGTGTACCCGCATGTTTTCCCATTTCGGCAAGCCAAATACACTGGTTAGTGGACACACAGACGCCAGGAAAGACCACGTGTTGACCTCAAAAAGCCACTAGAAAACGGAAGAAAAAAGTACAAGTGACCGAGAAGAGGCGGAGGACAGCGTGCTGTGCGTTTCAATTTCCACCGACAAAGTGCGAAAAGTCGGAGGAATGTTTCAATAAAGCAATGCAATATCGGATGAAACGTGCCGGATTGAGTGAAACAAGGCAAACAAATGAAAAGAAAACGGGGAAACTGCAGGAAAACAACCTGGAAGGGGCGGGGAAACAATCTGAATTCGCGCCACTGGAAACGGGGAGCTGCGCGCCGCGAACACCGAGACGAAATATTACGGAGCGGGAAGTTTGCAGAGAAATTAGAAAGGTGTGCGAGCAGGAAACCCAACATTTTGAGTAAATTTGAGTTGAAAATTGCTGAAATTTGGTTCGGAAATGGTCGGAATGTGAGTTAACCCACAGAGCTCCGCGGAGCGTTTCATAAATGTTTTGCTACCGTATCTTCCTTTCTTTAAAGGCGCATGCTGTGTTTGTTTGTTGGGTCCTGCAGCGAAACATCTAAAACTCATTCTTTTTGCTGGTTTTTCATGAATTATCCCAGAGAAAAATATTATGCGTTCCTCAAATCGTGACAGTTGGCGCTGTGCCAAGGTTTCGGGTCTCGTTAGGTTTGGGAGCCGGTTCTTTGTGTCGATTTACGGGGGATATTTACGGGGGAGATTTACGGGAGCGGCGGCGAATTGTTTTTCAGCATTTTTTGGTAGGTTTTTGCTGTTTTTTCCTGTTCTTGGTAGTTTCTAGTAAAAAAGCATTGTAAACAATTGAAAAATCTTCGAAAACAGACAGAAAAACCGCAAAAACCTACCAAAAATGCTGAAAAACAATTCGCCGCCGCTCCCGTAAATCTCCCCCGTAAATATCCCCCGTAAATCGACACAAAGAACCGGCTCCCAAACCTAACGAGACCCGAAACCTTGGCACAGCGCCAACTGTCACGATTTGAGGAACGCATAATATATTTATTCAAGAGAAAGATTGTAATACACAACTTCAAACCAAGTAAAGAAGCAGCTTACCATTGTTTGTTCCCTGCAGCTCGACAATTCCAAATGGAGTTAACTGATAACCTGCAAAACTTCATGATCAACATCATAATCAACATACGAATCATACTGAGTCACTTCCGAACTCGAGAAATACGTCATTGTATCATCGGAAACTGATAAACGACAAGTATAACAACCACGGCCGCCGCAGTTGTTTGCTCGGAGTGTCGGCATTTTCCGAAGAGTTCCAATCAGTTTCGGAATCGATTGACCAGCTGATATGACCTGTTTTTGATGAGAAGGTTTCTCAGAAAGCATCGGAGAGTGATTTATTGCGTATCTTCACAAAAATAAATCATCAAGATCTCAGTTTCCTTTACAAATAGCAAATAGAGAAACTATAGGTGTGCGGGTTCAGGTTGTTCATCTTTCTACAGTACCAAATCGGTTTTCTATTCTTTCTTTCTCTCAAGTTGGTCCCCATCTCTCTTTCAAAAACTCCCCAATCCCCGCCTTCTCCACCCCGGCCATGTCATATTTCGCAATCACAGATCTTCCTCATTGTAGTTTTCAACAAACAATTTGTCCTCTGCCGTTTTGCGAACTGTTCAACTTAAAACTTATTGATACTAAGAAAATACCTCCCATTTCACGATTTGCAAAACAAAAACAATTTGTGAACTGTGTGTAGTTTGTTCCCTGCAAAACAGATGATCTCTCTGTGGTCTCTCTCCAAAATGAAGATGAGTGTACTCCATGTTGTGGTGTGGTAGCGGAGGCGACCAATCAGGAGTGGCAATTCTTACAGTTTCTTGCCCGTATCTTTGTACCCTGTTGTTTTTTACATATGGAAAACGAAATTTCACAGTACCCACGTACAGTAATCATCCAATCAACCCCATGATCTCTCCTTTTGCTCAAATACCTGTTTTCCATCGGTTTGAGCAATGTTGTCCCTGATCTCTACTCCACTCTTGTTTGCTAATTGGTCTCCGAAGTGACATTTTGTTATCTCTCGTGTATTACTCATACCTCGACCATTCCCTCCGCCTCCTTTCTTTTCTCTCTGACCCCATCTTCCTAATTCACTTCCATCTTTCATTCTTGTTTACAGATGGCAGGATACTACTCACAATCAGATACCGTACCCTATCACGGGCTCAATCAATACTACACAGAAGCAATGGAAGACAATGAACAGGATCTTCTCGCTTGTCTCGGACCACAAATTGTAACTATTCGAGTATTTTTCCAGTAGAATTTTAATGTTTTCAGAACGCCCACGAGGTGGATCCAAACCTCATAAACTCTGTTGGTCAAATGGACATTTCCAATGATTTCTCCTGCAATCAGGCCCCAATCAACAAAACGCTGATGGAGGACGAGTTTCAGAAAGCACAGTACGCGTTGATTGTGGATGAACCGATGCAGGAGCAGTTCATCGTGAATGTACCGCCGGAGGGGAAACTCGAGTCACTGAATTACGAGTATCCGCAGGAGATGATGTGTTATCAGGGAAACAATGGAAGTGAGTTGATTGAAAGATTCTATTAGGAAGAGAGGGATTTATTGGGAAATCTATAAATGCACGAGAGTTTATGAGGGGAGAGACCGAAAAACGACCTATTGGTCCAAGAATATTAGAAAATCTATACATGAACGTCAAAAATGAAACGGACGAGAGACCGACTAGTGCCATATATTTATTGCGAACCGTTCCTCATTGAGGAATTGCTCAGGAAATATCGGGAGACCCAGTTAGCCATTTCATAATTCTCTCCATTTTCCAGACAATGGCATCGGTTTCTGCTACCAACCAACCAACGAAAACTGGCAACAGATGGAACCTGTTGAATTCCAGTTCGAAGTTCCGTTCATTGCTCCCGAGAAGCAACAGGATGAGGTACTTTTTCCCAGTCTTCTTACTCAAAACAATCTTCTCATTTCCAGGCCCAAGCAGATATTCAAAGAGAGAAAAACAAGGAGTACTCTGCACAATGCCTGAAGAGAAAGAAGGATAAACGAGTGAATGGGAAGGTGGAATGTGAGCAGTTGACAGTGCAAGTTCAGCAGTTGGAACAGAAGAACCAGGAGAAGGAGGGACTGCTGCACTTCACAGTTTACACCGTCCTGCCTTCATTCTTGGGTGGAAACAACCAGATTATGGATCCATCGGAGGTCAACGAATGGGTTCAGTACTACGAGGACAGCAAGATGAGCATTGAGCAGACTGTCGACAACAACAGGAACAACGACAAGACTGTTCAGGAGCTGTGGCAGGTGAGGATTAGAGTTCCAACAATAATACTGACTCATTCTGATTCCAGGAACTTGAAATGGCCAAAAAGAAAGCTGCCGATGCTGCGTACAACTTGCTGAACAAAAAGGAGATGGTGAGTTCAATAGAAAATCCCTTACTCAGTTTATAAAACATTTCTTATTCAGGCTCTCGAGTATGGTGTGAGCGAGAGCACCTTTGGATCCCGAAACACCCGTGCAAAACAAGTCAAGGAGAGTTGCGAGTACCAGTTCCAAATTGCTTGGAACAGAATTGTAAGTTTTCTCTAGCCATTTTATCAATCACCTCTCAACTTTTTCCAGGAACTCGAAAAGCAGCAAAGTCTCTCGGACCTCCTCGACCAAACCTGGAACTATTTCCGTTACCCCGTCACTGAAATCCTCCGCAACCATCCGAATAACCTGTATGATTACGAGAAACCTGATGGACAAGAGATCCAATTTTCCAAACTTCGTCATTTTCTTTTCCAAGATGCTGGATAAATTCATGCTTTCTGAAACAACTTGTCTCTCGTAAAGTCAGCATATCGCCTGATAGAATTCTGACTGTTTACTTGATGTTCCCTCCCATTTTCTGGCACTCTATTACTGTATTCGACTGTTTCCCAACCTATCTACTTCTCCCGAAACTCCCGAACATAAACCTCAATCCTTATCACTTGTAGTCTAGTCATCGTCCCCTCTCGCCCATTTTCCCGGTGATTCAGCTATTTTTGGTTGTCTTTTTCTCTGGAATGTACATGTCGGTTAACACCAATATTGAAAAACAGTTTATTGGTGCAAAATTGAAAAATTCATTCGTGGCACGAATGAATCTCGCTGATGTTGAGTTGGCGACGGCTTTCCCGTTCCAGGCTTTCCGTACAGAATGGCTCCTTTTGGAGCAGTGATTTCCATCTCTTCGTAGTACTCCGGATGTGTCAGTGCCAACTCGACAGACTCCTTGATCTCCCGAATGTGACTCTCACAGCCTCCAATGTTGTCGAACGTCTTCTTCGGCGCCTTCTCCACCTTGTGTCCCATTGCATTGCTGTCTATCTTGTCGTCGGAACACCAACAACGGCAGTTGGCACCGTCTTGAACATTCCACCGGCTTTGACTATCATCAATGCATTCTGACGTAGCAGATCCTTGTCGACGATGGACAGAATCGGCACGTATCACTCGCGTTTTGATCCTTCTACCACCACGGCGGCGCCCTTCTCAAATTCAAACAGATCGTGGATCCTGGTCAATGTCGTCGGAGTTCCTCTCAGACTCCGCACAATCTTCTGCTGGTTTCTCTTCTGGACAGCGGCCAGGCGTCGTTGGTTTTGACAGGCGATGAACTCTTTCTGAAACGGAATGATTCGTTGTCAGTTACATTCCCTTTCGATTACCTCCAACTGCAGGTAGCCGTGGATTCGGTTCATTTCAGGAGACGTACGAGACACTGTCGTCGTGGAGCCACTGTCGGCAGTTAGTTCGCGTTCTCGATGCCACGTCGTCCGCTCTTCATGGCCAACTTGAGAGCCGCGTGCGTCGGTTTCTCGCGTTTCTGTTTCGGTTGAGTCAACTTGTTTCCAACGGAGCAGGTTCGAAGAGGTTCCCTGAAAGGAACTTACCGAAAGAGTTAGTAGTGGAGAGTGAGTTATGCTAGTAGCAAATGTGAAAACTGAAATGAATCGGTTTCTCGATTCTCCAGTCTTTTTTTCGTGGTTTATCTTATGTTTTGATCTTGAGCACGTGGAGTTTATTCGTTGGATGCTCCTTCTGTTTCACGTAGCGTGAAAGTTCACGTCAAAAAGCCTTCAATGAAGTGCATGGGATTGGTTCTTCCAAAGAGAGAATCTATCTGTCGAATAGAGTCAGGATGAAAGCGACACAAGGAGGTATAAGCAAACAAATGTGAGATTTTAACTTGAAAATTTATTAAAGAAGGAGTTCATCTTCGTCTTCTCCGGCAACTTTCTCCTCAAACGCCCAAACCAAGAAAAGCGTGAACTTGCGCTGGCGGTTCATCTTGGGGAGCAGGAAACGAGTGACCAGAAGTGGAAGGAGGAAGTCGGCATAGACCAAGAACCCGAATCCGAAGACTGCGTAGCCAACCATCTTCCCAACATGCTGTTGCTCGCCATACCACATCATCGAAGCGATCCACCAAAGCAACGAACGAAGAGAATCGATGGTGTTCTTGGTAGTTGCGCTGAGTCGGGTCGTCACTTCTCCAGAAACATCGTTGAACAGGATGGTGACGATGACGTAGAGGATGAGTGGTGCGACGGCATCTCCTTGATCTTCGTGTTGAACGAGGCAATGTCTTCAGAGAGGAAGCACAAAGCGAAGGGCACGGTGATGAGTCCAAGCAGGCCTTCGAATCCGGTGTTGAAGAGAACGGGAACTTGGCGTTTGGTCAGGAACCTCTGGTCGCAGGTCGCTTGGAAGGCAAGAAACAGCTGGCCAAGAAGAGGCAGAAGACTGGAAGCAATGTAGGCGTCGTTCTTGAACTTCTTGTCGCCGTACGTGAGCTCGACGACATTGACGATGGAGAGGCCAGTGAAGATGATCAAGATTCCGATCCATTGCGAGTTCCGAAGTCGTTCATACACCAATTTCTTGGAAGCCACTGCTGTGCACAAGATCAAACGTCCTCTCGACAAGTCCGTGAGGTTGAGCGAGAACCAGTAAGCTCCGCAAATCGAACTTCCGGTCGCGAGGATGTTGAGCCCGGCCGAAACGACAAACCACGAGAGCTTGGAGGGAGCCTGTGCCAGTTCCACCACCTTCAACCATCCACCAGTGAGCCGATCCTGTCGTTTCCTGATTCCGATGACTCCACAGACCACGACGAAAACTCCGAACTCGCCAACTTAGACACACATGGCGGCGAAAAAGGCGAATTGCCAGTCCAGATGCTCGATCTTGTACACCTCTAGCCACTTATTGAAGAAGAGCAGAGGAGTTCCGAGGAGCAGCATGAAGAAAATTGCCATGAAGATGCAAACAATCTGAAAAACTTTGAATGTTATCTGAGAAAAATGTGAGTATGTTGATGAAACTGGTTTTGATGAAAATCTGTTTTACGTCTTCTTCCTACACAATAATTGACATTTTTCAGATTGGAAGGTTCACGGAGACTTGTGCACTCCAAACCCCGAGAGTAGTCTTATCCTACCCATCAAGTCGGCGGACATCTTCGTGACGCCCTCCGACCAAGACGGGACGTTGTGGATCAGTGGGTTCGACTCTACTGTGGACAAGGCGACGGTTAGTCATTCTTATATTGTAGGTATTATCAGTAAAATGGACGTCTCGCATCTGGAAGAGCCGCTGCAATTCCACGTGGTCTCGAAGGGTAGCGGGGCGAGAGAGTGTGCAATGATGAAAGGCGCAGACAGCGAAAGTCCGCGCGATACCCATGGCCGCGCGATTTGCAGCAGCTCTTCCAGATGCGAGACGGCCATTTTATCGATGATATCCCCTGTTCTTTCAGCCGGCGGAGCAGGAGGAGAAATGGGTGGCGTACGCCAAGAGGAACATTGTGCACCGAAACTCGGAGTTCATCGGGAAGAAGACTGCGAAAAAGGCTCCAAACGCCAAGAAGACCCGAGCTGTTCCCATCCGGAAGATCTCCCTGGAGCTCTTTACGCTACTCCCAACCACCACTGCAAAGATCCTGGAGGAGCTGGAAGAGCAGATGACCATTCGCGAGAAACTCTTCCAAGTAAGTCCCATATTGATGCCACAATCACGTAATAAATCTTCAGAAGATGACCAGAAAACAGCCAACAGAGGAAGTCAGGTCAAGGTGGTGCTCCAGAACACTGGCTCCAAGTCGGTGTTCTGGAAAGTTCACGGCGACCAGTGCTCTCCGAAACCCACCAGTGGTCTGATCCTACCCACCAAGTCGGCAGACATCATCGTGACACCTTCCGACCAAGATGGAACCCTGTGGATCCGCGCCTTCAATTCTTCAGTGACCAAAGCGACGGTTAGTCATTCTTATATTGTAGGTATATCCTGTTCTTTCAGCCGGCGGAGCAGGAGGAGGAGTGGGTGGCGTACGAGAAGAACAACATTGTGCGCACGACCTCGGAGTTCATCGGGAAAAAGGCTTCGAAAAAGGCGCCAAACGCCAAGAAAACGAAAACTGTTCCTATCCGCGATATGTCCCTGACGCTTTCCACCCCACTCCCAACCACCACTGCCATGATCGTGAAGGAGTTGGATGAGCAGATGACCATCCGCGAGAAACTGTTCAATGTGAGTCCCATATTGATGCCACAATCATGTAATAAATCTTCAGGAGATTATCAAGAGTGCACCGCACCTCAAGGATCAGCTATTGGGTCATTTGAAGAAAGAAGAAGAGATGACCGGAACAATCAAGCACGCCATCGACGACCTCAAGGATGAGTTGGTCAGAGGCACTCAGCCCACTTTGTGCCCCGACTCGATTCGAACGACGCTCAAGTGCCTCGGGCCGGCTCGGGACTTCATCCGGACGAAATTCGGTACTGAAAGACTGGAACTGATTGAAATTTTAATACCTTACTTTGCAGGAATCCGACGAGATCCGTTCATGGACTTCTTGAACCAGAAGGCAGGAGCACCGTTGAGAGAAAACGAGTGGAAGGATCTGAACATCTACTCGCTCCACTTACTCAGAACTCAACCGACACGTCAATAAAATAAAGTTCACGTTGAAATTGCATTTGTCTTCAGCGAAGTTGTAGTAAACATAAGTGCGGACTAATCCAGTGCCCAGACTGACTTATTTCTCCTCGGATCTTTTTTCAAACATTAGCAACAACTCATACAGATGTTCTTTTCGGTTAAAACCACATTGTTATAAGCATACTTCATCAGACGGTCTTTTATCATCTTCGAGAAGACATTTTCATGTCATTTTCTTTTCCAAGATGCTCGATAAATTCATGTATTCTAAAGTTGTCTCTCGTAAAGTCAACATATCACCTGATAGAGTTCTGACTGTTTACTTGATGTTCCCTCCCATTTTGTGACACCTGGTTACTGTATTTTACTGTTTCAACCAATCTACTCCTCCCGAAACAACCAATCTACTCCTCCCGAAACCCCTAAACATGTACCTCAATCCTTATCACTTGTAGTCTAGCCTCCTTCCCCTCTCGCCCATTTTCCCGGTGATTCAGTTGTTTTCGGTTGTCTTTTTTCTCTTGAATTCTTGTACATGTACATGTCGGTTGACAGTAATATTGAGAAACAATTTATTTGTGCGAAATAGAAAACAGAAATCACAAATCGAAGACAGATGAGGGTAAAACTGAAAGGGTTTTGAGCCTCACAACTGCAGACTTTACTACAAACTAGTTGCGCAGTACGCAGTTCTTATTCCATCTATTTTCTAACACTTGACCATATCAGCTATGTCTCACTTGCACAATTCACTGGAACCGTACTAGTCGTTCTAGAGGGACCATCGGTTACGGCCGTATGAGATCACTTGCACAGAAAATCGACTAACAATTAACTTCCTATTCAACAAAGTCCCTAGCAATTGAGAAGAGAAAAAATCTAACAGCGAATATAGAAATTGGTGCGACGCCCTTTTGCTCAGCGAAAACTGTAAGTGTCTCCACTTGCTTGTGATATACAAAACTTTTCCTCAGTTGCCTGTTTGTCTTTGACAAAAACGATGACAAGCACTTGTTTGTCATCATAAACAACGAAATATCACAGGTTTCAAGAGACTTGGGTCTCTTATCAGACCATTTGCGTCAGGGGGCGTAACGGGAAAAAAGCTGAGGAAATGGTGAGTATAAAAGAGCGCTGCGTTTTGGTAGCGTCATGCAACGGAAATAAGGAAAGGTATAAAGGAATTTGCAGGATGAGAAGAGAAAAACGAAAGACAGGGAGACTTGTGGTCTCAAGACGTCACTCATTTCGAAATCTTGCCGCACTTGGTTCTTTTGGTATGGCCGGTCACTGGGAGGGTGAATGCAAACGTTGTGTTTGTTTTACAGAGACCCTCTAAAATGATAAGACAGATTTTCTCAGCATCACTCACAAGCTGTCCCATAAATTTAGCAGTGTGCTTCCATGAAGCCACGCCCCTCCCCCTCGCCAGATGATCGGGTAAAGACAAGGTACCGCGCCGTACTGATAAGTTGTTCCTAGTGGGAGCCATGGCTCATTTTGACAAGAACGACATAGATAAAAGAATAAATTGTGTGTTCTCCAATACCCGCATTTGAATCTATTCATCTATGTAAAATAAAATCATGCTCCGGAGATATTATTGTGTTTTTCTTCTATTTCAAAATCAGTCTTGCTCACCTCTGTTTGTAATCAATATCTTCACCGTAACTAAAAGATGAATTGTCTTTCAACCATCAGTCCTAAGCAACTATTCTCCGTCTTTTTGTGATTATGCATTTCTCTGAATCCGTGTAACACTCCTCTAAAAGTCCTGTCCATTTCGTTCTAGATATTCTGTCTGAAGTAAATCCTTCGATCCTAACCTCAAACTCATTTATTTTCTAAGGCTCCTTTTACAATCAAAATACCGCAAACCATACTGGCGACTAGGTTTTGCACGGCAACGGCCTTAAAATTTGTATTTGAGAAAAAGAAAACATTGTCGTTGAATGATAAGAGTGCGTGCGGGGTTTTGAGCAGAAACTGGTTAGTCAGTGGGCGCCATGTTTGTCTTCTTTTTATAAAGAACGTTTGTTAAAGAAACAGTATGCACCCGTTCGTTTATTGTATCAATTTCAGAACTCAGGGTCTAAAAGCCGGAAATGAGTGCCGAAGAGATCCGGGAGTCAGATTATGAAGGCATCAACTTCCATGGCCTTCTGCCGCCTAACAATGATAAACAATATCAGGCAATATACTCATTTTGATTCACTAGAATTGTGAAATGTTTTCAGGAACTAGTACCTATAACGGGAAACAATGGATTCAATCCGCAACAAAATCAAATCGACTGGGAGTTTCCCCCGTTTGTTGATGAACTCATTTTGATGGACATCGCTTCCGAAAATGAATGTTACGGAACCGGGTCTGAAGAAATGCTGGAGGGTACACCTGGAAATAATCAAGGAGGTGAGCAGGAAACCGAGGATATTCATAAGGTCGAGCGATTCTAGATGCACCTTCTCTGCCAATGCTTCCGCCAGAAAACAATCAACCACTCGTTTCGCAATTCGAAAGAGGTGGGCATAATAAAACAGTTCTTATTGATTCTCGATAGAGCAAAGTCTTTTCAGTGTTCAAAGAGCACGTAGAAGTTCCAGTTCAAAACAATAGAAGACCTGCTGGAAGCAATGTGAGTTGTACTCTGAATAGTCTTCAGTTGTCTTTCATCCCTTGACTTTATCTTAGTACGGGCACTAAAAATAAACTAAATGTGAGTTTGCAGTCTCTTGAAACGAGAGAAAGGAACCGAGAATACCGTGCAGCATGTAATGCAAGAGCAGAGGATCAGCAAATACAGTTAGAACAGAAAATCGCATTGCTCAATGAAGAAGTTGTAGCGAGAAACAACGAAAACACTGAGAAGGTGACACTTGTAGAGAATCTGGGAGTACATACTCGATTTTCAGGTAAACTTCATTTCCGGAATCAAGCATGGCGCACTACTACCGGTGGTGAATGCTAGAAGAGAGGCAATCAAGGTTTCCTTGGAAACAGAGAAAAGAAATAATGACAGTTATCAACTGGCAGTAAGCGTAAGCTTTTTTTCTTGCTAAAATCCTAAAATGCAAAAAAAACGTTCTAGGATTGTGCAACAAATCAGAGGGAACTCAATTACGCAACTTACCGATACGCCAATAAAAAGTTATTCGTAAGTGCTTTGTCCCCTCAACTGTTAGAATTCTTTTCTTCATTAGAACGTGCCTTCCGGAACTTTGGCATCTCAGAAAAACCGTGCCAGAGAGAAGCTTGAAAGCAATCAGAAAAAGCTCGCTTCATTGGATCTTGATTATGTATGTTCCATTTACCAAAAACTCTTGAGAAGTTCGGATGGTTTTTTTTTCCAGAAAATACGCTTCCAAACCCAACTCTCTCCTTTCCTTGATGATGTTTGGTACACTTTCAATGTTCCCTTCGTCTCAATGCCTGTACTTTGGGACAAGATACTGCACTTCTCCGGATGGTATGGATTGAATGAATGCTTGGATGCTGCCTGGGTTATTCTACAGCAACACCCAGATGGTTAAAAGTGAGGTCTTACTGTCATTAGTTTTTGTCCGGTTGTCTATTTCGTGGGAGTTTATTGTCACTTTCATATGTTACCTATTCATATGCCAACTGGGCCAAGTTTCTTTGCAAGCCCCACACGGGGTACTCCCCAAGTTTCCCAAAAATTCGGTCCTACTACTCAGTTTTCCTGAAAATTGAACCTCTAGTCAGAACGTTGCATCAGTATTATACCCACCAACTGCCACTTTACCCAGTCCATAATTATTAGTGTTTTCGTGTATTAGAACCATAGAAAAACGTGTAGAACATGTAGCTTTCTCTTGTCATCATCTCATTGTAAACCGAGTGAACATTCCTTCATACCTTTCCCTGCCCCGACCCATCCTTTCCTTTGCATTTGAATGTCGAATACTCCATTTTCCCATCGTACCCCACACAATAAATATGCTCAGAAGACTCTCTTTCCTGCCTGACACGGACACACACTGTGGCGTCATTCGCTCTCTTATCACTCATTCCCTGCGTCTCTCCAGTCTGCACACTGTCTCGTGACATGAAACTGACAAACATGTCTCTTAGCAGGAAAGGAGAAAGGCTATGGCAATAGGCGAAAACGATACAATTTGTTATCTTGAAGGGCAAATCATCATCATATCAACTGGTTTCCGAGTCTCTCTCTCTCTCTTTTTCGAACAAATCGTGCGAAAGTTGATGGGAAATTAATGAGAGAAACTGCGAATGAAAGAAGTGTTCGATTGTTTCAGATATGCGTCTTTGAAAGTCGGGTTACTGTAGCTGCTGCTTCGAGACAATTGTGCATGTACAATACTCACATTCAGAATGCGTCAGGAGTGTCAGAACCGACGGGACCGACACCGAAATTAATTTTAAACTTTCAAAACAGAAGGGAAACTTCGTATTGTTGCAAACTTGTGGTTGTGTTCCATTCTAGTTACCTAAACTGGGCATCTTTGCACTTTTGTAGATGGGAATCTATTTGAAATCCTCCAAAGTACAACGCAGCTCACATGACCATCTCTTTCGATTTGACCCTGCCAAGTGTCCATTCTGATCGTAATTACCGATTGGGGGCTCTTATCAAAGGACGTCTGCGTCTCCGCCCCCTGCCTGCTCAGCCCTTTCTATCTCTCGGTATCTGTGTCCGTCTGCTTCCCCTTGTCCCACACACTCTTTCCTCTCTCTTCTGATCATTCGAAACGATGTCAGTCAGCAAACATGCCTTAGCAAGAAGTTGTTCTCTTATCAGTCTGTCTCCCAACTTTCCAACCATCTACACCCCAACAGGTATGTCTCTCTTGAGAAGCGAATCGATTTCGCAACCGTTCACAAGTCAATACAGTAATCCTTTAAGCTACAGTAACCCACAAAAATGTCCGAATCGGATATGGTACACAACAACAATGAACTTATTATGCAGTCGATAACCGACACAATCAACGGAGCATCTAGTGATCGTCAGTGAGCATTTCTTCTACCAAGGAACTCTACAGTACATTTCAGAGAGCATTGCACTATTCAAAATGATCCAAATGGTCCTAGACTCCAGTTCGAATGACTTGAACACTCCTGAAAAGTCAGTGACTCCTCCAAGTGTTCCAGAGATTGAATGTGAACAAAAACCAATTGATAACAATTCAAACAATCCAATAAACCGAAGAAGAACTTCAAAGGAGAAGGAAGAGGTAACTACTACTTTAGATATCTAGGTTATTCTGGATACACTGCCTTTTCAAAAAGTTGAAATTCATACCAAATTCGGCAAAAAATTTGGAACGCTTCACGAATTTGCGTGTCATCCTTGCGCAGGGGCCATGCTAATCTTCTCTGTATTGTTCCAATTTTAGTATATGTTCTCGGAAGAACGATATGTTGTATGTGCAGTCCGCTTATAAGCCCCTGCCTTTCTGAGCGGCCGACACCCCACGGGTTCCGACAGCTGTTATGCTATAGCGTGTGGAGGGGCGGGTGTTAGCAGTCAGGCCGCGAGTGCAAAAGCCTGCAAATTACCATCTTTCAGGAACGACGCCGTCAGATGGCAAAGAACAGAGAATACGCTCGGAAATGTGTACAAAAGAAAAAAGAACAACGGAACGGAGCCGCGGATCGAAGTGACCGACTGTACGATATGATAGAATTTTCGAAGACAAACACGGCGACGAAGGAGAGAAATGCGAACTTCGCAGTTGAATTACTGAAAATGACGGATGAGGAGATGACGGAAACGAAGAAGAAGTACGAGGAGAGAAAGGCAGAGACGATAAGGGAAATGGAGAAAAAGGAAACGGAGGACGATACTGTTAATATAAATTACGGGGTGAATATGGGGGGATGTCGAGGAAATACATTGATGATAGGGGACCTAGTGATATTAGAAAACCGATAGATCTTTTCAGAGACTAGAAGATGCAAAAGAAGAGTTCAAGAAAGCCACCGAAGACTTGAGAACCAAAAATGGAGTAATCGGAACACTAGGTTCCAGAAAGATTCGTGCGAAGCAGCACATGGAATGGAGACTCCACTTGTACAATATTTCGGTTCAAGAGCATGTTAGTAACTGTTCAAACAATCTATAAAAAAATATTCGTTCAGAGACTGTCCCGACAACAAGCACTTGCAAAACTGGTGGACGAGTACGTGTTGCAGACGGTCCCTCGGGCCGCGCCACTGGTGAAAACCATTCCGAAACAGGTCCTCGACGAGTTGATTCGTGGAAATCGCACCGGACAATTGGAGGAGTTTCATCGATTCGTTGAGCAGAATTCATTGCTTTTTGAGATTGATTCTTCTTCTGGTATCGGATAAAGTTTTCATTCTAACACTTGCTCTGTGATGTTTTCAAAGCTTCGCGCCAAGAAGTGTGTGTGCATTTGTGAGAGGTTGTGTGTACACTAGGCGACGTTGACTTACTTCGAAGATGTCCAGAAGGTTCCGCAGAGAATAAACACTATTCTTCCCGTATATTCTGTAGAGGGCTCCTCGAATGTTCTTCTTGACAATGTACCTCACTCACGACATGCTTCTAATTATGGATACAAACAGTTACGCATTTTATCTCACATACATTATGTACCTAACACTACATTTTGTTACTTTTGAGTTTTTTCTTCAGATTTCAGTCAGGATTCTACCTAAAATGAGACCGTGTCAAAACCGGAGAAAAACTCGAAACCGGAGAAGCCAAAACCGGAGAAGTCAAAACCGGAGAATTTCGGTCAAAACCGGAGAAAACGAGAGAGCACGCTTTTCGAGGAGACGCAGAGAAATCTTCAAGTTCAATCGCGCTCTATTGATAAGAATTTCTCTGCGTCTCTTCGAAAAGCGTGCTCTCTCGTTTTCTCCGGTTTTGACCGAAATTCTCCGGTTTTGACTTCTCCGGTTTTGGCTTCTCCGGTTTCGAGTTCTTCTCCGGTTTTGACACGGTCTCCCTAAAATTACCAGAAACCTTGACTTCCTTGATGAATTGGCGAGAGAGTGGGCTGAAACGAGAGACGCAGATGCAACTGCGGCATGGTTTTGTGGGCGGGGCTTCTGAAACTGTCTGCTTTCCCTTAATTTTTCTCAAAATTTCAGCGCTTTTCCTGTGTTTTTCTAGTAACAATCACAGATTTTTTACGAAAATTAGTTTAAAAAAGAATCTTTTGCTAAATTTATCTATTTCCAAAGACTGGAAAACTAGTATTCAACAATGCAGCCCACTATAGGCATTGTCATGTTTCGTTTCCGTTTTCTCACAAGTTCTACAATTTTTTTGCTCAAAAACAATCTGGTATCACTTCTCCTCTTGTTGCATGTCTCTGCGTATCTCGCAATCGTCCATTCTCTCTCCGTTATCAATTCCTCAGCCCGCCGCAGCGAGTGGGGAGGAGGCCGCCGCCGATCAATTTTAGGGCTAGCAATAGCGACGCAGCGCCACTCTCCTCTCCCGCACACACTTTTCGTTGTATTTTCTCTGGTTTTTCGCAAAAATACGCTAAGAACTCGCAAAAGTTGATGGAAATTCTGAATATTCCAGCCTTCTAACCTGAAAATGAGCAACAACACCAACAACCAGGACGATTTTGGAGATCTCGACGTCGGATTCGCCGACTTTGTGAGATTTTGAATAGGAAAGAAAAGTTGATGAGGTCCGAAAAATTACAGACAGACTGCGTGTCTCCGGCGGTAATGACGATGTGTCAAGTGATGCCCATGTATCCTCCAGTGGATGTGATAATACAAAGTGAAACGGAAGTTGAGAAGAAACCAGTAAGTGGAAACTTAGAATAGGATCAATAACAAAAGGAAAAACCTGATGCTTTCAGAGCAACGATATGACGACATTGACACAAGTCAACGGATCTGATGACGAGAAAGAAGTTCATGATGTGATAGAATATCATGGTAAGTGAATGGTGAGAAATATGAGGAAAGAGAGCAATTGCTAACTGTAAGTTTGCAAGGCTGTGTAAAAGCATTTCATGACCACCCTGCCTCAGGTCCGCCCACTACCCTCTATTTGCACTGAACTCGATTCAGATGAGCAATAATTGCAGGGATATATCCGGATATAGGACCCACCCCCGGGGATAATGATAGGGTTTACTGGAAATGAGACCCTCTTCGTTTCCAGACATGGATCAGAAAGTTGACGTGCCGCCGCCGTCCGAAGGACTATTCCTCGAGGAATTCGACAGTCCAATGGGTATGGTTTTCAACTTTACGCGTCATTCGTTCTTATAGCAATCTTTTGCTTTTCAGAATTTGACATCGACCAGAAGCCAGATTTCTACAACTACACTCAACAACAGCATCCCATCCCAAACTACCGTGTCGACGTCTACGATACAACTAACATGCATCAAGCACTCGTATCGCCGATTTGTGAAGCTCCGTCTCAACTGTTGGATGTCGACTTGAGTTTCCCTCCTTCGCCGGCTTCGACGATATTCAGTTACGACGAGCCAATAAGTGAGTTATTCGTGGAAAGTGAACTTTCGAAACCTGTTCTCGTCATTCGACATTTCAAACTTGACTTTTCCTATTTCCTCGGAATCACTTGGGAATTGCTCACTGTTCAATTTGCAGATAACAATGAGAACGACCGTCGCCCGATCCGCTCTCGCAAGATGTCTGTCAAGGACGGAAAGATTCCCAAGACCCAAGACAAGCCGTATCGCACCAGAAGAACCAAGGCCGAGATGGAGAGCATGGTGAGTCACAATGTTTTGGTACCATTTTGAAATGTCTTTTTCAGACAGACAAGCAGAGATCGGAGTTGAAAAAGGAGCAGAATCGGATCAACGCAAAAAACTTGGTCGGAAGGAAGAATGAAGAGAGGGACGAATTGATATCAATGATCCCTGAGCTTGAGAAGAAGTTGGAGGAGATGAAGAGAAAGAATCATGCTCAAAAGGAAGGACTGGAGTACGCGTACAACGAAATCATTTTCCCAACATATGATAACAACTCGCCATTCGGACTGCCTGGAGGTAAACCGATACTTTCTTTGAATCTTTTCTAACCATACCAGTTTCAGAATTCGCTGGAACACTGGAAACCGCTACCACCCAAGTCCCGATTGAAGACGGAGGAAACTTGGAAATCCTGCAGGCAGAACTTGACGACGCCACGAAGAAGTTTGAGCAACTCGAATTCAATCACAAAAAAGTCAAGCCGAACACCTTCGCATCGCAGAAATCCCGAGCCAAGGGAAATCTGGCTCGTGCCTCCGGAAAGTTCGAGACCACGAAGCTCCGCATGAACATCGTCTCGGAGGAGATAATCTGGAATGAACTCGCCAAATTGGCTTCTGTTCTCAATCCGTACTTGAGGGAGCAGCATCTCGAGGAACTGCCACAGAACGAAATCTGTGTTGACTTGAAACAATTCGATCCAAGCTAAATTGATTCGGTTAAAAAAAACAAAAAAACTCTAATTTTTACATCTAATGACAATCCAAAATATTTCGATTTCATGTTATTTTTCTCTTTTTTCACTGTCTTTTTCTGTATCTCCTAATCCTCATCACTTCTCGATTTCCCCAATTTTCTCGCTATTACTACCAATTCACCACTTTTTATCCCAATTTTCCACAATTCTCGCCACTTTTCATGTCCACATCTTTGCTCGCGGGTGCTCTGTCATGCCCCGGTTTCTATTTATTTCCATAATTCACCAGTATAAGTTGTACATCTTCTTATCACTTTTCTACAATTCTCACCCAGTTACTAGCTATTGTATGTAGATACTAGTGTCCAATGAACTGTTTTTTTTTGTTGAGAAAGTGCACTTTCACGAGGGGAAGTTTCAGATAAGTAATGAGATAACCAGATAAGTCTCGGTATTTCTCTTGAGAATCAGTTTGATGGACATTGGATCAGCGAATCGGTTTCTGATTGGACACTGCGCCGTTCTAGTGGTGAGAGGCGTGCTGTTTCCTTCACTAACTTGGGAGAGAATCCTCTGATTTGAATCAAAGTACTCCAGTGAGGAACCATTCGTCTGATCCACCAATCAACGAAGTTTCAGTTAAGACAGTACCTTCTCCACAAAGTTACAGCCCCCGCCCCTCCATGTGTTTTCCAATTTGAGCAAATGATCTATCTCTTCTCGTCCTCCGCACTATTTCGAAACTCGTTCTACCATCTCGTTCTCTATCATCTCACAGGCGTTCTATCCTCTCCTTCTCCTTCTAAGAGATTCGAACACGCTGATTCCAAAAGTGTCGTCAGAATTTTAAGATTCCGCCGGTGAGTTTCGGAAAACGTGGCGCCGTTTTTATTTCGCAATCGCTCAGTTACCGCAGAGAGAGAGATACCGTTGTGTATCTCTCTCTCTCTCTCTCGCTCCCATTGATAACATCAGCTTGCGTCCCACTCTGCACACTCACGTTCTTTCAAGGTGGACGCATCTCGGCGTGCACCTCGATTTCAATTTCGAATTATCAAATCGATCTAACAACCCTAGCAGTAGTATTTCTCTCGTTGACACGTCTGTACATAAGAGCGAAAGCTCATCTCAACAGTGTATTATTCAGATGGAAGAAAGCTCAAACCTTTATGATCTGGCTCCGCCGCCCAACAACGTCCTACAAAGCAATCCACGGCATAGGAAAGAAGAAGATGAACTGGCAAAACTGGTTAGTGAATTAGCCGATTGGTTCCCGACGAAGTCCTATATTCATTTCTTTTTCACAGACTCCAGCAGAACGCCAGAATTTGGAGAATAATAAGGTATATTCTCGCCGGCATGTCATCAAAACAAAAGAGGACAATGTAAACCATGCCAAAAAAGCTCTAGAACTGAAGTCCGAGCTAGAGTGTTGGAAACAGAAGATAGAGTGGCTTCTGGTGCAGAGTGGCAATGATCCTAGTGAGTGTTACAACTGCAGATAGATTGGAAACTATGAGTTGCAGAGTCTTGTCAAAAAATCAATCGGTTCATGGAAAATGAGCTCAAAGAGAATGGAATATCGATATTGGACAAACTCTCCCAGGTACTTTACTCAATTTGGTTTGCAAAAAGTCTGGACTATTACAGGAGCAGGACAGAGGGAATCTGAAGTACATCGAACGTCTCAAACAAGAAGCCGCTGGTGAATGTACAGATTCACAAAAGTCCCGAACGTTCAAGAAAACACTGTCGCGGAGTATGCAGTGCGAAATCAAGAAATTGGAGACGGAGATCGCTGCTATTAAAAATACTATCCAGTCCTTCTGGGGCAAACCTTCTGAGATTCCGATCCCGGCGACTGTCCGACACACACCTCGGAACGATCAGCAAGTACCATCGGATGAAATCGGAAAACTCAAAACTTTTGCGAAGGCGGTTATTGAACTTCCAGTTTTATTGGAATCAGAGAGAAAGAAATATCTTGAATCGAAAAACGACCTTCTCAATTTTTACGCAAATAATTTTTTGAAAAACGACAAAGGCAGAGAGTATGCAAGTTTCGAAAGTGAGCTAGCATTTTACCGCAAACTCCGAGCCTTTACTTTGTCGTTTCAGAGTTTCAACACGATCTCGAAAATAAACTGATAGCAGAGTCAAAACAATTCCGAGTGTTTAACAAGTTCATTACCATGGTGAGCATGACATGTTCTCATTAATACTGGTCATTTTTAGAGCGATTTAATTGAAGGGATCGCGCAGCTAAATCTGAATCAAGACGGACCACCACAACATACCCGGGTCATCTCGGCTCACCTGATATTGATGAAGGTATTTGAGCATTTTTATTGTTAGACTATCAATTTGAGAACGGAAACTTTCAGAAAAAGTCAGAGTCTCGCTGGAAATGGTTTGAAGAAGTTTCTAAGATCAACACTGCGGAAGGAGCTAGCCAGCGATCCGGAAGTATTGGCACCCAGAGATCTGCAGCGTTTGCCGAGTCTGTATACTACGATCTTCTGTACCGAATGGTACATCACGAAGCAGAGATGGCGAAGATCGAGGCTTGGGAGCAACTGATCAGAAAACACTACAAAATCCTGCAGACAAAGTTGACGAATCGCAAGAAAAGGGGTTCCGAGCAGGTTCATCCGGAGTATCAAGAAGAAACCGGGCATGATCAGGCAGAAAAAAGACTGAGAATTTGTCAAGAAGGCGAGCAGTATGCTCAAAACCACGCGGGATATTCATTTGGTTCAGGACACTCTTTTCCCAATCAAAACTTCCAATATGACACGTTCCCATCTCCCGCATTGGACTGCATGGGTTACAATCCAGCGGGAACACCTCAAATGCATGGATCGTACAATCAACATGATACGTCAGCTTTTTTGCCGCCTACTCCGATGTGTGTTCGTCAACAACTGAGCGGAAATACCGTGCATCAGCAACCATTCTACCAACCGAACTCACAAAACTGCCAACAAGGTTACTATGGTTCCACTGAATCATTCCATAACGTGCCTACTGATCATCATGATCAGGCAACAAAAAGAACGAGAATGGGTCAAGACGGCGAGCAGCCCGTCAAAGGCCAAATGCAATACCTCGACTACCTTTCCCCAACATCATTCTTATCTGCTCCTCAAAGTGTTCAAGCTACTTCTCCGTCTGATCCACAATCTTTCCATCAACAACAGAATATGGGACATCCAATTCACACGTATCAGCTACCGTTTCCTCAAATGGCTCTCCAAAACTACCAACAAGGCGGAGGTTACGATGGTCCCATCGACCAACTTTATAACGTTCAAACCTATCATCAATGCGACCAAGAAATTGTCTTCACACCTGATCCGGAGAATCAGAAACACAAGGAATCAGAGAATAGTCATTGGAATGCTACTCAAGATGGATGCGAAACATATACTCTAGCTGTGAACACTCACGGAACATCCTTTGATGAAGAAACAAATCAGAGCCAGAAGTATTGTGTGGATTCAAGAAGCATGACCAATATACGTCGGGAGTTCAATAGATTGTGCGAGACGCAAATGCCCGAGGAGTTACTGTCGCCACCTCCCATCATGAACCACGATATGCCGCAAAATGCTGATACAAACGTGACAAGTGGATTAGACTCCTCCCAAAGCACACCTCTCCAACATTATCAACAAATATCTCCAGAAGTTCAAGCTCTTCAGAAACGCTACGATGAGTTGAAAAGCAGAAATGACGAAGAAGTGTCTAAATTGGTAGAAAAAGACAAGCCTTTTTTTGTCAGAAAGTGTGGCTCTTTGGAAAGTGAGTTGACAGGACTCATTCTTTCCATTCAAATGCTTTCAGATTTTGAGAAGCATCTTGAAAACAAGAAAAATACTGCTCGCCAAATGACTCTTTCAAAATTGGAACATGTAGATGTGAGTGCACATAATTACATGACTCAAAGTTCCACGTTTCTTTTACAGAATGTTTTCGCAAATGTGCTGAAGGCAGTCTTTCCCCGTTACCTCACCCTCAAAGGTTTCGACGTCTTGATTAAGTTTTTAGAGAAGGTTACTGACCTTTCGACTCTATTCTACAATGTGCGCTCTTTTTCAGAATGTTGAAACGAAGAATGCGATAACAATGAACGGAGTGGTGTATCCTGTTGAAAAGTTGGAGCTGACACTTCTCAAACTGAAAGTGTGGCTGGAAGAGCACATCGAGGCAGAACTTCCTAGAATTTTCGAGAAGTTGTGTCAAGAGGAACAACCCGATTGCTATCCGTAACTGTCATTCTCTTTGAAAAAAAACGAAAAACTCTTTTTTTCTTTTTCCCATTTCTCCTGTTCGGTTTTCTCTCCCTGTGCCTAGAGTTTTCCCGATGTAAAGTTGTGTATGCGCCGAATAAATACTCGTTTCATCCATTCTTGCGTTTTGAACTATGGATTCGAAGAGAATTGTGAGATACCAAAAAGGAAGACTGGACGGAGCATGAGTTGGCAACGGGGGAACAACTAGAAGACACTCGAAAAAAGGGAAACACGACGGTGAAGCCGGAGAGAACTTTTTTGAGTACCGCAAGTACGTACAAAAACTTCTTGGTTGGCCGTCTTCTAGAAGAGCGACAAGTTCGCGTTTTCCAACGGAGAGTTAGCACCTAATCCCAAATATACCCCGATAATTAAACATACAAGTAGCAGCAGTCTTAGCCAAACGACGCCGAGTGCTGCTCGTGCTCCCAGACCTCTTCGCCGATTTCGGTTCGCCAACTCACAGTCGCAGTGTCCCGACTGCTCGTCCCGTATACAAATCGTCGTTGAAGATGTACATGATGTCTATAAAAGAACTAATTCACATGTCCGATCAATGGACCACTTACGCAATGTTCCCGATTTTCGATCTGGGAAAAAGAGAGGGAGGAGTCGAGAACCAGACCAAGTTAAAGAGGCTACAGAAGTGTCACTAATGTTTTGAAAATTTGGTTGCGTTCAGAACTAATTAGGCGATGCGCTCGGAACAGGAAGAACTCTGGAACCCGAAGAAGGTTCTAACAAAACGAGACCAGTCCCCTGACAGTCGTTCTCGTGACTCGCCAGAAAACTGACCCCATTCCGCAGAACTGATCTTCGGGAACCAGAGAACTTTTGTTTCTTTCATTCAACAAGAGTTCCGGTTCCAAAAGAAAGTTCTCGAGTGAAGCGATCGGTAATCTGACAGCCTTTCACGGGGCTCGCCAGATCACCGATCATGAAAAGAGAACTGACCTCGGGAACTGGAACACTTACTGAATACCTATGCTTTCGAAAACTAATCAAGAAAAGCTCCAGATCCCAAAGAACGCTCTGGCTTATCGTGACCAGTCCCCTGACAGTCTTTCTCGTGACTCGTCAGAGAACTGGTCACTTCTTGCAGAACATCCTTCGGGATCCGGAGCTCTCCCTGATTAGTTTCTGGTTTTGGATTGTGCTTTGGTGTTCTCGAAAGGCATTTCTGAGTGGTGGAACAGTTGAGAAGCGTCTTCTAACCATATCGAAAATTCAAGTGGCTTCAGGATAACGCGCTAATTTTTGGAACTGCTTCAGAATCAGGAAGGGATCCAGATCCCAAAGAACGATCTGACTTATCGTGACCAGTCCCCTGACAGTCTTTCTCGTGACTCACCAGGGAACTGGTCACTTCTCGCAGAATATCATTCGGGGTCCGGAGCTCTCCCTGATTAGTGATTTCTCGCATTAGGCTTACAATTTGGTGGGCGCAAAAGTTTTTTGATTTCTAGTTTTGGCATTTGAACGCACAAAATCATTCTGCAAGCCTAGAGTGTGGCAGCGTAAATAAGCCTACGGCAACTAGTGGACTATCGTCACCTCCCCCTCTTCATCCTCAGCTGGTCCCCATCCTCCAAGTCGTTGTACCGTGTGATCTGGCGTTCGGCTGCATCTGGATGTCTTCGGCGGGACGGATTGGGCCATGGCGATGTTGGTGAAGGAGTTGCAAACTCTCTGACTCCTGAAGAATGAATTATTCATATGACAGATCAAATGGTAACTCACCCATTGTGGAACCATCCTGCCCAAGGAAGAAGAGAGGGAGGAGGCGAGGGTGAGGCAAAGCTTGTGCAGAATCGCGCGTCTAGTGCCAGCGGCTGCTCTGACGTTAGCAGATTAGATCTTCTCAAGCTGTTTTACGAAAAACTGATGAGAAAGATAAGTGGCTTTCCGAAAAAGTGATTTGTGAAGGCAGTGAAATTTTCAGATCTCAAAAGCAGCTAAGTAAGCTGTGATCAGTGCCCTGACAGCCCGGGACTGGGCTCCCCATAGAACTGGTCACTCACTCAGAACATCCCCCGGGCTCCGGAGCACTCCCTGACATGTTTTTGGTTTTGGATCGTGTTTTGATGTTTTCGAAAGGCGTTGTTGAGTTTTTGAACAGTATTAGAGCGGCTTTCCGAAAAGCGCAAGTGATTCGTGAAGGCAGTGAAATTTTCAGATCTCAAAAGCAGTTAAGTTTGTTGTGATCAGTGCCCTGACAGCCCGGGACTGGACTCCTCAGAGCTCCGACCGCAACAAACAGAACCAACTAATGAGACCATCAAGAAGAGCTGCAGAACCAGAATAATGTTCTGGTACAACGTGACCAGTCCCATGACAGCCCGGGACTGGGCTCCCCATAGAACTGGTCACTCACACAGAACATTCTCCGGGCTCCGGAGCACTCCTTGATTAGTTAATTTTCGCATTTAGGCTTGAAATTTGGTGAGCGCGAAAGGTTTTGATTTCTCGCAATGAATGTTAGCGCTTATCAAAATTTGATTTGCTCAGAGCGCGCCTAGCAGTCTCTCTCCCCCCTCACCGCCTCCCCTCTTCTCCCATCGGTCGCTGTCCCTTCGGCGCTGTTCCAGTGCTCCGTGGTCGTCGAGACGGTGCTCCGGTGGTCCTGTTGAGCGATTCGGTTCCCGGAAAGTCCCATTGCACACATTCCGCTCGAGTTTGAAGGAGGAGGAAGATCCGAGTGGAGTTTTGAAGCTGGTACTGATCTTCTCAACTGATATCAGCGGCGACGTTGACCTTTCGAAGAGGCCGGGCTTAGATCTTATCTAATTGTGCCACGGGAAAACTGATAACACTGATAACAAAGTAAAATAATCCAGAAGCTCCACGTGAATCTCGTCTGGTTGTTTAGCTACAGAGACAAACTGAAATAAAAGGGATACAACGTAGAAATCAATGTTCATGCCTTCTTTATTGGGACAGAGTGAAAGTTTACAAAGCTTTTGGTACGAGTCTTACAGCTCGAAAGAGCTCCTTTTCATGTTCTTAATGAAAGATCAAATACTCCTGGGCAAGTAACTGTATTCATACTCTGGATGACTGGGGGTTCTTGCACGGTGACCGGTACGTATGTAGTTTATGTATAGTTTCTCGTCATTATCCATCATGCTAGACGAGACTCTGCAGAGAACTGATTCCATTTCGCTGAAGTTTATTTTGGCATCGGAGTTTCACAAAAAGATTCATAAAAAGAGACTGCATTCGAGGTCTCAAAGATTCATTTAGCTGGTAAATAGGACAAATAGGTCAAATAAGATAAATAGTCCAATTAGAATCCATAGTCACAAAAATGCACTTGTTAGAGATCATAATAATCAGCTGGATTCAATGGCGCGGTCTCTTCGCTTCGGGTTCCTCGCTGCTGCTGCCGCTATCCTCGAGTTGCACGCCACCTTCCACCTCTCCGCCCAAGTGCTCCAAATGTTCATCCTCCACGTCTTCCTCTTCCTCTTCTTGTTCTTCCTCCTGCTCTTCCTCCTGTTCTTCCTCTTGTTCTTGTTCTTCCTCTTCCTCATCTCCCGGATCATCCGACGACGACTGTTGCTCGAGGATTCTTTGGCGATTATCAACCATTTCCTTGGACTCCAGCACTACTTCTTGGAAGTTCTCCACATTGACCTGCAAACAGCGGGTTATTTCTGTCGAGAGACCCACACAAACCTGGCGGCGCATAAGGTTGAAGATCGCGTTGATGGCGCAATGACTCGACCACTCATGCACACTGGTTCCTGCATACAGGTTTTGAACCCTGTTTCTTTGGAACTCTCCGACTTCAAAGGATTCGGAGTTCTGTGACTAGCAGGAGATTAGGACATGGAATCAGTGAAAAACATACTTCATGAGCCACGAAATTGATGGCGATCATCGGCTTTTCCCGCTCCTTGACACGGTCTGTGAAGTTGAAATACGAGTCAGTCAGCAGCACCGTCACTCGGTCGTCGCCACCGTAAACTGTCAGCTGAACTCAATTCATCAATCGTCTTCGTTTGGAACTAATTCATACCACACTACTGATATCGCTTCCACCGCGACTGTGCGCGACCACGTTGATGAACTGGGCCTCCGACTCGTCGATGAACGTCTTCCAGACGTTGATCGCGTGCTCGCTACTTGTCCCAGAAAACTGAAACCAGAACATTGTTCAACCGTTTAGCTAATTGCTAACCCACCTTCAACGGGACACCAGTCTCTGATGTGTTGTGATTGGTGTTCATCACTACGATTCCGTATCCAAGCTCTAAAGCTCTTTGGATGTATGGGATCTGCGTTCCGCACAACAAGCCGTTATTGATGATCAGCTTGCGAGCCCATTGACCGGCCCGAACCACTCCGCTTCCGTGAATCAGCACCAACAGGGTGAGCTTTTTGTCGAAGTCTGGGGAGACGTAGATGAAACTGAGATTCTCCGGGCGTTCTTCTGGTTGATCAAGTAATTGCAGCTGGAAAAATGAATGTCATTGCTGCAAGAGTTGGAATACTCACCGGGGTCTTGATTAGTCCGCACCTGCTCTCAAGCAGTCGGTAGACCTCCTCAGTGATCGCCTCTCCGACTGCATCGTACTGTTCCTGAGTCGTGAACTTGAACAGATCCTCCTGAAATATAGAAAGCGGGTATTGCTTTTTTGAAGGGCCTGCTTACGTCGGCGTCTCTCAAAATGTCTTCATCATCGAAAAAATAGCCGAGTTTTTCAAGATTTGTCTGCGGCCTCGACATTTTAGCGTTTGTCGGCTGAAATTTACAAGAAAATACGACTTTCGGATAAGAAAAATTTAAGAAAAAAAGAGAAAAAGTGAGCAGTACTGAGCGAAATGAGGAGGAACGAAGAGGAACACAACCAAATTCGCGCCGAAAAAGTTTTCAAAATTTGAATTTGAAAACTGAAAACTTTTTCCCGCGGTCGCGGCCGAGTTCCCGACAGATGCAAGTGTGCTCTAATGCCAATTGGCACGGTGCCAGGTTTACACTCGCATCATTTCTGCAATTTTCCTCACTGTTTTTATGACTAACAGCTCTGAAAACTCTCGTTTGTCGGTCACATGACTCGACCTATTTTTTTCCGAACCCTTTCTTATCAATATTTATGAACTCCTTGTGACTTCACATCGTTTTTCGAACCTGTTTCTTCAACGGTATTTCGAAAACTGTCTTCTTATGCTTTTTTCATCGAGTTTTAACTTTATCTTCATCTTATCAGTTTTTAGATGGCTCTGGCACTAGCCGATACGCAGAGCGAGACCTTTACTCGCCTCGATTCGCCAACATCCGGACAGTCAGACCAACTCACGACACATGACCTGGATCGGTGAGTATTTTGGATGAATCTTTGAACGCATTCAAAAAATCGTAAAAGAGAATGAGAAGTTGAATTAATTCGATTGTTCTTCCAGTCACATTGAAAAACTGATGAGATGTGAGCTGATTGCCGAGGCGGACGTGAAAACGCTTTGTGCGAAAGCTCGAGAGATACTCGCCGAAGAGGGAAACGTTCAGGTCATTGATTCGCCTGTCACGGTGAGTCATTATTCTCTCCCATCACAATCTGAATCATCTCGTTTCAGATCTGCGGAGACATCCACGGCCAGTTCTACGACCTGATGGAGCTGTTCAAAGTGGGAGGCCCAGTGCCGAACACCAACTACCTGTTCCTCGGAGACTTTGTCGATCGCGGCTTCTACTCTGTGGAGACCTTCTTGCTCTTGCTTGCCCTGAAAGCCCGTTACCCAGACCGGATGATGCTGATACGCGGAAACCACGAGAGTCGACAGATCACACAAGTCTACGGATTCTACGATGAGTGTCTGCGGAAGTACGGAAACGCCTCCGTCTGGAAGCACTGCACCGAAGTGTTCGACTATTTGGCGCTGGCCGCTGTCATCGACGGAAAGGTGTTCTGCGTGCACGGAGGACTGTCACCGTCCATCAGCACCATGGATCAGATCCGTGTCATCGACAGAAAGCAGGAGGTTTGTATCAGAATTCTTTGACTTGTTTCAACTCATGTTCTTCCAGGTACCACATGACGGGCCAATGTGCGATTTGCTTTGGTCAGATCCAGAAGAAGGAAACGTCGGTTGGGGATTGAGTCCACGCGGAGCCGGTTATCTGTTTGGAGCAGACGCCTCGAAGACGTTCTGCGAGACAAACGGAGTCGACCTGATCTGCCGGGCACATCAACTCGTCATGGAAGGATACAAATGGCATTTCAACGAGAAGGTTCTCACCGTGTGGTCGGCACCCAACTACTGCTACAGGTAAGCAGAGGAATGATTATCTCTCCATCTCATTTGAAAATTTTCTAGATGCGGAAACGTGGCGGCGATTCTGGAGCTGGATGAGAACCTCAACAAGGAGTTCACGATCTTCGAGGCTGCCCCACAAGAGAACCGTGGTGCTCCAGCCAAGAAGCCACACGCCGACTACTTCCTCTGATCCGCTTTTGCCTCTGTGAATGAGTTTATTGCACACATCGAGCTGGCGACTCTTTCCCTTTTCTCCTTTCCTCCAGATCCTCTCTTTGTTTTCTTTTCCTCTTCTTTCCGGCCGTTGATTATCGAGGTGATAATTGATTAAAAATCAAGTGCTTTACATCTTTTTCGTCCCAACGGCCCGGTTCTGCTCGTCTTTTCTGACTGAAATTTCGAACTTTCCTTCTCTTTTTCCTCTGAAAAACACTCAACTTTTTGTTTTTTCTTCCGAAATCTCCCAAAACTTAGTTCTCCAGTGTGTCTCTCGTCTGTAAATGTATTTCCCTTGATACGGATCCGTTTTATTTTTAATCTTTTTATATTTTAACTTTAATTTCGAGTTCCCTCCCCACTTCCGATGCGTTATGAATCTTTTGGTGCTCCAAACACGCGTTTCCCGCCAAATAAATTAAAATATCTTTGATGTCATTCACTTTTTGAATCGTACCGAATGAGTTTTACACTCTGAAATCTTTCCTTCTTCTTTTCTCTCTTTTTCTCATTTATCTTATTTCGCTTTCAGTCCCATTCCGAAATGCTTCGAGCAGTATCTCGACAAGCTTTCTCGATGCTCCGAGCCAATTACTCGAGTGCCGGAGCAGCCGGAGGACTCAGTGATCAACTACGTCAACGCATCGATGGACTCGTTCAGAAGGACGATGTCGTCGTTTTCATGAAGGGAACCCAGCAGGAACCCGCTTGTGGATTCTCCAGGAATGTCAAGTTGGTGAGTGTTTCTGAGATTCGAGAGAGTTGAAAGCCAGAAGTATGTATAATCTTGCAGGTTCTCGACTTCCACAACGTGAAATTCCAAGACTACAACGTGCTGAATGATCAGGAACTGAGAGAAGGCGTCAAGGTATACAGTGAATGGCCGACGATCCCGCAGGTGTACGTGAAGGGAGAATTCGTCGGAGGATGCGACATCCTCGTCTCGATGCACAAAGACGGAGAGATCAGTGACTTCCTGGACGAGAAGGGCATCCCGAACAAGTACGGAAGCAAGTAATCGGATTTTCGGAGAACTAGGGTAGTTTTGTTCAATAAATTGTTCCTATTTTTGTGAAAGTAATGATATCAGAAGAGAATCAGATTGATCAATCAAATGATTTTTTGACCAGACAGTCGAAAGGTACAAATAAAATGTCGAGGGGTACAGACGAATTGGGGGACAGAATCCAATAAATAGAGAAAAATCATACAGGGACAGAGGGGGAGTGATCACTTCCAGAGTTTCTTGATGGACATGTTCTTCTCCGAATCCTTCTGCATCACCTTGCCGACGGCCATCTCGAAGTCTTCCTGGGTGACGTGGATGCGTCTCTCGCGAAGAGCGAACATTCCAGCTTCAGTGCACACGGCCTTCACTTCAGCTCCACTGGCTCCTGGTATCTGCTCGGCGATCTTGTGCATGTTGATTCCTCTCATCAGATTCATTTTGCGGGAATGGATCTTCAGAATATCGGCACGAGCCTTCTCATCCGGAGCAGGGAACTCAATTTTACGATCGATACGGCCAGGACGAAGCAGTGCGGGATCGAGGATGTCGATGCGGTTAGTAGCCATGATAACCTGCAAAATGAAATGATGATAATCAGAACTCTGTTCAAATACCATACCTTGATGTTCTTAGTGGCTTCGAATCCGTCGAGCTGATTGAGCAACTCCAGCATAGTTCTCTGAACTTCCGAATCTCCACCACTGGATCCTTCAACTCTGCTGGATCCGATCGAGTCGATTTCGTCCATGAAGATGATGGATGGGGCGTGCTCACGAGCCATGACGAACAGCTCACGGACCATTCTGGCTCCCTCTCCGATGAACTTTTGAACGAGTTCCGATCCAGAGACACGGATGAAAGTACACTCGGTGTGGTGAGCAACGGCACGAGCAAGAAGAGTCTTTCCGGTTCCCGGTGGTCCGTAGAGCAGAACTCCTTTTGGTTGGGCGATTCCGAGAGCTTCGAAGAGTTCCGGGTGCTTGACTGGCAGCTCGATGACTTCCTTGATTTCCTTGATCTGCTTGTCGAGTCCTCCAATCATCTCGTAAGTGGAGTCGGGCACCTTCTCGACCATCATAAGAGACACAAGTGGGTCAACCTTGTTCGGGAGGACTTTGTGCAGAGCATAACTGTCGGCGCGAAGAGCCACTCGGGCACCAGTGTTCAGCGAGTTAATATCAATCGACTTGTCGACGTCGACAACGTACTTTCCTTCCGGATGCACCTTCACCAGCACCTTCTTCTTGTCCATCGCCTTGCTAACTTCTCCGACGTAGCTGCCCTGCTCATGGAGCTGTTGCAGCTCTTCCTTCAGCATCCGCACCTTCGTGTTCAACTCGTTTCGTTGGGCTTGCAGACGCCGAACATTCTGGCTCTTGTCCGACACTTTTTGCTAAAACTGGCGGGGATTTAGTGGTGAAGTGAAAAAGAGAAAATTCTCGTGGAACTGGATAACTCACCCGAGCATCGTCAACTTTAATGCGGAAATAGTTGCGAAGAGTCTCCTCGTCGGATCCTTCTGTCAGCTTTTTCTTCTCAGTTGGTCGATTAGCTTCAGTGGTTGGGGCAGCTGGAGTTGGAGGGACCATTTCTATGAAGGAATTGATGGGAATTAGATTGTTTGGAGATTGAGAAGAGGATGTTGAAGATAAAAGAACAAGAGTAATTGAAGCGAAATGAATGATTGCAGACAAATGTTCAATAATCCAGATGAGACCCACGGGAAGAGAAAACTGTGCGCCTTTAAATTAGTGAGGAGCTTTAAAGGTACACGATGTTTTTCGTCTAGTGGGTCTCGCCACGAATTTGAATCTCTAAACATTTTTCGGAATAAACTTGCGTTTTGAATGTTTTGTTTTCGATTAATTTGTTTTTCTCTTGAATCATCTATGTTTCGAGTGTAGAAAAGTTGTTTTTAGGTCAGTTTCTATTGTCAAAGGTAAATATTGAAGCTAAAAATGACTAATGCAAGTAAAATCCAGAAAAATCGAACCTTGAGGTCAAAATCGATGCAGAAGAAAACTCGGCGCGAAAAATGATGATAAATTCTTTAAAAACGAGTGTCGTCAATCCACGCGCCCAGTACGTAGTCGAAAGTTCACGAACACGCGTTGATGCAGAGCCCGCGAGACCCTCCGATTCAATCGGTGACGAGAGCAGCGGACTGACTGAAGAGACCTCCGAGAAGCGGCAGTATGGAAGAGAGAGTACTTGTCCCGCAGAGTGTGTACTGGCCGAAGCGGCCGATTCTTCGCGGACGCGCAAAATCGTATGCGTTCAGGACTGAAATTCTGTAGTCATTTGGATATTTGCACCGTTCTCGGCTCGTTTTGCTCCAATCGTTCTCAAATTTTCTGAGCTCCTCCTTTATCTCATTTGCATTGATAATCCAAAATCTCAAGTCGTTTGCTCTATCCGTCGCTTCGAAATCTCTTCTCAAAGTTTCGACCCTAATTTTTTTCATTACCCCGGTGCTATCCTCGTTTTTTGCTGAAACTCCACGTGGTACGGACTTTTTTATATCATTCTACTCGTCTCGAACCCCTCAATCCGAATCTGCAGACCAAGCTCCTCCAAACCCAACGCCACTGGAATTTCTTCCGCATTCGAGATTTTCGATCGATATTTCGCAGCAAGACGGATGGGTGGGAGGAGACTTGGCATGTAGCCAAGTCGGCCATTTTTGCTCACGTGCTGGGCCTCTGCGTCGACTGAGTATCAAACGTATAGTGTGTACACCAATTTGGCTGCGTACCTCGCCCTCTACACCAAATCGATGCGACTTTTTGAATCATTTGTGCTGTTTGTCGTCCCGGTGGCCGGTGCGCTCCGGTTTTCTCTTGTTTTCCGCTGAATCCTGCGTCTTCTGGATCCTGCCACGCGTCTCATGCGTTTACCCGCCGCTTTGCGCACTGTTACAGCCCTGCACGCGCTCATTCTGGATCATTCAGTCTGAAAATTTCGCAACTTGGCTGAAATTGTGCAAATTTTCGAAATTTCACTCATCGGTACAATGAAAGGCGCTGATTCCAATGCTCCCATCAGTTTCATCTTAATCTGCTTCTACGATGCCTGAAAAGTCCGAATCAATATATTGATTTTTTCGAAAAAGCTTTTTTTTCGAAAATATTCCGCAATCCCTTACGAAAATTGCTATTCTTCCCTCTTCTCGAGATTCTTCGATGATGTCTGTCCTAAATCTTCATTTCTTACAGAAAGATGGCTCGTACCAAGCAAACCGCCCGCAAGTCGACCGGAGGAAAGGCCCCGCGTAAGCAGCTGGCCACCAAGGCTGCCCGCAAGTCGGCCCCAACCACCGGAGGAGTCAAGAAGCCACATCGTTACCGCCCGGGAACCGTCGCTCTTCGTGAGATTAGACGCTACCAGAAGTCGACTGAGCTTCTCATCCGCAAGCTCCCGTTCCAACGTCTCGTCCGTGAGATCGCCCAGGACTTCAAGACCGATCTTCGCTTCCAGTCGGCCGCCATCGGAGCTCTCCAGGTAAACACCCTTTACCCGAATACTGAATTCTAACTTTTTTCTCTTCCAGGAGGCATCTGAGGCCTACCTCGTCGGACTCTTCGAGGACACCAACCTGTGCGCCATCCACGCCAAGCGCGTCACCATCATGCCAAAGGACATGCAACTCGCCCGTCGCATCCGTGGAGAGCGTGCCTAAGCACCAACCACAACCAATGTACCCTACGAAGCACAAGTACCCCTGTATTCTTTTTCTGTCCACTCATTCAATGTTAACAGCGGCCTGTTATATATATTCCATACTCCTTCAGAAGGATCGAATCACCGATCTCATGTATTCGTTCCTCGACCCTTCCCACTTTCGGCTCTATATTTTATCCTCCTCCATCTTCTCTCGTGCGTTGATTCGTATCCGTATTCCCTAATAAAACTTCTTGTGCTTCAAATCGTGTTGTCAAGCAACTCCAGAAACCCCGAGCAATGCTCCTAGCAACTCGAATCGGGCTCCATCCCGATTCCTTTTCTTTCCACTTTTCCAACTTCAAAACTCCGAAATGTTTCTCCGAGTCATCGGAAATAGCCGTCGTAAGCAGAGACTTGCCATCAGTAAGTTGGATCTTCTGAATCCAGGAGACTTCTTCCCTCTTCAGATGTCTTCTTCCTTTTCCTAATTGTTGTTCTTCTTGTCGTCGGGGTGTTCACTATCAAAAGAAACACTTACATCACTGTGAAAGTGTTGGAATTGTCTCAGGACATTGCCCAGAATGCAACAGATGATGTCATGGAGAACACTACGGTAACTGGAAGAACCAGAAAGCGTCAGAAATTCAGCGACGATTTCAGAGTGTTGACTTTGCTAAAGTTCTATGGAAAGCTGATTTGGAACTAGTATACGCTAACAAAACACTGCCAGGAGAACCGGAAAGAGACGTTCTTCTGGTCGTGAACATGTTCATTGGCGTCGGTATGCCTGCCACTTCTTCTGAGTTTCCACCTCCAATTCAGATGACGATGTTCACAACAAGGACTCGTGGTACATCGTGTTGTTCACTTTCTTCGGATCTCTTATCTACGGATGGAATGTGCTGCGATTGGTGCTTTGGATTGATCAGAAACTGGAACAATTCCTCGATGATGTGACGATTTATCACAGTTTAGGTGATGAGAATGAGTTCACTGACTTTGTTTTGGACCTGCGGAATCAGAGAAGACAGGGAAAACCCGTGGAAATCAAATCGGTTTGTGGAAGTGACTTGAAACAGGAAAGATAAAGACACTTCCAGACGGTCTCTACCCAATACGACATCAAACGGGGATGGGCACAACTGGCACAACGGACCATGAAGGCTTTCCTTCCCATCACCCCTGCCCTGTTCTACTGTTCCCTCTATGCTTCATGCATGTTCCTGTTAACTTGCTACCATACCTGGATGCGTGAACCGAATGAGATCAGCGAGAATATGCGGGCAGTCTCGAACTACGCAGTTGGTCTGGAAGCTTCTATTCTGTCTGGGAAACGAGATGTCAACAGTTATGTGTTCGTACTCTGGGGAATCGTGTGCCAGATTCTGTTCTTCCTGACGTGCTACCGTGCATCGGAACTCTTCATTCGGATCTACTGTGCGTTGGTTGGGAAGGAAGACACCGTCCGTCCCGCCTACTTGGAATCGATCAAGGAGCAAGTTCCAGCTCTCCAGAAAGATCCGAAACACCAGAAACACGACTAATTTTTGTGAAACTTTTGTGTTGGCTGTAATAAACTCGCCACTGTTATGCATTCAAGATTATATATGTTCTCAGCAGTCACCTGAAACTTGTGAACTGCCTATCCTCCGGAAAGTCTGAACTGATATAGTGTGTTCAAGTTTCTTTCGTTTTTTCGTTTCACTTTCGAATCGAACTCGATTAGAAACAGGCAAATGGGGAACGCACACCGTTGCGCCAATCCCGCGATTTCATTCTCTTTTGAGCTTCTTTGATTCTTTGTTTGGTTTTCTGAGCTGCGAATAAAATCAAGACCACCAATTTATTCAGACATTCAAACAGAATTATCATTTTTGCTCTTCCCATCCTCGGCCTCCTCTCACTCATCGAACATCTTCTTGTCGATCTGCTGCGCCTTCGCAATATTCAAAACACACCCACGTCCTGTTCTGTTAAGCCTCTGAAAAGAAACTTGAATAGATGGAAAACAAAGAGATCTACCCAGAAGGCTCGCGCGCCTCTGATGCGGAACTCCTTGTCCTTCATCACAAAAGCCATTCCAACTTCCAGTTCCGGACCTTTTTCCGTTTTGAGCAGCAGCGACCGAGTACCAGCCATGAATTCCATATGCGGAAAAGCGCTGTATAACTCGTCCGTCACGAGGTACATCCATGCGCACAACGAAAGACCATCGTTTTGACGTCCTTGCACCAGGTACTTGTACTTTTCAGTCTGAAAATCTCCAAAATTGTGTACTCATAAGCGTGTTTGGTCTCACGTTCGCTCCGTAGAGCCGTCTGTTGCGCTTTCGGCACCGTTCATGGTAGAAGTGGCTCTCGAATATGTTCTCCAGGTGAGACACTTCCGAGCGTGAGACTTCGAATTGTACTGAGCTGTAGCCGTCGATCATTCCGCTTCTCTTTCGACTGTCAGCCACAGTTACGTTATCGGCTGGCAGCTGGATACTGGAGAAGAAAGGTTTATCGAACGATTGGTTGCCAACGCTTACCCATACAAATCCCTTATGAGACGGACGATTTGGTGGTTCGCTGAAACGTCCGAATCAACGAATGCGAAGTTGAAAATCGTGTAATGTCCCTGAAAACTGCAGATTTAGGTTGCAGAGACAAAACTCGTTCGACTGATCAGTCCCGCGCGGATTGCGTTTTCTGCATTCTTCGAGTAAACGGGGAGCAAGATGAAATGTTTCTCGCTGCAATTGCAATTGCAATTTCTCCCCCAAGAAGTTAGCAATAGCGACTCATTCAAAATTTGAAGGTCGCATTAGTAGAAGTGGCCAAAAGTGGATTGTTTCATCAAGGATCATACAATCCGAAGCCTAAGTCAGCTACAGACATCCACAACCCATATCTGTCATTAGCGAGCACATCCAACTCACGATCTCAGGGATTTTGAGTCCAGTCCATTTGGATATTCCACCTTGCTCTTGAGACTCGCAGCCGAAGGTGAAACGATCGACAGTTGGATTCCGCCCGGCTTGAATTCTTGTTTCAGAACGGATGCGGAGAGATCTGAAATGAGTTATTCAATAATAACTTTTCTCAAAAACTTTCAGCAGTATAACTTCACTGAAAACAGTTAAACCATTTTTAGAAGCAGTGGTCCTCAAACACAGCAGTGTTCAGAATTGCCTATAATCTCAATGATTCTGTCTCGGAACGATTAAAAATAGAGCAGATCTTATGCATATTACATCAAAAAGTTCGGAATACAAACAACTCGACAAAAAATTGACTACTTCCCTTTAGTCTTCAGAAGTTTACCTGCTAGGCGTTTTGACAATCAATTCTCTCAACGGGCACTCCAGAAGATCCGGGTCCAGGCTCTGGCGACGAGGGGAGCGGCTTCTGGAAGCGGTGTGGCGCGGAGAATGACTTCTGGAAATCGAGGATTAGATCTGTTACTCGTTTCGAGTGTTCCTCACCTCTGTTGAACCGATCCAGCGGGTCTCGAGTTGTATTG